>JAFEMH010004047.1:112500-229454 GCA_022495995.1 Adenophora triphylla var. japonica | reverse complement strand
AGGATCCCGTTCTTGGAGATTAAGAACAAGTGTTGAGACTTATCGTGCCAAGGTTAAAGGTGAAGCTCAGAGGTGGAGACCATTCACAGGATAATAACCGCACTTTTGATGGACTATGAGCATCTTGATGAATTGGTCACTAAGAATCCCGAATCGATGGTGGATTGTTCCTTTGATTCTCTCGGGATTGCTTGCTTGCCATTCCTTCGTATATGCAAATGGAGATGCATTATACAAATCTCTCGTATGATGCATACATATCCCTTGAAGGAACCATACGAGTTAAGAGATCCCTCAACCGCTCCAAAAGCTAAAGGAGCCAAGCGGTCCAGAAGCCCCAAGCAAGAGCCGAACCGCTTCCCAAGAGGACTAAGACCGCTCCACCATCCAAACCGCTTCCCTTTGCCGATGCATGGAGCCGGTACAAGCAAAAGGAAGAAGAAGTCCTCCAAGGAACCTCGAAATTGAAACTTTTCAATTGGTGGATGAAGATGGTGAAAGAAGAAGAAGAAGATCCAAGTATTCCCGACTTGGTATCCGTGGCAAAAAGAGCCAAGGATAAGATGGATGGATTGACCGTTGAGGAACAGATGAAAAGTCCTCCAAGATGAAATTCAGATTGGCCAAGGAACAAGCCGAGAAGTATCACCCAAGGGCAAAACAACCAAGCCGGAACCGCCTCACCCAATGAACCGCCTCGCAAACTCAACCGCCCCAACCACTCAAACCACTCCTACTCAATCACCAATTCAATCTCCCCGTCCAATCCCCTCATATATCCCCTTCCAAGTCCCCATCAAAATCCAAATCCATAACTCCTTCCCCTATCAAAACCGCACCAATTCAGGGGGAGAAACCCAAGAGAATGAAGATGGCGGCTAGAAAGAAAACTCCTAAGAAAACCAAACCTGTCCAACCTTCACCCTCTCCCTCACCTCCTAAAAATTCCCCTCTTCCAACTCCTCAAAATTCCCCTCCACAATCACCTCCTCAAGACTCTCCTTCACCTTCCAACAGACAATCCCTTTCCCCATTATCCTCTCAATCACCATATAACTCACCCCAACACTCCCATTCCATAAATTCCCAACACTCTAACCAAACCCCTACCAGATCCCAAGCCTATCAACAAAAGGCAGCCCAAGCCCTCTGCTGGACATGCCACATCCAAATCCATCCGAGAAGATCCAACCCCAACCAATTCCCCAATCCAAAACCGCTCCCATTCTCCTACACCTAACCGCTCCCAATCAAATTCCCCTTCAAAATCCCCTCCCCAAAACTCACCTAACCGCCAAAAATCACCTCCTCCAAACAAAACTCCCCAAACCCAAACCGCTCCTGAAACTAACCAAACACAACCGCCTCCCATATTCCCAACTGCTTCAACCTCAAACGCACCTCCCACTGAATACTCCCAAATTCTTCAAACACTAAACCTCATCCAAGGCCAGCTTGTGATTAACCAAGGCCACATCATTTCCTTAACCGCATCCAATGCCTTCTCTCCTTGAATCCAACCGCTCTCTCCAAGCTGGTGGATTCTCACTCCCTTGAAATGGCAAACCTTAAATCAAATTTGCTTGATGCCATTAAGGGGAGAAGTCTACAAGCTAATCCTCAAACCGCTCCATCCTCCTCAACCGCTTCCGTATGATCAAACCGCTCCCTTATCAAAACCGCCGTTGAAGAAGGATTGGTTAAAGCCTTGAGTGAAATTCAAGAGAAGGTCTGCAATTCCATTGATAAAGACCTTGGGGATCTGACCTCAAAACTTGTTTCCACCTTAAACTCTGCACCGCAAATGGCACGCATTGTCCAAACCGCCTTGAATTCCCTTCGAGAAGATGTTTGGAACAAATTGATATATTCAAGGTGGACTCCAAGGTAACTACGAATTTGTGTTGGAGATGCCCTCAATGGCAAAGCCGAATGAGATTCGGGATGAATTTAACACTCGCCCGGACAACCCGAAGGCCGGATTCATTGCCAAGATTGAAGCCGAAATTCATGACCCGAAAACCTCTCTCGAGAGTTACCATTGATCTTAACCCAACGAAGGAATCCATCCAAGCCCAAACCGCTTTAGTTCAAGAAGAACTTCACACTATCTTCAATTCCATATATTCCTCTGTGAATGTGAAGCTTGACATCATCAAGGAGAATCTAGAGCAAACCAACAAAGCGGTTGGTACCACAAATTCTACCTCTGCTCATTCTGTGAATGCCTTAAAGAAGCTTGAAGCTACTCTCACCAGAACCGCAGAAGAAGTTAGAAGATTGAGAAAAGCGTTTGCACCAGACCAATCTAGAGCTGGGCCTAGTGGAGCTGAGCATGAAGTGAACAAGCCGCCTCAGCAGTAAACCGCTTTTTCCTTGTAATTTTTTTGGTAAGTTTGGACCGCACTTTCTTTGTATCTTCCTTTGTCCAACTTACTTCATTTTTGTTTTTGTAATCTTGTAATTTCCTTTCATTCCTTTACTTGTAATCATCTTAGGAATTAATGGAAATTGCATCATGGTTCCAAAAACTTTGTTCATTCAAACTGCTTTGAAACCGCTTAAGGTCTTAAACCTCATTCAAATATTTTTCAACTTAAAACTCACTCTTTTGAATTGATGTTTAAACATTCAGTTTAAACTGCACTTTGAACTTAAACTCATACTTTTTAAGTGCACTGAATGCATTTCTATACTCTTCAATTTGTAAGTTTTTAATCTTTCAAAAGTATAGAAATCTATAGCTTAAGCTAGTGTGTGCATTGACTTGGGACATGACTTACCATGTTAATTCTTATGGACATGTTTTTACCAAGTACAATGATTGCTTTTGCTGTAGTAGGTAATGGCATCAATCAAATAGGGGGAGATTGTTGGGTATGCATATTTTAACCCTCCTATTTTGTATTAGATTTGATTGATACCATAACCTCCTATTTATTTTAAGGACTTTAGGACCCTATGTAATGAAGCTTAGACTTCAATTTTTTAGCTAAGTCCATTTTATAGAATAGGTTAAAATTAGGCTTGAAGACTGGCTCTAGAATCATTGGATCTTAGGATTGCAGTTTGAAGGGTTTCAGAACCGCCCTTTTAGAACCGCTTGGCAGAACCGCCTTTTCTTGCCTTGTGATTCCCTTCATCTGAAATCGCTTGAACAACAAGTGCAAACCGCACTTGGAAATCCTTCTTCTGGTGGAACCACTTACATGTCAAACCGCCTTTCTCCAGAACCGCTCCAATGATTGGCTACTTGGAGTGAACCCCTTTTGACCGTTGGAATCCACGTCAGCAATATCAAAAGTCAACTACCATATCTTGTCATGTGACTACTTTTCAGACAAGATCTGCAAGGATCTTGAAAAGGTGACAGATGTCCTAACCACCTTGATTGCAACCGAGGTCCGATCGCCTTTACTCGCATCAACAGCTCCAAAGGACAAAAGTAGTTGCAAGTAGCTGGGACCAACGGGATTGCATCAAGGACTGCCCTTACAACACTGTGTCCAACGGCTATATTCTGATGCTTGGGTATAAATACCCCTAATCTTCACCATTTGAAGATTGCTTGAATCTTGAGAAATTCCTTTGTGTTCATGAGAAGTTGAAGCTTCGCCCGTAAATTGTTAGTCCTTTGAATCTTCATCTTCATACTTCAAGAAATATTCCCACCCGTAAATCAAGCCTTAACACATTCAAGAATCATTGTGCTCTCCATCTCACAGATTTAAATAGCCTTGATCTTGTTCTCACACACACACCTCTCTTGTTTAAACACATAGTTTATTCATTTGAGATACACTGGTTATAGTCTAGGATTTGTTCTTCATAGAAAAGATTTTATTGTACTTTGTAATCTCTCAAATACTCAATATAAAATCTCTCTTAGAAATCCAAGACTAACCATCTTGGTAGTGGACGTAGATCGTTTATCGATTGAACCACTCCAAATATTGTGTTCTTACTTTCTGCATTTATATTTCTTGTGCTTACTGATTATCTTCCTTTTTCTCTGTTTGATCTTTATATAGTTATCCTTTATTGTGAGATTGTGTTTGGAGTTAACATTGTCAAACTACATTTTCTGTTTTTACAACTGCTCAGAAAACTACACTAAAACCGCCTTGCAAAACCGCCTCCTCAAAACCGCATTTTACTAAGTATATTCCGCTGTGCATTTTACAACTCTACTTGCAGTTTCTTATTCACTGCAAGAGGTTTTGTAAGCGTAGAGGTTTAGTTTTAAATTGAGGGCGAAAAATTTTAAACAGCTATTCACCCCCCCCCCCTCTAGCTGTATTTTCACCCTTGTTGCCACCTTTGGGACCAACATGGATCCAGAATGGAAAGAAACCTTGGAAACCGCAATGACATAGGGACGTAAACCCCTCATCTCCGATCGAAAGTTCGTAAGCATCCTTCGAGAAAACTCTCTGGCCCAACCAGATGAAGAAATCTTCACAATAAAGGTCAACAGGCACCGGCACACTCGTGGAGAATGCATGGAAGTCATCTGGGATGTTTTACACATGGAATTTCCCATCGAGCCCCTCTGGTCAAGTAGAGGACATGTAGTTTTTCTAGCAGTACCAGCTTCACAATAGGGCACGAGACATCCTTTAATATGGGTCGAACCATCAGGCAGAGATGAGTTAGAACTCTCCGGGGTAGAAGACGCGACAGATCAGCAGGAAGACTTTAGCGTGAACATGCTCAGATTCGAGGATGGCACCAGTTCAGATGAGGTCACCTACGATGAAGGTTCAAATACCATGGAAATCGTCAAACTTAATGTCCAGTACAGACAGTTATTCGGCGAGTGGAAACAAATGGTTGACATGACAAAGAACCCTTCTGATCATGTAACCGATGACGACTTCGTCAACATCATATTCTCCAGATATCCAAACGAGACCAGGGATCCAGTCCTTGTTGTCAGATTTTGTGATGTGGAAGTTACCCTCGATGATTTCCTGATCATGGTAAACGAGGTCCTTGCCAAAAGAGCTCAAGGCTCATCATCATCTATAAGTACCTGCCCCAGTAGCAACCGGCCCGTGCCGTCAGTCTAAATCACAGCCAAGAACGCCGCTAAGGTCAAAGGCATCAACAAAGGAGACAAAACTCCTCATGCAACTACAAGCCAGACCAGCCTCAAGAATGCATCCAGCAGCAACCCTGAGAATATCTACAAAAGTGCTCCTGACGAGACAGTTCGAACTTCCGAAGAAAGGAACGACCATCTCAACATCAATATGCTTAAATTCAATCCTATTCCCAGCCTCCACAACAACGGATCCGCATGCCCGCCACCGAGCTACTAGCACTGATAGATTTGGCCCGTGCCCAAGCTCAAGAGAGCATCAGCATCGCAGAATTTAACACGCATGTCCGTTTGATCAAACAGATGTGGGCAGACTTCTTGGTGACCGAGATCAAAGAAGGCGGCATGGAATGTCCGAATATAACTTCCTTCATGAGCGTAATCCAAGTGTTTCCACCATTCGGAGACTTGGATGTGATAACGATTCTAGACACCCGCCGACGGCGCGCACCTACGAAGATTGTTTAACTCTCGCAAGGAAAGCCCTCCTGGAACTACCTATGCAAGAAACTCACCTCTGGGATGAAGACAAAGCTCAGAAGACTCACAGGGACAAAACCCTTAAAGCTTCGCAAGCCGCTTCAGACAGACAATTAGAGGCTACTCTCGATCAATTTGACCTCAAAGGTTTCGCCCATGGCAATTTCCTGGATTACCATCACTTCTCAGCAAACCCCCTCTGGCAAGGGAGGGCAGTCAATGGTCCGAACAACCTAGGAGATGTAATGGAACAACACAAAGAATACCTGGCCCATCAGCATGAAGAATACAAGCGCTTATCTCCCCGAGAGAAGCAAGCCCTTTGTGAAAGCGACGACGAAGACAATGAAATCATACTCTTCCAAGCAACTCACAACATCAACAAAACCGAAATCCCAAGGGTCCTGGGAGGATGGGAACGGATCATTTCCGTTCTCAAGCTAAAAGGCTAACTGAAGAAGGAAGGTCTATTCAAAAGGAAGCAAAAGATGGAAGTACACCTCCAACAAATGCTAAAGGAGATTCCACAGGCTACAACGCCCGTTTGCAGAAATAATCAACTGGGACAAAAGCCAGTCACATGGGCGTATGCCTGGGAAGCATCATACTCACCTTCCAAAGATGCCTCGCCACTCATTCAAAGCAACAGAGGAAACTCTCCCCGATGGAAGTTTACCTAGACTGCCGCATATGGTTCAAAGAAGCATTGTCAATTCTGGCCTGGGAAGAAACGCAAGCACTATCTCTCGACGAAGGCTCGACTACAAGTGTAACGCCCCAAGCCCGAAGACTGGGTCTGAATGCTATCAGATTTGATGGACTAGCCCCACAAACCACCACAAGTCTTTCCAGCATGTGTTGTCCTCACTTACATGCTCATTGAGAAACTTCCCAGTGGATCACCCATCCTAGAATTTCCCCAGGTCAAGCACGCT
Organism: Adenophora triphylla var. japonica; assembly: GCA_022495995.1. Taxonomy (NCBI): domain Eukaryota; kingdom Viridiplantae; phylum Streptophyta; class Magnoliopsida; order Asterales; family Campanulaceae; genus Adenophora; species Adenophora triphylla. The sequence continues at coordinate 222,935 of JAFEMH010004047.1, read as the reverse complement.
TAACCTTGGAGTTCTTATAGGATGAGCTTCCGAAAAGAAGATGCATCTTGGTGATATGAGTAGCACTAATCAAATCATATCAAACATATCAGGCACACACATTTTTGGGGATGTTACAATCTCCCCCACTTAGGATCCTTGCCGTCCCCGGCAAGGCCTACTTGGATCGAAACCCCGGGCAGTGTGGATCCAAGAGGGGCTCGTACGGATTCAAGAGGTGACTCCCACCGACTCCGCGGTGTGCACTTTGTTCCGCACAGCACTTTGCTCCACACTTCCGGCCGGGTCCCGCTCTGATACCATTTGTAACGACCCGAGCCCGAAGCCCGACCCGCTACGTAGGCACCACACACTGGCCCACTAAGCATCTCCTCATTTGGGTTAACCACAGCCCATCACAGGCCTCCAAAAGTCCAATGGATGATTTGATGCTTAGTAGTAGTATATGTGCCTTCTTGTGAATGTGTGCCCAAATTCTTTTGTTCATTGGAATTCACGCGAGTTTGAAGACATCCGAGTTATTTGAAAAACGGAGTCGCCACGCCATTTTGATTACCTCAAAACTTTGAAAAAAAAGGTTTTATGGGTTCGGAGGTTAAGTTACCCCTTGGGAAGAACGTTTGGCGTTCACCCAAAGTGCCTTGCCGGAGCAAGTCTCCCTAGATTTCATTGATCGTGTTTGCTTGCGTGCTTTCTTTGTGTGCATGTGTTTGAAAATAAGGGGGGGGGGAATGTCCCAAGTTGTCTTCCGGACGTACAAACCATTTGTTGGTTGTCGCTCGGGATTCCTTGGAATTTATGTATTTGGGATTATGATCCCGTCCTCATCTTATGACTTATGATCATCGCATTTTAAACCTCGGGACCCTCGGGACTTGCGTGATCGAGAGAATGACTCTCTTTTGGGTCAAAGATGAGGTTCTTTAGGAAGGAATGTCCTTAGCCCATCAATCCTACGCTTTAAGACGGTCGAGCTCGTATAGAGGTTTCATACTCATTCTTAAGCGATAATCGGAGATATAGGGTTCAAGGTTATCCTTTTCCTAAAGAAATCATGAACCTTTAATGGAAGGCACGATGCAAAGATGAGAACTTTTACACCGGTCCGTTCCAAGGTTGGGGAAAGGGGAAATGCATGATAAAAAAATGACTCTTTAATGAAAAGATGACATTTTGGTTTTAGCAAATGATGCTTTTTGATTTAAAGAAATGATCTTTATGCAAATGATGCATAAAGATTTGATTTTTATGCAAATGATGCATTGAAAAAAGGGGGTTTTGATGCAAAGGATGCATTTTTATTGAAAAAGGTTTGATCTTTGTATGCAAATGATGCATAAAGATAACATTTTTATTGGAAAATAGGGATTTTAGGTGCAAAGGATGCACCTTTATGAAAAAGACTACATTTTTATGACAAATGAGGTCTTAATGCATGCAAAGGGGAAAGGGGGTGATAAAGATATGATCTTTATGAATAAATGCCAAGTCCCAAGCAAGATATATGAATACAATGAGCAAGTATATCAATTAAAATGCGAGGTTAGGGCGTGCGAGGTTACCAATCGTTTCCTTTGCTTCTTCGGACGGAGCTAGGAGGAGAGGTTCTTCTTGGGTCTTCAAGGAGGAGGGAGATGGCTTCTTGAGCTTCTTCTTCGCCTTCTTGAGCCTTCAAGGGTTTTTCTTCACGTCTGGACTGCTATGGAGTGTGTGTGTGTGATTGTGTGTGTTGTTGTTGTTTTGAAATGGGTAGAGGAAGGCTCTATTTATAGGCAGTCTGGATAAGGCTAATGAAGCCGTGCGGCTGCAGGCCCTTTGCAAATGAGGCCGTGCGGTCTTATCCACAATGACTCAGCATTCTAGAACCATGCAAGGTGGCATTATTCTAGAAGCTTCTCCCTAATTAAGAAAAACGTGTTTTCTTAATTAGGAAGGCTCCTTACAGCTCTAATTTAAATTTGGACTGTTCCAGACATTTCCGAACACTAGGAAAGTCCGGGGAATTACCGGAAAACTTACCGAAATGTCGGGAAAATTAACCGGAAGGCATGAGCCAGATTTGGGTACTTACAGAAGCCCCTCGGCAACGTCACTTGCAAGGCGAGTGGGGTTGTCGATAGAAAAGGATCCGATCTGGCGAATGCCGAGACGGATTGGGTGACCAAGGTGGTCGAGTGGTCGAACCTTTTGGAAGGCTACCTACGTATCCCGAGGAATCAAGCCAGGCCGTAGTTCGGAATTAGGATCCGCTGGGGAAGGAAGAAGAGAAACTCGGTCTCTTGCCGGAAAAAGAAGAGAAAAATGACCTAGGAGGTCAAGCGATTGATCCTACTGGGGACATGCTAGGAGTGACCCAGGTGGTCGAATATTTGAATTTTTATGAGGGGGCACTTTATCACTGAGGAGTGACAAAGAAACAGGGTGACCAAAGTGGTCGAATGGTCGAACCTTTTATAAAAGGCTACCTACGTATCCCTGAGGAATCAAGCCTTGATCGTAGTTCAAGCATCACTAGATAGTTAGGAACGATGTCTAGGATCCTTGAGATTTTGACAATTCGGAGGTCACACCGAGGAAGCTAGAGCTTACGGGCGCTATCTCTTTATGACGGATAGAGGATAGAGGTAGCACAAGTTGGGAAACTTGAGCGTACGTCACTATTCTCCGCGGATAGAGGTAGCACAAGTTGGAATGACTTGGGCATACGTCACTATTCGCGTGATAGAGGTAGCACAAGTTGGAATGACTTGGGCATACTTCACTATTCGCGGATAGAGGTAGCACAAGTTGGAATGACTTGGGCATACGTCACTATTCGCGGATAGAGGTAGCACAAGTTGGAATGACTTGGGCATACTTCACTATTCGCGGATAGAGGTAGCACAAGTTGGAATGACTTGGGCATACTTCACTATTCGCGGATAGAGGTAGCACAAGTTGGAATGACTTGGGCATACTTCACTATTCGCGGATAGAGGTAGCACAAGTTGGAATGACTTGGGCATACGTCACTATTCGCGGATAGAGGTAGCACAAGTTGGAATGACTTGGGCATACTTCACTATTCGCGGATAGAGGTAGCACAAGTTTAGAGTTCTGACAATTCGGAGGTTGTCACCTAGTGTTATCCCGTTATAACAGAATTAACGGAGGCGACTGGGAATAAAGCTTGATTGCTAAAGAAATAAGGGATATTTTCTGAAAAGATGTTATCTTGGTTAAAAGATAACGGAAATTGCATGCCCAGGTGGAAGGTCCAGGGGCAGGATTGTAATTTCTGCTCGTAGCGAATGAAGCCGCCCGCATGAGATGGAGAAAAGGAGCCGTACGGCTAGAAGCCCGTTTTTTCCGCATTATTTAAAACAGGTTTTGAACGGGCATTGGGCATTTGTTGCCGCCCAAGAACGCAGAGAGAGAGAGAGAAGAGAGAGAGAATTTCGAAATTTCTTCAACCCTTTTGCTTCCCTTTGATTTGAGATGGATCTGGAGGGCAATCCGATACCGAGGCAAGCAAGAAGAAGCATCTCGGCGGCCGCGAGAAGGAGGAGGAAGGAGCTCGTGGAGGACGGAGAGGAAGTATGACTTCCTTACGCCTCCATCGGAGCTTTACCCGGGGAGAAGGGAGCACAAATCAACGAACCCGCGATCGGTTGGGGTAAGCATTCTCATTTTGCTCAAATCCGATGATTTTGCTTGAATTTTGAATGATTTAGGGCTTGACCCGAATTTAGGATTTTGAATGATTTTTTGAATGATTTTGAGATGCATGAACAACCTATGAGGCTAAGAATATGCATGTGCAATTTTATTTGATGAAAAATATGAGAATGACTCACTTTTTTCTCGCAAAATGAAGTAAGAATGAGAATTTTTCAAAATATGAGACGGAGTTCTTGCCTTGTGCTGGAACTTAGGTCAAAATTCTGATTTTTAATGAGAAAACATGATTTTGGAAGATGAAAATGATTCATGCATGCCATTTTTGAAAAATAATGCTTGTGTGGGAAAAATTGTGATTTTGTGCTTTAGGAAAGCAATGACGCGTTTCAAGTGATGAAAGACACGTTTTTTATGCAAAAGTTATGCTAGGAAAACTTTTATGAATGCTTTTCTTTTGAAAATATGTGCACTTTTTGAATATATGCATGCTTTTGAAATGATATGAAGGATCGACGCTTCTTTTGATGTGCTTGTCTACAGGAGAACAAGTCTAGAGGACCGTCTGAGATAGCGGTCAAGCTTTGCAGAGGATGCCGATTTTGAGAAGGATGGGATGAATCCCAAGCAATGCCGGTGAGGGCTACCGGCTCGGATGCATTTGTAGAGGCTATCGGCCGGGGTGTCCACATCACCTCAAGAGCAAGGGCTTGGTCCAGCCCTTTCGAGTTCTCGTGGGACAAGACTCATAGCTTTCACCTCGAGCCGGGAGAGCCGACAAAGGACTCCCGCCGATTTTACCGCTATTACGGGCTTACAGTTTCACCGGGAGGCCCGTGACTTGGAGGGACCACATCACCCGAGGAGTTCAGGCTTTGGTCGGGTTTGAGCCGATTCCCAAGGGGCCGGGGATGGAGACACGGAATGTCGAGGTGGCGAGCTCGTACTTCCATGCGTAATTTTGCCGCTAATGATGTGATCGCCGCCACACTGGCTAGAGCATTCATATGGTTGATGCTATCACCACCATCTTTGCCAATTCTCGGGACGATAGCTATGACTTGCCTCCTCGACTCTCTGGAGGATGTTGATGGGATTGGGACGGTCTCTTGGGGGAGAGGCCGGATTGGCGAGCTCTACTTCTCTTTGGACATGTACAATGGAACAAGGCCGCTTCCATGGATCGCTTCTCATTTGCCCTCGAGGTAGTCTCCTTTTTTTCTTTTCTTTTCTTTTCCCGTCTTGAGACTTTTATAAGAGAGAAAATGACCTTTTGATGTTTTGAACATGCAGCCCGGTTTTGTGAGGTGATCGGTTCTTCCTCGGGAACCAAAGCAGAGTGATGTCACCATCTTCCCCGCTATGGTTCGCCGGAGGGGAGATGCGAGAGATAAATTCACGGGAAGACCCGGATTACCTTCGATTACAAAATGGTGAGGCCGGTCATCAATGTGGATGGGCACGATGGAGTGGACTTCTACCCTCGGGGCAGTGTATCCAGAGATCTTGCCGGGAGATGCTATAGAGGTGACGAGGCAGCAGGAGGTGGCTCACCGGGCCGACATGTGATGTCATTTACTGGGGACCGCTCGAGGCAAAGATGGTCATGTTCCCCACTAGATGCCATTACTCCTTCCGACCCTCCAAAGACGGATGCCGCAGCCTGTGGACCGGCCAGGATGAGATTGAGAGGTACCAGTGTGCGTGGTCTGCAGAGGAGTACTTCGACATGGACACCCCCTACGCCGTGTTTGTGGAGCAGCGCCGAGGACGCCACAAGCTAGTGAAGCTGGCGGTCACCAGGGATATGGGGAGGATGAGCCCTCGACCCGCCGATCCCTCCCGCGCATTTGTCCTACGTGGTCCATGGAGTGCCGAGGAGGATGAGGATACCCGTCCCCGATGCTAGGAGCCCCAAGACACCTTGCCGCCCGATAGCACCGTAAGTGTACTCTTAGTGGTCTTATTCCCTTTTTAGCTTTCGATTTTCTCGCTTTTTGCTATTTTCTCGAGATTTTCTCGAGATTTTTCTCTTTTTTTCTCGTGTTCCAGCTCGCACTTACGATAGGCCGGTCGTGCGTAATAGGGGCCGGAAGGACATGTGCCTAGTCTTCTTCGAGGAAGCCGGCTCGCGCTTCGAAGGCGGCAGCTGATGCACAGGAGCCTCGGGCGCAAGAGACGGCATGTCTGGGGCACGCTCCTACCCCATCGGCCTCTGAGTACTCTTCCAAAGGCTATGCCTCGGGGCGGGGACCCAACGCCGACATTCTCGAGCAAACGGTGGCCGAGTACGGGCACGATAATGTCCATCTATCTCGATGTGAGCGACTGTGAGGACTTGATGAGGGAGGCTAGCATCTACGAGCTGAGCAGCGATGAAGATGAAGAAGAATCGGAGGCCTAGGAGGTCTCTAGAATAGACTTGGAACAAAAACAAACAATTTACAATTTTTATGCACACTTTGTTTATTTTTTGCTTTATTTGGGCGCCGATGGGGCGAAAACATTGTATTTATGTTTTAATTGCTTTTCTAATTCATGCTTTTTCAATTTGCATATTATCTGAGCCTTGGGGCGACTTTTTTTGCTTGGAATTGGGGCCGAAAATGGGCCAAAATGATTTATAATGGTGTATAAATGCTTGAATGGCTTCGGATATGTTTTTGTACAGGTTTTGGTTGAAAAGTGGGGTGAAAACTCCCTTGGGCAGCAATCTTGGTTGCCGCAGAATTTTTCGCAGAGGGCTAATGTAGCCGTGCGGCATGGCCTTGAGGGCAAATGAAGCCGTGCGGCTACGCCTCGTCTCGAGCTGGTTATTTTCTCGAATAAAAGCAAGGCTTGGCCATTTCATTTCATTTTCACTCTAGACTTGTCCCAATTGTTCCCGCAGCATATTTTGGACCTAAAAGCACCATCTTTGATTATTTTGCGATGGAGAATCTCGTTAGATTGCAAAGGGGGAAACGAGACCATTTTCTATCCGGTCTTCAATCGTGGGCGAGATATAACTTCCAAAATCACAAGGGGCCGCTTGATTCTTCCTTCAAGATCAAGTCTTTATGGCATTTGAGGGATCTCCCGCCCGATTGGGATCTCGTTGAGAGCCGCAAAGAAAGTTCGGGACGTCCGGAGACATGTTTATCGTTTTCTTACAACGAAATCGTCCCAACGCACGAAGACTTCGTAGAGCCTTGATTGGGGGTCCCGAGATTGAGGCTATATCTATTCCGCTGACGGAGACGTGCCTGACGGTAAAGCTTGCATCTTTTCTCGCAGATTCCTTTGGGAGAGGCCGAGAGGATGATGGTAGCCCCTGATAGGATTGACCTTTCGATATCCCGGCAAGCTTGGGTCTCCGTGATATGGCTGCGACCACGGTGGCTATGGATGCTTTCATTCTCTGCGTATTCTCTATTTTGTTCACCGCCGAGTCCGTGGGGATGCACATAGTGGTCTCTTGGACATGGTCGAGACTCGCAGTGGCCGGGAAGGATATTGTCCCGCCGGGTTTTGGGAGAGACATTTCATGGGATTGATAGGATGGCTCGGGAGACCGCTTTCATGAGGTCCGGGAGTCCGGCTATGTTGACTTTGTGGCCGCAGAGAGGCTCGGGGCTTTGCTGGGGGCTTTGCCGACTCGGTGCCCTTGGGTGATTTCTCGGAGAGGTGGACAGAGGCAGCAGGAACAGGGTAGCTAGGAGCGGATGATGGCTAGGCTATCCACTGCGGACATCCGTTGGTGGATACCTCATTGGAGTTTGCGTACTGTGAGGATATTTCAGGAGTCTTATGCCGTGAGGGTTCCAGATTCTCGCCGGTCATCTCTACATACCCCCGCTTGGTATCCAGCAGCTTGGGGCTTTACAGAGCCATTGAGTGATCGGGAGGACATCCGGACTACGGAGGTGGTGTCATCGGACATGAGAGATCCAAACAGCCTTCTCTTTCTTCTCGAGGGCTTGGACACATAATCGCTTTCCCACCCAGGTGGCTATCTTCAGGAGCAGAAGAGTACCATCTTGACCACCGTCTACTTGACCGGTACGAGAGGGGAGACGTGGAGCGACTCAAAGTTATCTTGGAGGATAGACGTCGAGCTTTATCGGGAGCCGACTGCGACTCGAGTAGGACTCGAGGGAGACCGAGGCTAAGGCGAGTTGCCATAACCAATCGTGTGACTTGGTCGAGGATATGGAGGCTCTGGTACAAGAGATTGTCCGAGGTTGCTCCTTCGACCGAGGCTCAGAGGGAGGAGGTGCGGACTCGTGCTCGTATAGAGAGAGCGCTCATCGACACGTGGGCCGGGTAGAGGCTCCAGCGAGGATACCGCAGGCCTGGATGAGGGATACCGACATTATTGAGAAGAAAAAGGAAGAAGACTCGACGAGGCCGAGGAAAAGGGAAGAAGACTCGAAGAAGACTCGAATGACGACCGACAAGTCTTTTTCTCAAGATCCTCTTATTGCCATTTTGCAAACACATTAGTTTATTTAGGCATTTTGTTGTATTTTAGATCTTTTAGCAGGTTAGCAGAGTTAAGAGGCAGACCGTGCTTGAACTCATCAAGAAGCTTTTAACTTGTAATGAACAAGAGATATTATTTTTTAAAAATTAATCAAGACACATTTCATGGAAATTCAAATGCCTTTATTGATTGGGACCCGTTTTATGAAAACTGAAATACCCTTTACTATTTTTTAGGACGCACTTCATGGAAGCTTGATTGCCCCTTTTTTTTATTGTTTAGGACACATTTCATGGAAACTTAATCGTCCTTTTTATTGTTTAGACCGAACCATATATGGCTGCCTACGTTCCCCTTTTACAAGAAAGGCTAAGGGGCTCAGGTCTTCGTAGTTCATTACAGTGAACTAATAAATTTTTTTTCATGTGCAACTGTCTTTTGCCTAGACCGCCCTTTTTGGGGTCTTCGGCTTAGCCGGGCATTACTCTTTTTGCACTTTTTTTTCTTTTTTTTTTTATATATATTTTTTATGTGCGGCCACTGTCTTTTACCTAGACTCCGCCCTTTTTGGGGTCTTCGCCTTAGTGGGCATTACTCTTTTTGCACTTTTTTTTTTTTTTTTCTTTTTTTTTTTTTTTTCTTCTTCTTTTTTTTTTTCTTTATCAGACATAGTATCTTCGGAGTTTATCACCATTGACCGGTGGACAAAGGGATTGCCATCCAAGTCTCGCAAGCTTCATTGCTCCTCCCGACGCATTTTACGCACCACATAAGGGCCGATCCAGACGGGTTCCCATTTTCCCAGGGGTTTGTCTGCGGTAGGGGCTTTACTTTCAGCACTAAGTCGCCCTCTTTGATGTCTACGGCCTTGACCTTTTATCAAACGCCCGGCCATTCGCCTCGTAGGCTCGGGTGTGTTCCATGGCTTTTAGCCTTCTCTCGTCAAGCAGGGCTAACTCATCATGCCGGCCGCGCAACCATTCCATTTCATTGACACTTTGTTTTCCAGGAGGACCCTTAATGACGGGATTTCCAACTCCATTTGGTAACACCGCCTCCATCCCGTAAGTTAGGGCAAAAGGAGTTTCTCTGTGGTACATTCGACAGACGTTACGCAGCCCTGCAGTGCTAGGTGCGGCTTTTCGGGCCAATCACGACCACGGGTGGCCATCTTCCGGATGATCCGCTCGAGTGTCTTATTAGCAGCCTTCCACGGCTCCATTGGTTTGAGGTGCATGCACGGGGACGACTTGTGGCGCAGTAACTCAATTCTCGATGCTAGCCTATCGCAAATTCTCCTTCGAAGTGTGACCCATTATCAGAGAAATGATCTCTGCTGGGCACCCCATATCTCGCACATTATGTTTTCTTTGATGAACTCGGGCTACTTCTTCTCGAAGTGAGGACCTTGTAGGACTTGGCCTCTACCCACTTGGTGAAGTAGTCAATGGCCACCAACACGAACTACGTGCCCATTGCTTCCCGCCGGGGATATTTTCCCTATCACGTCAATGCCCCAAGTTGCAAACGGCCAAGGAGTCGTCATGCGATGCAGTCATGAGGTGGGAGATGGTTGAGGTTGGCAAACCGCCGGCATTTGTCGCGGGTTCGGACGTGCGAACGCGATCTGTTTCCATGGAGATCCGGTAGTAACCCATTCCTCGAGGATTACTTGCATCGTGGCTCACGGCATTCATGTGAGGACCGCAGGGACCATTGTGGACTTCGGTCATCAACTCTGGCTCTTTCTTGAGTGACACATAAGAGGAGTGGTCCTTGATACCGCTTCTTGTATAGGTTGCCTCCTAGAATGACGTCTCCGAGAAGCCAACCTTTTCGGGGCTTGCAAGCTTTTGGCTCGACTCCTTCTTTTGGTCTACCTTCTTCGTCTACGAAAGGCGACTCTCCGTCTTTGAGGAATTGGTAAATCTGATTGTACCAAGGTTCCTTTATAGGCTCGGGTCCTAGGTCCACTTCACAACAGAAAGGCTGGGGCTTCTCTTCTACCCACTCTGAAGGGCTTTATGGCTTTTCCCTCGGGGATCTCTACCAATGAGGCTAGAGTAGCTAGAGCATCTGCGAATCTGTTCTTTTCCCTCGGCAAGTAGTGGAAAGTCACTTCTCGGGCTGTCCGGTCAACTCCTCCATATGGGCATGATACCGTTGCGGATTAGGGTCTACGAGTCTTCCACTTGTTGGAGACTTGGTTGATGATCGTGGCCGAGTCTCAGTAAACTTCGAGCTCCTTGACATTTCTTTCTAAGGCGGCCTCCAAACCGGCAATGCGGGCTTCATACTCGGCGGCATTGTTCGTGGCGGAAAGTTCAACTTGAGGGCTATGGGGGTATGCTCATCTTTCGGATCGACCAATAGCATTCCTACACCATTTCCTCTTTTGTTAGCGGCTCCGTCAAAGAACAACCTGCCATCTATTTTCGAGCTCAACTGCAAAGATCCCTTCATCACGGAAATTGGGGTTCGGGCCCTCTCGTCTTCATTCTTGGGGAAATTCGCTAGGTGATCGACAATGCTTGACCCTTGATGGCCTTTACGGTCACATAGTTGATGTCGTATTACGCCAAGAAGAAGGACCACTTCGCTAGACGCATCGATAGGGAAGGCTTGTCAAAGATGTACTTGATGGGGTCCATTTTCGAGACCAAGTTCACGGGGTGGGCTTGCATATAATGCTTCAACTTGCCGAGCTACCCGGACCAATCCCGCACGGAGTCTTTTCACACGCCGAGTAATTGAGCTCACTCCCTTGTAGCTTCCTGACAAAGTAAATGGCATTTTCTACCCGAGAGTCTTTCTTCTCTTGAGCAAGCATAGCCCCATTGCCGTGTGTGACGAGTTAGATAGAAGCGAGAAGAGGCTTACTGTCTATGTGGGGGCATAGTACCGGGGATGCACTAAGTATGCCTTGATCTGGTCAAAGGCGTCTTGGCATTCTTCGGTCCATTCTGTGTCCACATTCTTCTTCATGAGCTTGAAGATGGGCTCGCACATAGTGGTCAGCGATTGACAAACGGGCGATGTCTTGCAATTTTCCCATGAAGCTTTTGACTTACATGCAGGTTTGAGGTGGCCTCATATCCATGATAGCTTTGATCTTTCGGGGGTCAACTTCTATACCTCGCTCCGTGACCATGTACCCGAGCACTTTTCCCCTTGTCACTCCGAAGGTGCATTTGGCGGGGTTTAGTCTCATGGAATCTTTGTCTCGGCCTCTCAAAGAATTTTCGTAGGTCAACAAAGTGCGCCCACCTTCTCCTTTGGAGTGGATTATCATGTCGTCTACGTAGACCTCAATCTCCTTGTGGATCATGTCATGAAAAAAGTGCGGTCGTGCCACTTTGGTAAGTAGCCCGAGCATTCTTGAGCCCGAATGGCATTCTTGTATAACAGTAGGTTCCCCACGGTGTGGTGAAGGCATCTTTTCTTGGTCTTCCTCGGCCATCTTGATGCGGTTGTAGCCTGCAAAACCATCAACGAAGGATTTGACTTCGTAGTTGGCGATGGAGTCCACCAGGATGTCTATGTTTGGCGAGAGGGTAGTCGTCTTTGGGCCGGCCTTGTTCGGATCTCGGAAATCCACACGTTAGCGCACCTTCCCATTGGCCTTGGTTACGGTCACGATGTTGGACAACCATGTCGGGTATTCAATGACTACGATGAATCCTACCCGCAGTAGCTTCTCAATTTCTTCTTTGACACAGTAGAGACCATTCGGCTTGATCTTTCTCGGTTTTACGCTGCTTGGCTTGGCATGCGGTGCTAGAGGGATTACGTGCTCTACTATCGAAGCTGTCTAGCCCGGCATATCTTTGTATGACCATGCAAACACGTCGACGTATTCTACGAGCGGCTCAATCAATGTCCCTTTCAACCCCTGGAAGAAGCTTCCAATCTCGTGTCTCTTTAGGTTCCTCAATAGTACCCAAGTTCACACTTATCAAAACCTCCTCGCGGCTTGGGCCCGGTTTTCCTCTTTTACGAAACACCTTAAAGATTTCTTTAATGTATTGTTCGTTTAGTGTGTTTGCATCTTGTTCAAATGATTCATTATTAACTTGTTGTTAAGTTTTGAGTTAATTTATCATTTGTTAAGTTGGCAATAAGAGGATAATCGAAAGATTTGTCATTTCATTCAAGATAAGGGGAAAGATGACATCGATTACATTTTCATAATCCTCGGGCGTGAGGCCTTCGGATGACTCGAGGGCCAGGAATTCGAAGATTCTCGACTCAGGCGAATAGACAAGCGGGGTGTTTGACACGACCGGGTTGAGGAGGACGAGGTACCAATCCAAGCTCCGTGATCATTTGCTTTGTCATTGGCTATCGGCCACGAGAATGTCTCCCAATTCTTCAATGGCATTTCTGTCTTAGTCACCAAAGTGCGAGGATCAAAATGACTTTCACCATCGTCTCAATAACGGCAACTATCTCATCATCCGAATCAAGTCGATCAAGTCCGGGATTTGTGCTTCTTGTCAAACAACTCTTGCAAACCCCATCGATTGTCTTCACCGCATGGCAGCCTTCTATCCGTGATATTTGGAAGAGCTAACTCAAAAGGCGGAGAAGTCCATTGTCCGGATGCCGACCTTTGACACCGGCCGGATTTCCTTTGAAGACGTACTCATTACGAACGGTAGTGGTAGCCCCGTGGATATACGGCAAATCAAGGAACATTCTTCGAACGGGATTGGGCGGCTTTCCCTAACTTTCTCAAGGTTCTCTAGAAGGGTTTTAAGGAGATGCGCGATCACTTTCATCATATTGTGTCCCTCCTTTTATAAAGTAATGGGTCGAGAGGCAATTTGTAAGGATGGAGTGGACCCCTTCACCTTTCTTGCCTTTAGCTTTTCCGGCATCCCGAGAGTTTGGTTTGTACCCCAAGCCATATCTCGTAGTCTGCTTCCTTCACGTCAATGATGGTGTTACGACCTTGAAGTCTTCTACCCAATCCAAGTCCGGAAGATAGCTCATTTTTCGCATCATTCTCATGGCGGGAGGGATTTTATCGGAAGTAGTGGTGAGGTCGGTGCAACACACTTGTGCCTTGGAAGAAGCTACGGAGAATCCGGTCAATGCTAACCCTTCATCATCATGCTTGATTTCCAATATCGGGATGTCCTCAGGTGCTGGTTCCTTCTCTTGTGACACTTTGTCCCCATAAATGGTGGTGATAGTTCCATCACTCGACTGAAATTTGACGCCGATGTAAAGTAGAGGCTACCCCGTTTATCTGGTGGATCCAAGGCCGTCCCATAAGGCGGTAAATGAAATTGGAATGTCAATAACTTGAAAATCAACATCCATGACCTTTTTCCGAACCACATCTTGAGAGTGGCGATCCCCAAAGCGATCGTGCGGTGGAGTCATAGGCCTTAATAGTCGACTAGAAGGCTTTAAGTCCGTTGGCTTCAGATCCAATAAATCCATCATCTTAGGCGGCAAGACATTCATTGCGAGACCCCCGTCAACTAGTACTCGTGGCAATCGACGCTCTTCTAAGCTGGACTGTGATGTAAAGAGGTTCGTTGTGACTAGCCCCATACTTTGGCGGTGTCCAATTCGGTGAAGGTAATGATGTTTCCATAGTGGATATTTCCAATCATTTGGACGACCTCATCGGGGGTGACATCTATGGGCACCATGGTCTTGGCCAAACTTTCTTCTAGTTTCAACTTACGAGGGTATGAAGAGGTTAACGGGGACCATAAGGAGATATTGGCTTGGGTACACTTCAAGCGAGTTAGGACTGGATCCTCCTTATCGAGTCAGGCTTTTCGCTTCTAGCTTATAAGGTCTTTTATGCTGTCTTTGGTTAGAGACGGCATTCCTTTTGTCACCCTTAGGCTGCTCAATACTCATCGTCCGGACCGAGTCATCACATAGACATTGGATTTTCCTTGGTCATCATTCCCTCTTGGAGGATTCTGTCAATTCTTTCAAAGTCGAGGCGGATTCTTGCTTGGCGTATGGCCAATTCTGGCGATTGATGCTGATTGACGGCTATCGGAAGCATAGGCGGCTTCCCGAATCTGGTCCCAGGTTACCGACTTTTTGACCTTTTCACATTCTCCGTTTAAAGCTTTCACAGTCTCATTTAAACTTTTCAAAGTCAGCATGCAACAAGAATTATCACTTCCGGAGTTTGGAGATTGGCAAATGGCTTTCTCATCCGATCCTAGCAACTTTTTTAATAGAGTAGGATCACATTCCTCATCACTGTCAAGCATGTCTTTTCTTTCCACTGGGGTCAACCTTTTGACGGCATTTTGGACATTGGCTAAACACTTTACGAAATGGGAAATTCCATCATCAATAAGGATTTACTGCGGGGTCAAACCTCATGGCGGGTTCCTTTTCCTTACCGTCGAGAGATATTTTCAGGGCTTCGGCTTACGGGCTAACCACTCCTCTATTGTCCCTTCCGGCACTTCGACCGTGTCTTCATCGGTGTCACTACGGTAGCTCTCGTGGGAACTTTCGTCTTGGCTCTTACGACCAATGAGGGCAAAAGCAAGTCGGGATACTTGACGCCGTATGAGGGGTATCTCGGACTCTTCCTCGGGCTTAGGGATTACCGGGAAGACATCATTATCATCGTAGGACATAAAGGGGACTAGGGTCGCCTCTAAACTCGAGGACTCTTTCCAAGGCATCCATACATTCTTCTTCGGACCAAGTTTCGGGAGTGACTACTAACACTTTGTGATAGAGTCTACCCTTCGATGAGAGTTTGGCTTCGGCGACACTTACATGTTCTAGATCGGTGGGAGGAGCCCACTTCCCTCTTTTGGCTAAAGCTTCGATCAAGTCTCTCCATTCACCTACCAAGTCCTTGTACGGAGTATTGAACTCTAGGATATAGGACTCATACACTACCTCATCCTTCTCAGGAGCCTTTGCATAGGCTGCAGACACACTTTGAAGTGATTTCATCCCTGTTCCAGTGCGTGGCTTCTGCCTCATCTTGCCCTTCGGGTTTCACTTCCGTAGGCTCCAAGTCCATTCCTTCATGAGCTGTCATCATCACTTTGTAAATCCACCCATTCCTATTCTCATTCCCGACCGACTCTTCGCCGTAGCTATCTGAGAGGTAGGCAAATTCACGAGCGTTGACAAAATTGGAAAGGTCAAACTCGGCACCGGGATTCCAAGGTAGGGAAATTTGGCTCGGGTGAAAGGAGGAAAAGGGTCCCATGGAGGGATTTAGAGGAAGCGAGGGTGTCGGGACCCTAACAGCTTGGGGTATTAGATAAGACTGAGAAAGGACAGTCTTTGGTAATGGGTTATATGAAGACGGGGGAGGGCATTGGTTATAGGCTAGCTCTTCTTCCCTGGTCATCTGGTTACCCAAACCCGGCCTTGTTTTCTGTCAAATCGGCCATTCGACTCTCGAAACCGAGGAAACCGAGGATTCCGCGAACTGTCCGAGGATTCTGTGCTAACAAGCTCGCTGACCCGGTGTTCTCACCCACTTCTTTCTCGGCTGCGGGAAAGGGATAGGAAAGGTTTAGACTCGGGGTAGGTGTTTAGGTGAAGGCTCGGGCAATATGCAAATTAGAATCTTCAAGTTTACTTAAAACAGTGTCTTTTATTAATATCTATTTGGTTGGAAAAGGGGTTCTGCCCTTCTTTTTCACAACTACTCTAGATCTGGATCAGTGGGTTCCGTCACTACGTCTATAAGCCCCTCGTATTCCACTGTATTTCGACCTCCCGGGGTGGACGGCCCGGGCGAGGGTCCTATAGGGCACGCGGATCCCACCGACCGAGAGTAAAGAACGCTCCTATCGGGTCTAGCGGGTCATAGGACCTTTCAACGCACGAGCGATGCGGATTATAGTCAAGGCAATACGGGAAAGTCTCGTCTCTGCCTCGACGGATCTTTGACGAGTTTCGCTTGAGCGAATGACAGTTTTTGACTTTCGGTAATGTCCGAGAATATAATAGGCATGGGTCGGGCGGCAAAAGCCGGATGACACAGTGTCACATTGAACTTCGTTGCATACGCACTGCGCGAGTCGGAATCGAAGTCAATGCTTTGGTCAAGATCTTGCCAATTTTTCCTTGTCGGAATTTTGGCGAGCTTCGCTGAGCGAAAGATCTTTTATTTTGGCAAAGACTTGGTCTTGACTTTTACGCATTCCGTGCGGGTCAAGGTCAATAGTCAATGTCGGAGTCAAGATCCCACCGATTTTTCCTTGTCGGAATTTCGGCAGAATTTCGCTTGAGCGAAAATCTTGGTTTCCGTTATGAGCTAAGGCTTGACCTTTACGTGGGTATGCAAGCTGGGCTATATGACACGGACTAGACCAAAAACCAACCAAAAGTCACGGATTTTTGAAACGTGTGACACGGACCGTGCATTGGTCGACACCGGCCGCCATGGGGAGGTTGGGATGATTCCGTGCGCGCCGGGAGCATCGTAAGGCTGTCCGTGGCTGCACTGAACCACCCTCGGGTTTGAAGGACGTGCGTGCAAAAGTGTACAGGATATATCAGGTGCGCGTAGTGTGCGGTCTCCTAAAAATGTTCCTTTTTGAGTTAAAACAGAGATTTTCATAAATGTGTTTTAAAGGAATGATTTTCGGGACGGGGAAAATGCAACACATAAGCACGTAAATTTTCTCGGGAGCCCCGTCACCATGGAGCCGAATAGCCCCAAGGCGCTAGAATTGCGCCAGATTAACCATGATTTTCTGGTGGAATTGCCACCGAGGTCGTATGGTCAGAATCCTATGAGGATTAGTCGTACGACTGCATGGATCAATTTTCCAGGTTCCACTCCTTTTGCTTTTTTTCTCGGGTTATTTCCCGTTTCAAAGTATGCACAGATCCCAAGATGCAAATGATGCAATGCATGGTAAAGAAAGCAAGCACGATTAATGAAATCGGCGATGGGAGTCTAACCCGCTCAAAGGGAAAAGCTTTTTTGTATTTTTTTTTCAAAGTTGTTTTTTTTTTCAAAAAAGGGATACTGGTACGTGGGATTGTTAAACCACCTTGTTATCCCAAGCCCCGGGTTAGGGAGCGATACAGGAAGGGTAAGTGGGGTCCACCTATATACCAAGTATCGACTTTTGTTTTGAAAATAAAGCTTTTCTCCTTTGGGATGATCCCCAGCGGAGTCGCCAAACTGTGAATGTGTGCCCAAAATTTTTGTTTATTGGAATTCACGCGAGTTTGAAGACATCCGGTTTAATTTGAAAAACGGAGTCGCCACGCCATTTTGATTACCTCAAAACTTTGAAAAAAGGTTTTATGGGTTCGGAGGTTAAGTTACCCCTTGGGAAGAACGTTTGGCGTTCACCCAAAGTGCCTTGCGGAGCAAGTCTCCTAGATTTCATTAATCGTGTTTGCTTGCGTGCTTTCTTTGTGTGCATGTGTTTGAAAATAAGGGGGGGGGGAATGTCCCAAGTTATCTTCCGGACGTACAAACCATTTGTTGGTTGTCGCTCGGGATTCCTTGGAATTTATGTATTTGGGATTATGATCCCGTCCTCATCTTATGACTTATGATCATCGCATTTTAAACCTCGGGACCCTCGGGACTTGCGTGATCGAGAGAATGACTCTCTTTTGGGTCAAAGATGAGGTTCTTTAGGAAGGAATGTCCTTAGCCCATCAATCCTACGCTTTAAGACGGTCGAGCTCGTATAGAGGCTTCATACTCATTCTTAAGCGATAATCGGAGATATAGGGTTCAAGGTTGTCCTTTTCCTAAAGAAATCATGAACCTTTAATGGAAGGAACGATGCAAAGATGAGAACTTTTACACCGGTCCGTTCCAAGGTTGGGGAAAGGGGAAATGCATGATAAAAAAATGACTCTTTAATGAAAAGATGACATTTTGGTTTTAGCAAATGATGCTTTTTGATTTAAAGAAATGATCTTTATGCAAATGATGCATAAAGATTTGATTTTTATGCAAATGATGCATTGAAAAAAAAGGGGTTTTGATGCAAAGGATGCATTTTTATTGAAAAAGGTTTGATCTTTGTATGCAAATGATGCATAAAGATAACATTTTTATTGGAAAATAGGGATTTTAGGTGCAAAGGATGCACCTTTATGAAAAAGACTACATTTTTATGACAAATGAGGTCTTAATGCATGCAAAGGAAAAAGGGGGTGATAAAGATATGATCTTTATGAATAAATGCCAAGTCCCAAGCAAGATATATGAATGCAATGAGCAAGTATATCAATTAAAATGCAAGGTTAGGGCGTGCGAAGTTACCAATCGTTTCCTTTGCTTCTTCGGACGGAGCTAGGAGGAGAGGTTCTTCTTGGGTCTTCAAGGAGGAGGGAGATGGCTTCTTGAGCTTCTTCTTCGCCTTCTTGAGCCTTCAAGGGTTTTTCTTCACGTCTGGACTGCTATGGAGTGTGTGTGTGTGATTGTTTGTGTTGTTGTTGTTTTTTTTGTTATGGGTAGAGGAGGGCTCTATTTATAGGCAGTCTGGATAAGGCTAATGAAGCCGTGCGGCTGCAGGCTCTTTGCAAATGAGGCCGTGCGGTCTTATCCATTGTGACTCAGCATTCTAGAACCATGCAAGGTGGCATCATTCTAGAAGCTTCTCCCTAATTAAGAAAAACGTGTTTTCTTAATTAGGAAGGCTCCTTACAGCCCTAATTTTAATTTGGGACTGTTCCAGGACATTTCCGGAACACTGGGAAGGTCCGGGGAATTACCGGGAAATTTACCGAAATGTCGGGAAAATTAACCGGAAGGCATGAGCCAGATTTGGGTACTTACAGGTACGTATTACTCTTGGTGGGTCAGTTGTAAGTTGGAAGACTACTCTTCAATCTAAAGTGACTTTGTCGACTATGGAAGTAGAGTTTATGGCATTGACAAAAGCTGCTAAAGAGGTAATATGACTAAAGGGTTTGATCAGCGACCTTGGACTACATCAGGATCATGCTACAATATTTTTGTGATAGTTTAAGTGCAATATCTTTGGCCAATGACCAAGTTCATCATGAGAGGACCAAGCATATAGATGCGAGGTATAGTATTTTGAGAAATGAGAAGGGGATCAAGGTGAATAAAGTGGGGTACTGCGGATAATCCTGTTGACATGTTTACAAAATCCGTTCCAACCAGCAAGTTCCAACATTGATTGGATTTGCAGAATATTCGCAACTGTTAGACAGCATCTGAGGCAGAGGGGGAGTTTTGGTTATGTGATCTGGAGGATAGATGTAAATGTGGAGATTTGTTGAGTTTGGTGTTATTTAAGCTGGGAACGCCTAAATTAGGGGATTAAACAAGCAAATGGAGTAATTTCTGTGACAGCACCAGGGGCGATCGCGCCTAATTTCTAGACAAACGGGGCGAACGCGCGCCCGGGGGGAGCGATCGCACCTAACCCTTTGGACAAAGAAAGCGGTCGCACCCTCTAGGGGAGCGATCGCGCCCTAGTCCGTTTCGGACCTGGACGCCGGCAGATTTTGTGAAGGGTTTGAAAACCTGTACAGTTAGGGGTAGACAGTATAAATACCCCTATTCCCTAACAATCAGATGTAATTCTAGTGTGATAGGCATATCAATAATTCTAGGATTTTGAAGTTCTCTTGCTCGTCTGTTTTCTATATCTAGGGTTTGTACAGTCAAGAATTTTTGTGACCAAGAATTCGTGAACTAGATTTGATATTGTAATCTGTTAATTTTCAGTTGATAATAATATTCTCTCTTTCTATTCATGTACGTAGCAAAGTTGGTGAACCACATATATTGTTATGTTGTATGATTTTTTTTTCTATATTCTACATATACTCTGTTTAAACAATGCATATAATATACTCTCTCCGTCCCATTACAAAGAGGAAAGTTGGTCAACTGTGTGAATCTTTGACCAATGATTTTATGAATGTCTAGATATCTCTATGCAATTCTAAAAAAAGTTATTGATAGTATTTCTAATGGTGAAGCAATAACAATTTTTAAAATTACAAAAAAATATCTAGATATTCAAAAAATCATTGATCAAAGATTCACACAGTTGACCAACTTTCCTCTTTGTAATGGGACGGAGGGTAGTATATAATAATGGGCTCTATTTATAATAAAACAAAATTAAGGACATTGTTGATATTTTTGCACAAATGACATCATTTGAAGTAAAGCAAAATTAAAAGATAAATATTTAATCTATTTTAATTAGAAAGTAAGTGAAAAATTTCTCATCCTTATAAGTGATAGAATTAATTTTCGCTCAAAATATTGCAAAGAAATTCATTTGGTGAACACCTTTTCACTCACCATTATACATAGGTTTTAGAATATAGGTCCATAATGTCCTACTTTGGGTTCCTTATATTTATATGCAACTACATTGGTTTGCACTCGAAATATTATTCATCTTTCACTTGAAAGTTGAAAATACATTTCAAATCGCCCCAATGACATTTTAGTTTATGTTTCTTAATTGTAAACTGTAGCCAAGTCCATTGACATTTCCATGTAATGACTAAAATTAATAACCAGATGGAGGTGTGATATTTCTTTTCAATTGTTTTATGTGACACTGTTCTAAAATTATATTTTCACAAGATGTATTTGGAAGTGGTTATAATGATATATTTTTTCAATTTCATAATAAATAAATATTACTTTTTTTCTTTCTAAAAATTTTTGTTCTAAAAATTGTTCGCCTAGATCGAGACGGTTATAAAACGTTGTGATTAACTTTAAATCCACATAGGCCGCCAGATATAAAAAAAATGCATTAAATTTTCATCAAAATGCCGCGATTAACTACAAATTCGTTTTGGACCCCCAGCTGCAAATTATAATGCTAGCATTTTCAGTAGAAAATTGTATTAATATATAGTATATACATTTTAATTATTACGTTTGCAAGTTCTTAATTATGACATTTTCAATGCTATTTCACCATGATGTTTAAAATTATGTCAATTCTCTGCTTAGCCTATGCTTAGCCTAGGTTCGACTAGACCTTGCCTATACCTATAGGCGCTACGCACGGCTCCACTACCTTGTAGCCGACTAACAATATTTAAAAAATTGCTAAAAATAATAAATTTGACATTTCTATATATAGAAATAGTCTTATTGAGACATTAAAAAGCAATATTTTAATATTTTAATGGAGCCAAAACATTACAAAATCGTTGGATTAGGATTACTCCCAATTAATACATAATATTATAAGCAAAGGTAGTAAAATAATAACCCGGTAAAAAGATATAGTCCTGTTAGTTAAGAGAAAGTTGGACAAATACTTATAACCCCTTTAATATATTTCATTTTAACTTTAAACAATTGTATTTTAAATTAATTTTATAAAAATTTAATTTTGATACAATTTTTTATTAAAATTCATAATGGTGAATACTAGGGAATTGGTCCCCGCATTGATGGTTGTGACACTGCCAAAGATGGAGTTGTCTGTTAGAAATGCATTTTTAATTATGAAAAAAATAGAAAAATATAAGAAAATTCAATGTGGTTTATGGAGTTATGTAGCTCAGGAAGAGAGAAGGTCACATGGGATTCGCATGTGAGTTCAGATGCCATCCTTATGGGGAACAAATTAATGCAGCCTGTTTGGTAAGGGCTCATTGGATAGACCCTTCACTACAAGAAATAGATGAAATAGATGTTTTAGAGACGCCAATTTTCCAACATTAAAAGTCAGTTCCCCATTCCTTAAAAGGTTTTAGGTCGGCAACAAGGATTGGAAGCCGGGTCCTGAATAACATCCAACTCAAAAAGATTTAGAACTTGCGTCACCGTCCCAAAAAAACTTTTTAGTACAAAACTTGCGACCTTAATAAAAATTAATATTTTTAATTACTATGGCGGTAAAGATTGGCTCCAAAAAATATAAATTGGTGGAAAATTATCAGGGACCCTTACAACGGGCCTAAATAATAATTAAGAAAAATATAAAAAATTTGCTCTAAAATACGAATAGTAGGAAATTAATTTAATAAAACAAATTTTCAAATTCCAAGGTCCAATATCCAATATCCTCATTCAAAATTAACATATACTCCCTCTCCCTCTGTCCCATAAAACATTACCCCTTTTACTATTTTGGACGTCCCACTTTAAAGTTCCACTTTCCTAAAAAGGAAAAAAAATTTACTATTCTCTCCACTCATTCTCTCTCCTCCCACTCACAACACTTTTCAAATTTACTATTCTCTCCACTCATTCTCTCTCCTCCCACTCACAACACATACTTTAATAACATTATTTCTTATTTTCCGTTCTCAATAATAAAGGGGTAAAGTTCTCCGGGACGGAGAGAGTATACATCAAACTAAAAATAATAATTTATTAAAAAAGATAATCATCTCTACATCATTCAACCAAAGACAATTAAAATGGTGACCAAAACAGATAAATGCTAGATTAATTTTCAATTCCAAAAAAAAAAAAAACCTGATTTCAAAACTAGTTCAATCTATTCCCCGTTACATTCAACTTATGCCCATACATCCTCCCACAAAAATGGCCAAGGCACCTCTTCTCCTTTTGACATTAACGCTTCTCTCTCTCACATTACTATTCAATGTCTCGCCCGCACGTGGTTATTTTCGGAAGGGTGATATGATAGAGATGGCTGCTGAGTTTGCTGTGTCTGAACATAACAAACAATCTAAAGAAAGCCCCTTGACTTTACTCGGGGTGCTAAGCGACGAGGAACAATATCTCCATGCCAGGATAGTTTATAACCTAGTTATCGAAGCAAAGGATGGCAGTGTTACCAAAAACTACGACACCGTTGTTTCCTTCCAGGCTGACAATAAATGGTATCTTGATTCCTTTAAAGAGCATCAGTAATGGTGGTACCATTTGAGTTTGAGTGGTGATCCAATTTTCGGTTTACTGCTACATTTTCATAATAAATTATTTTAATTATCGTAGATTGTTGCCTGTTATTTTATTAAAATTGTTTGTCATGCAAGTAAAACTGCTAGATCTGTTATATATTAAATTGCCAATGACAGATATTTAGGGACATAAAAATAATTTTTTCACAAAAAAAAAAAAAAAAAAAAAAAAGAAAGAACAAAACTATACACCACGAATAAGGATCTTGGAGTGTTCTTTAATAAATAACAATACTAGGGCCAAACAATAACCATTACTACATTAGCTAAGTAATCCATAATATAGTAATTTGTAATATAAATGACAATAAACTAGTAACAAAAAAATTTATCTAAATAACATAAAGATAGACAACCACTAAGTTAAACCGATTGAAACTGGCATATACTCTAGAATCATGCAATAGTTAATAGATTATGCAGTAACAGGGTTGCATCAGTTGAAATGGATGAGCTACGCAAATGCCTCACATGAAACCCTAGTATCATAAAGTACCAAAACTCCAAATTGCAATATGTTCTCATAGATTATAATAATTATTTTATGAAATACAATCATCAATCTAATGGAAACCTCTTTTTATGAGAATTACGAAGTTCATGTCAAGGAAAAAAAGCACCGAGACAACGTCAAACAAATTAGCAAATGCAATCCACATGAATCCACACCAAGCACCATCATGCTACTGCAAAACTTTCTACAAGATGGAACCAAAAATAAAATAAACACATTAGTGAACATGATAAACAAAATATGAGCATTTCCATATTCTGCGTTTAGGATGTGAGATTTTATCATCTAGAAAAACATCAAACTCAGAGGAAGTCGGATGAACAAAAGTTTTCCAGTTGCATGTCAATAACCTATAATAGTAAAATGCATTATCAAGCGACCATCAAAATTTTGCAATGTGGAAAAGCTCACATAACCATCATTTGTGTCGTTTTCCGGTGATTGTATAGTATTTACCTCATGTAAAAATTCATATGTTATCATCAACCTGCAATCAACAAATTAGGATTAAAAAACATCAGCTGCTTAAAAATAGGTGCATCCATGTTATGATCCTTCATAGCCTGATTCATATCCTTCACCAGCGCTTTCCAACATAACTAAAAGAATCCATCTATTTTCTTATTATTCTAAAAATACTTGGAATAGAAATCAAATTATACTAGCTTCATGTTTATCAAGAAATACTAAGGGTAGAATCAAACTCAACTGAAAATATTTGGAATAGCAATAATATTAGAAAGTGCTGAAGCACTAACATAGTGATCTCAACTAAAGGAGCTTCGGAGATGGACTTTGCATAATCAAGTGCATTCTTAACAAGTTCTCTCACATAGTTATATATGGATTTTCATGGCTTAAATTAGAAAGTAAAGCTATTGAATATTGCAGACACCCCATTCTGAACCTATCGTGGCAGAGTTATACCACTCCAAGTCTCGCCTTTGATTTTGGAGTAGAAATTCACCATTTCGTCATGTTTCGTTATGTTTTGACTGACGGGCGTTAGTTTGAATTAAACTGTATACGAAATAACAAGGGGAGGACTAATATGTCCTTTGTGAAGCCTTGTCCCGTGCGGGACATGGCGTGTCTCGCGCGAGACTACCTCTCTGCAGGAGAGGAAAATCACTTCCCTTGTCGATTTCAACCTCTTTCCTTGATAACTCTTATCTAATCCGGGTCTCTACTGATCTTAGAGTTCTGAAACCTTCTTTGGGAGGAATCCCAATCCACTTGAGTCTCCAAATCTTGGTGACCAAGTAAATCAAACCCTATAAATACTAGATGACTTCCAATATTTCGGACCCCGGTCGACTCCCGACAATTTATAGGTTTCTCTCCTTGAAAGACTCCTATAAAACACTCATAAATCACTCATAAACAACACCAAATTCGTTCATCAACCTTGTTGATCGACGAACGTCAAGGTTCGAGCTTAGAATCGAGACGAAACTTTATCCAAATCCTTTCTCAACCTAAAGGTAATCTTTCTTTCCTTTTTACTTGTTCTAATTGACTGTTAGAGTGGTATAAATACATCGAATCTAGGATCGACCTAGAGCCTCTTCAAATCATCGAGACGGCCTCGAAGCAATCGATTCCACATTCCGTTTAATCTAATTAAATGGATGTTTTTCTTTATTTCTTTTAAAAAAAGAGTGATTATTGAAAATCCCTCTTAAGCAAGACCGATCTTCGGATTGGTGGATGCGGTGCTCCCTGACTTTCCAAATCCATCACTTAATCCCCGAACCCAAATCTCTTTAAAAATAGTTTTTTCTATATTTTCATAATAATATAGGTGGCGACTCAAACAAAAATAAAATAAAAAGAGGAGGAAATTCCGCAATCGCTACAGTTTGGCGACTCTGCTAGGGAATGTGTTTTAAAATTAAAGTGGCTTAGACTTGCATCAATTAAAGGAGATTAAAAAAAAAAACGTTTTCTTATTCAGTTTCAGGCTAGTCCCGCACGAGACAACCCTTTGTCCCGCGAGAGACAAAGCCTCTGTAAACCATTTTGTTTTCTAGTTTTCCTTGTTCGTTTTTAGATTCGAGATAAGATTTGAACATGCAAGGGGGATTCCAGATTACAATATTTGCAGAGTTCTTTCATCTCAAGGCCTCCCTTGAGATGTAAGACTCGAAATTGTGTTTTATTTAAGTATTGCTTCTTATTTAAAATGCGTGAAATTGGTTTTTTGATTTTAAGACCGCCCATGGAGGATTCGGGAGTTGTAATTTAAATTAATTTATTTGTTCTCTCTCTCTCTCTCCTTTATGTGGAACTACGACGACCTGAGTCTTCCTAAATTGGAAGAACGTATGCAACCACTTGGTGCGGCCATTATCTGTTTTTCCTTTTATTTTCAAAAAAAAAAAACTCTCTATTTTTCTCTATCACCTAGAATTGACTCTCACACACGCGCACTCATAATTATAAATGTCATTGCACTACATACCTCGATAAACCCTGGACCCACACTAAGGACGGATTTCGGTAATCACCTAATCGCCGATCTCTCCGAAGTTGGATCATCCCACCTCGCGTCTTCAATCCATCTAGATTGTCATATCGCGAGGAGCCTAGCCTTTAGCCCTGCATAGCTTCATGCATCATATATAGATTATTTCTATAAGAACACTCCGTGACCGGTCGATTTTTGACTCGGTGATCTTTAGATGTCTTTGACCAAAGTAAAGCTAATGTAAAATTGACCATAAAGAAGAATTCGAAAAAGTCCCTTCGGAAAAGAAAGGTCCCTTCGGAATGACCCTTTCGGAATTGTCCCTTGAAAAAAGTGTGGTCCCTTTAAAAAGAAAAAAACCTTCAAGTAAATTTTATATGACTTTATTTTACAAAGAACAAACTGATTAGTCGTTAGTTTTGGATAAAGACCTTAGAAACCCCTCAAAACAGATTATCCATTCCGACAAAAATTTAGTGCAAATAAAAATCGACTTCCAGCGTGATTGTCTCACGCGAGACTACCTATTCCGCGCAAGACAAAGCTTATGTTTGGTGTGCTGAGCCTAAACCCTTTAAGCCTTCTTCCGACCCGGTGCGGCTAGATTTGATCTTGACACGAGTTCTGTGCTTCTATGTCAGTTTTTCGAAGCTACATCAGCCTCAAGACACTCCCAACACAATGTCCATGGTAGAGTATATACCACCCCTACTCCGTCACCAAAAATGATCTTGAATAGCCAAATCTGCGAGACATGACCAAGTCACTCGTAGTTGAGATGGAACACGTAGAAGGATGGAAAGAAGCATTCAAAGTACCTGCCACCAGGATTGCTAAGGATTTTAGAAAGATGGGAGCTATTTCCGACAGTGAACAACCCTCCATTCAAAAGGAGCTAAGTGACATCAAGACTCATCTTGCCAATGCCCTGCAAAAAATTGAAAATAATGATGCATGGTATGATTTGGAAGGATCCATCCAAGCTGGCAAAACGAAAATGCTTATCAAGGAACTCAAAGAAGTCAAAAGTGAACTCAAGGCTATGACTCAGAAATTCAATGCACTTGAAGCTCATATAGAGGACGATGTTGATGAAAGAGTTAAGTACTGCCTCAGTACTCTCTACCATGATCTTAAGGAACAGATGGAAGAAGACTACCGCTCTCAGCACAACACCTATGTGCAATGCTATGAGAACCGCATCCGAGACCTCTATGCTCAATTGATTAAACCAAGAAGAGGAAGGACCTACACCGACATCGAAAGGATCTCCCTCGGTAAGCTTTTCTGAAGCCTCCACAAAAATAGGAAACTAGGCCCAATGGAGGGTTACCAACCTAAAAGAGAAGGATGAGCTCTACACCTTTATTGCTATTATCATCAGTGCCATGGCCACCACACAGATGATTGCTCAAATTTGAAGAATGCAGTTCATGATTTGATTGACAACGACACCATCAGAGTCGCCCCTAGCGGCGGCATAGTTTGGAAGAGTTAGAACAATGAGAGCTTTTTCATTTTTAGTCATTTTAATTTTACTTGCAAGAAAGACAAATAGTATTTTATTTTCAGTTCAGTTACTACTTGTCTAAGATTCCAATTTTGTGGACAAGAGTATCCGTTTTTCATAATAAAAGTTTAGTCAGTATCTCTTCTTGTCTACAGCATAGCACTTTCGACTACTTGTTAAGTGGTTTCGAAATTGAGAAGGATAACACCATTAATGTCATCCAAACTTGCAACGAAAATGATTACTCCAAAGCACTTTGATTTTCTGGAAATTAACCTTCCTGTTTTAAGAATGATGCAAGCAAAATGGTACTTTCATGGTTTGGGACTTGGCAAATACCTACAAAGGATAACAGAGCCACCGCCTGTTCCCCACTGCACACAAAACATGGCCTAGGATATACCCTTACCATTCATGACGAAAGTGAAGGAAAAGAGAGTACCCTTACTCAAATCAAATGGGAAGGAACTGCATACAAAGGTCACCATAACTCAAGGACCAAAGGCCACAACCTTGAACCATACCGGAAGACGCTCAATGGCTATTTCGTCCGAGAAAGGGAAGACATCCCATACTTCAACTTCCAGAACCATGGACTGACGATGAAGGAAAGCGCCACCCAGGCTTCAAAATTTTCAACGACTGTGATGCTTTTTCAGATGAAACAGAGCCCCTCTCGCTAATCCTTAAAGATTTGTGGGGTACAAAAGCTGAAGTGACCGACGAATGGGACTTTGTGTTGGGAGAAGACATGCTGCGACAATTCGAGAATCTGTGTGCTGACCAAAAGACAGCCAGATCCATGCAATATCCAAGGGGGACGCTCCAACTATTGATTACACGAAGCTAATCCAGAAATGTGATGAACCAATTCTAAACTGGCACATCACCAGGGGACCAGTTGTTGATGAAGATTTCATGATCAGAAAGCTTGGTTGTACTCTCCCACAGGAAGATAGCACCTGTAACTTTCACTTTAGAGTCAGGCTCCACTTTTGATGAACTCACTCAAGAGGAAATTGAGGCGGTGGCAGAGCATGTATTCCCCTACTTTCTTAATGAAAACTTTGATCTTTTCGAGTACCCTGAGATTGCTAACATCGTGAATGATGAATTAACTAATAATAATAAATATAACGAACTAGTTAATAATGAATCATATGATGAGATAGATCAAGAAAATGAACAAATCTTAAAAGAATTAGCAAAGCAAGTAGGTCTTTGTGGAAAGAATGGCCTTGTTGACAATGAAGAAATGCAAACGGTTAACCTTGACAGAAGACCCCAAAGAAACCAAGATCGACAGCTTCTTCAAGGGGGAAGACAGAGAAATCCTAACGCAACTCCTCAGAGAATATATCGATGTCTTCACTTGGTCCTACAAAGATATGCCAGGGTTAAATCAGTCGATCGTAGAACACAAAATACCGCTACTACCTAATGCCAAACCAACCAAATGAACCGCACAGATTAAGCCTGAATGGTCGATGCAGGTGAAAGAAGAGATAATGAAGCTCCTGAATGTTGGATTTATCAAGGTAATCGAATACCCGAAGTGGCTAGCCAATATAGTGCAGTTGGCCAAGGTAAATGGGAAGATACGAGTATGTGTTGACTTTCGAGACCTGAACAAGGCATCCCCTAAAGATGACTTTCCATTGCCAAACATAGACATGTTGGTCGATGCTACCGCAACTTATGAAGTTCGCTCATTCATGGATGGTTTCGTAGGGTACAACTAAATTCTCATGGCTGAAGAAGACCAACACAAAACAGCTTTCACCAATCCTTGGGGAACATTTTGTTATACAGTCATGTCGTTTGGTCTAAAGAATGCAGGGGCTGTATACTTATCAGAGGACAGTCACAACACTATTCCATGATATGATCCACAAGGAAATAGAGGTATACATGGACGACATGATTATCCACTCCAGAGAGACAGATGGTCAGCACTTCATAGATCTCAGAAAATTCTTCAATCGACTGAGACAACACAAGATGAGGCTCAACGCCGCAAAATGCTCATTTGGGGTGGTCAAAGGAAAAGTCTTGGGATACATGGTCACCGAACATGGCATAGAAGCAGACCCCGCCAAGATAAAAGCTATCATAGACATGCCACCACCAAGAACACAGAAAGAGGTAAAAGGATTCATGGGCAGACTCCAATACATCAGTTGATTCATCAATCAACTGACTACAATGTGCGATCCTATCTTCATGCTACTTAAGAAAAACTCACCACAAGAATGGACCGGAGAATGTCAAGAAGCGTTCGAGGAAGTAAAGCACTATTTAACTTCCCCACACATCCTGGTTCCGCCACACAATGAGAAACCCTTGAAACTTTACCTCATGGTTACTGAAAATGCACTAGGGGCTATGCTTGCTCTAGAACAGCCAAATTCTCACACAGAGAATGCAATTTACTTTGTCAGCCGTCGATTCTAGGGAGGTGAAATCAACTACTCTCCACTTGATAAGTCTTGTGATGCGCTCGTCTAGGTAACACAGAGGTTAAAACACTATATGAATGCCTTTCCTGTTCGTCTCATCGCACGAATGGATCCACTAAAGTACATCCTTGACAAATCCAATTTGTCTTCACGCCTGGACAAATGGTATTTCATGCTCGCAGGATATGATACTTACGTCACTCAAAAATCCATCAGGGGGAGTGTATTCACAGATCAGTTAGCCGAATGGTGCACAATCCGCCTACCTGTTCGCCTACCTGTCCTTACTACTCCGCCCATACCTTCGGTCGAGCCTTACTCCCCTTTGGCCAACCATCCCTCACCACCCTCGGTTCCTTCGCCAACCTCCTCCACCTCGTCCTCCCTTACTCTGCCCACTGCCCAAAATAACCCACCACCACATTACAAAGGCCCTTTTACCCGCCTAAAAAATAACATCCGTAAACAAATCAATAAACTCAACCTCCATGCCTCTCTCCAAAACCAAACCCTAGAGCTAACCACCTATACCCAAGCACTCAAAATTCCTGTATGGTGCACGGCCATGCAATCCGAGTATCTTGATCAAAAATGACACATGGGATTTGGTTCCCCACTCTCTGTCTCAAAATCCAATTGGATGCAAATGGATCTATCATACTAAAAATAATCTGGACAGATCCATTAATCGCCACGAACCATTTCTCATTGCAAAGGGATTTTATCAACGCCCTAGTAAATTATTCGAAATCCTTCAGCCCTGTTGTCAAACCCGCTACAATCAGAACCATTCTATCTCTTGCAGTCACTAATGGTTGGTCCCTTCGCCAAGTTGATATCAATAATTCTTTTCTTCAAGGGTTCCTCACTGAATACGTCTACATGATACAACCTCCTAGATTTGTTGACTCAAGTCATCCTTCACATGTATGCAAACTCCATCAAGCTCTCTATGGTCTTAAACAAGCACTTCGTGCATGGTATAATGAACTTAAACATTATCTCCTGTCCATCGGCTTCATCAACTGTATATCTGATGCTTCTCTTTTCAGTCTTTGCCAACCTTAAGGTATCATTCTTCTCCTCGTATATGTTGACGATATCATCATCACAGGCTCCGATGTACCTCTCATGGACTCCTTCATCTCCACGTTCTCTTCAAGGTTCTCTCTCAAAGATCTTGGCACTCTTTCATATTTCTGGGTGTTGAAGTGATACCTCATTCTCAAGGTCTATTCTTGAGCCAACACAAATACATCCAGGATCTTCTCTCACGAACCAACATGACAGATGATAAACATGTCCTAACCCCATTAGCCCCTAATAGAGCCCTTACTGCCCTCTCGGGAACCCTCCTAGAAAACCCCATCGAGTTTTGCACAATTGTCAGAACCTTACCATACTTGTTCCTAACCCGGTGTGATCTCTCCTTTGTTGTTAATAGACTTTCCCAATTAATGCAAAACTCGACTGATGTTGACTGGGCAGTACTCAAACGAGTACTTCGTTACTTGGTTGGTACAAGTACACATAGCCTACTCATTCGACGTACCTCTCCTTCCAACCTTCATGCTTTCACTGATGCCGACTGGGCAGGTGATAAAGCTACATGTGGGAGATTGTTGGGATTGGATACAAACCAAAGCATGGAAGGACTTGGATTACGCGGAAGAAGGAAAATAGGAACACATTTGTTAGTTTCCTAATTAAATCTGGTTTCCTTTTGGCAACATAATTCTTTTATTTGGGCAGAAAGCAGTTTGCTTATTGGAGAAACAATTGAAAACCTTTATGGTTTAGGTTTGTTGTTTCTATAAATACAAGTGATAACCTATAATATTGTGCTTGTGTGATCAAATTAGTTGTCGTTAATTTGTGTTAGCGAGAGTCAAGACATTGGTAGGTCTTGGGGTGCCCTTATGGGCATTTCATAGGTAGACTAACTAGCAGATATCTAGGGTTTATATATGAGAGTGTGTTCCTGATTCAGAGGCTATATTTATTGTTGTTGTAACACAACAGATATGGTGATATTAGTTGATATCCTGACTTATTAGTGCCCCCAAATGTTGTATGAAGGGATGAAATGGTTTAACAAATTGTGTTTTTTTGTCTTTTTTTAAATTTTTATATAAATGTTAAATGCATATTGTATATTTCTTTTACACTTGATATGGGAAAAAAACTGATCAAAGAACACCAATTTCTCAACACCTTGCAGTATAATAGCGGGGACAATAATTACATTAAGGACAATGTAGATTATTTCATGCAATTACCCTTAACTTTGATCTATTCTTCATCTATCTACAATTTTTTATATCACCCCAAAGTACATGCAGTTAACCGGAAGAATGCTACATCATAACATGACGCCAAAAGTAAGAATAAATATGACTTTTAGGAAATCGATTTTAGGTTGCGCTATTGAGATAGATGAGAGATATGTAGTATTAGGAATATTATCACGTGAAAAATTGACAAACCTTTCCTATTAAATATAAAGATCATGTGTTATTCCCCTTAATATCAATTGGTTTAAGGTGAAACCTCTAACTTTAATCTGTTATCATAGCAGGTACGTTACACGTGCAGGCCCAACGGCCCACGATGTTGCTATACGCCACCTTATTAATAAGTCAACATTGTAAGCATTTATGAAATCCCGGCTACACGTGAGCAGGCGTGTTAGATATATTATCGTACATCATGAATTAACAAGCTTTGTCATTACATATAAGGGATTTTTACCAATAAGCCCCTATTAGAAGGTGGAATTTATAAAAAAAAACACCACATTTCATATTTTATCTTAGGATCTATAAGTGAAATCCATTTTACCAATAAACCCCTAACCCTAGCTCTTTTAAAATAGTTCAATAACCATTTAATTAAATGGCAAAACTGCCCTTCTCTTTCTCTCTCTATCCGCAATCCATTCTCTCTCTCTCCGCAATCAGCGACTTCCACCGGCGAGTTCCAATGGCGTTGAAGAATTTCTCAAATTCTCTCCATTTTCCGGCGTAATTCCCCATTCCGGCACACTTTCGTCCCCAAAATCAGGTACCGGTCCAAAACCATAATTGCTTTCGTACTTATTTGCCGCAATTTTCTCCATCTGTTTATCCCGAATTGACAGAGTATTTTTCTTGTGATATGATCCGTGATTATATGTGCTTTGATTTCTTTTGAGTTTATAAGTATATGAAACATGGATGTTTTCGCAATTTCCTCTGGTTTGTTTAATTTCTCAAATTCTCTCCCTTTTTTGGATAAATTTGGTTACTGAAAGGTTGAAATGATGAAAAGTGGGTGGAATATTTGAAGATGGGGTCGAAGAATCAATTGGTTCAATTATTTTCTAACAACTCTCGCGTTCTTATTAATTAGGTCAGCAAAAGCAATTCCTCTTTTTTTGTAAATTCTATAAATTGAATTGATGTAGAATTGATTGATCTGTTGTAGGATTGTAAATTCTATATTTGAAGATGGGGTCGAAGAATCGATTCTGTTGTAGGATTGAAATTCTGGTGATTGATTTTTGGTAGATGGTGTGAATTTTTTGTTCGCACTGTTGTAGAATTGATTGATCTGTTGTAGGATTGCCTCCAGTTATTTTTACTCATGTTTCTGATTTGGTATATGGCATGCAAGAGCTGTGATTCAACTGATGTTGAAAATCCTGAAAATAAACTGTATGTGACAAGGTTATCTCCGAGAATCTCAAAGAGATACATTGAGACACATTTCTCAGCAAAGGAAAAGGTTTGCCACAAGCTCTTTGGCCATACATCACTTTCTGGGCTTTGGGGGTTGGGGTATTTCCTTTGGCTTTGTTTGTATTAGATGGGGCTTGACTACATTGTACAAAGTCGATATTAGTGGAGCAACATATCCCTCTGCAACCAATTGATGATGTTCCTGTTTGAATAATCCAACAAAGAGATGGGAGGTGGAAAAATAACATTAGGCTCAGCTGAAGTGATATTGGACTTCTCAGGTTCAGGTGAAACTGAAGGTTTTGTAGATGAAATGCTTTCTGATGAAGCCCTTGGTACAGGTACATGTTCTGTTGTATAGTTCCTGGAATCCTTCACATGAGATTGTTGATGAATCCTCTCATCCTGGACATCATGCTGCCTAACTTGCACAGAATCAGCCCGATTAGTTGTTTTGTCACTGGCGTTACGTTTTCCTAATTCTGGTCATGGTTTCCTGCGGACATACACAAGGAATATCCCTCTGCAACCAATTGATGATGTTCCTGTTTTGAGTCCAAAGATAAATAATAATTGTTGTAACTTGGTGTTTTTTTGTTTGTAAAATGGTGTTGTCTGTATCATAAGTAATACAATTTGAAATGGTAGCTTTTGATGTGAATAACTGTGAGATGTTTTTCACACTTCTAAAACTGAGACTTTTGTTTTACAGTTATTTATGAATGTGAAATGGTTTGGTTATTGACCTTTCTAAAATGAGAATTGTGAGGTCAATTTCACAGTTATTTTGCTACTTAGTATGTGTGGTTTACCCATTATTTATCTGTTATTCATGATTGTTTGTGCACAACTGTGAGGTCAATTTCTCAGTTATGATTGTGAGGTCACTTTCTCAGTTATTGTGCATAACTGTGTGACAGATTTCACTGTTTTTATGTCATTCTTTTTATAGAACAACTGTGAAATCTATTTCACATTTGTTGATTTTGATGTGAATAACTGTGAAATATTTTTCGCACTTCTAAAACTGAGAGTTCTGTTTTACAGTTATTTATGAATGTGAAATGGTTTGGTTTTTCACCTTTCTAAACTGAGAACTGTGAGGTCAATTTCACAGTTATTTTACATCAAAACTGTGAAATAGACTTCTCAGTTTATAAATGTAAAAATCATTGTACAATTATTTTATATCAAAACTGTGAAATAGACTTCTCAATTTATAAATGTGAAAAATCATTGTACAGTTATTTTACATCAAAACTGTGAAATAGACTTCTCAGTTATAAATGTGAAAATCATTGTACAGTTATTTTACATCAAAACTGTGAAATAGACTTCTCAGTTTATAAATGTGAAAACAATTATACATTTATTTTACATCAAAACTGTGAAATAGACTTCTCAATTATAAATGTGAAAATCATTGTACAGTTTTATACCCATGTGTGAACAAATGATAAATGATTTTCTCAGTTTTTTACAAGTGAAAAATAATTTTATTTTATTTATAAGATTTGAAAATATGATGAGTAACCTTGTTTGATTCGTCTTGGCGATGCGATTAAAACAGTGATTTCAGATAATTTTTTTGACTTTTAAATTTTGAGATATTGCATTTTAAAAATTTAAGAGAGAAAAAAAAGAAGAGAGAGAAAAGGAGAGAGAAAGATAGCAGGTAATGCAACGCGTCACACTAGAGAGAGGGGTATGAGGGGCAATTTGGTCCAAAAAAAATTGTAGGACTTTTTGGCTGTTTTGATAATGTTAGTCCTTAAAAGTAGTTTTTATTTGGCGGAGGGAGTAATTGGTCAAAGCCTCTACATATACATATAAATATCCTATATAAATATCCTGTGCCACTGCATTTAACACCAATTGATTTAATGTGAAATCTCACACTTTAAGATATAGATACCTAACTATTAAGCGAAGCTTAACAAATCAAATAAACATGTGCATGTTCATGCAACTAACTACGTTAAAGGGAATTAAGGAGGATTTGCCTTAACATTTTGTACTTTCAAACGAAGCATATCACTTTACATGTCAAAAGAGGAAGATCTAGATTAGATAGATAACCAAAATCTTAAAGCATGTGTTAGGAAGTGGTCAAAATGCAGATCATCAAATCTTCCCACAAGTATATTATATAAAAAAAAAAAAAAAAAAAAAAAAAAAAAAAAGCTTATTACCTTTTCGTGCATAAAAAGCTTATTACCTTTTCCATCGCCAATCACATTCAGTTTCTGGCTAAATTCGAATTTTCATGCAGGTTTCATCATATTTTTAGCAACATCAAAACAAAGATAACACAGATAGAAGAAAAAATTTCATGTCATTTATGTTTCTTGGTCTCATTATGTTGCTATTCTTTGATGAATGAAAAATGTCCTAGAGTGATAAAAACAAGTCAAATGGGTTTGTAGGCATTTGTATACAACTAGAAGTTGATTAATGGCTCATTTAATTTTTGGTAATGACATGGAATTTGCCGAAAAGCATTTGTGAATATATCAATTGTTTTGTTGTAAATATGATTTTTATGATATTTGTGATGAAACAATTGCCTGTTATTTTTCATTTTTTTTTTTTTGAAAAAAATTGCTCTAATAAGAAAAAAAATGACTCTTATACTTTTGATATAAGATTTTATTTGATCTATACTTAAAGTATAAGAGTCAATTTTAATAAAATGTCATAATTTTTTATTTATTTTCTTAAAAATGAGAAAAAAAAAGTGAAAAAATGACTTTTATTATTTTGGTGTAAGATTTTATTTTGTCTTATAATTAAAGTATGTGAGTCAGTTTTAATGAAATATAAGAATTTTTCTATTTACTTTCTTAAAAACTGAAAAATAAAGTAAAAAATGACTTTTATTATTTTTGGTGTAAGATTTTATTTTGTCTTATCAATCGAAGAATTTTTGAATTGGCTTAGAGAGGTCGATAAGTTTTTCGAATTAATGATGGTTGAAGATGATAGAAAAGTTCCCTATGTAGCCTACAAACTACGTGGTGGTGCCTCCGAATGGTGGGAACAATTGATTCGCCATAGGGCATATACAAATCAACCCCCAATTGTAGAATGGAGGGACATGAAGAGGGAACTACGAAATCGATTTTTGCCTTTCGATTATGAGCAGGAACTATACTCAAAATTATTGGCATGTCGACAGGGTAATCGAACGGTGGAAGAATATGTGTATGAGTTTCACGCCACAACCGCACGAGTTGGTATGTATGAGACGGAATTTCAACTTATTTCACGATTCACCAATGGCCTGCGGATGAATATAAAGAATCAAGTGGAGTTGTTTACTTCACTTTCGGTCAATGATGTAATTATTAGAGCCAAGAAGGTTGAGAAGCAATTGGCATCCTCATATCGGCCGCCTTCTACGCTCAAGAAGTTTGGTGAGTCTTCTTCTTATAGTGGCAAATCACAAATTTTGGGGGCTGATTTGAACAATGAAGGTGAGAAAACAAAAGCTGGTGGATCCAAGGAAGTTAGTGAAAAGCAACCACTACCTGTGCGAACAAACCCGGTCCGTCGCAACACCAATATGGGGCATAATAGTGGTCAACCCGCACATAATCCTTATGCAAAGAATTTTGGAGATAAATGTTACAAGTGTGGGAAGCCGGGGCACATCTCTAATAATTGTACGAGTGGCAAAAGTGTTCATGTGGTGGAGCGTGACGAACTTGGTTGGGAGGATAATGAAGAAGAGTGTGAAGATGTATACGTTGATCCCAACCTTGACGATGATGAAGAGAACCATGAATCCTTGGTGGTTCGCAAGCTTATGCTAACTACACCTTCGGTAGATGAGCACCCTCAAAGGCACAATATTTTTCGCACCAAAGGCAAGGTAGAGGATGTGGCCGCTATCTTTATTGTGGACAGTGGTAGTAGTGAAAATTTGGTGTCACGTGGTCTTGTGAATAGACTAAAGCTTCAAGTGCAGCAACACCCGACACCCTATTCGGTTGGTTGGATTAGCAACATCGGCAATATCAAGGTACATGAACAATGCTCTATTTCCTTTAATTTGGGTAGTTATAAGGATGTAGTCGTATGTGATATTGTTGATATGAATGCCTGTGATGTATTGTTGGGTCGCCCATGACAATTTGACCTAGGGGTGATGTATGATGGTAAGGAGAATAGCATTCACTTTAAGAAAGATGGAAAAAGTTTCCATGTTCATGCCTTAAAGGATGTTATTTCCCCTAGCCCAAAGAAACCCAAGGCACTTGTTTCTCTTTGCACATCAAAGGAGTTCTATCATGATTTGTCAAAGGCTCCTTATGTTCTTGCGGTGATTCGTCAAGGTGTTGGAGGAGATGTGTGTTTGGTGCCAAAGTGTTTGGATTCTTTGTTAGAAGAGTTTCGTGATGTTATGCCCGATGAGTTACCTCCCGGTTTACCCCCTTTGCGCAACATACAACATAATATTGATTTGGTTCCGGGTGCTTCTTTGCCTAACCTTGCTCATTATAGAATGAGCCCGGCGGAACATGATATCTTGAAGGATCAAGTGGAGGACTTGTTGAGGAAGGGGTATATTCAAGAGAGTATGATTCCTTGCGCGGTTCCGGCAATGCTTGTTCCTAAGAAGGATGGTACATGGAGGATGTGTATTGATAGTAGGGCCATCAACAAAATCACCGTTAAGTATCGTTTTCCTATTCCTCGCTTGGATGATATGTTGGACATGCTTCGTGGGTCCAAGATCTTTTCCAAGATTGATTTGAAGAGTGGTTATCATCAAGTTCGTGTTCGACAAGGCGATGAGTGGAAGACCGCATTCAAAACAAAGGAAGGGTTGTATGAGTGGTTGGTGATGCCTTTTGGGCTATCTAATGCTCCAAGTACTTTCATGAGATTAATGAATCAAGTGTTGAAGCCTTTTAGTGGGAAATTTCTGGTTGTATACTTTGATGACATCTTGGTCTATAGCAAATCGGAAGAGGAGAATCTTGGGCATTTACGAGAAGTGTTACAAGTTTTGAGGGACAACGAGTTATATGTGAACCTCAAAAAGTGTAGTTTCATGCTCGATAAATTGCTTTTCTTGGGATATGTGGTTTCTTCAAAAGGGATTCAAGTTGACGAAGACAAGGTACGTGCTATTCGTGATTGGCCTTTGCCTACAACGGTTAGTGAGGTACGAAGCTTTCATGGTCTTGCTACTTTTTATCGTCGTTTCATTAAAAAATTTAGCACTATTATGGCTCCTATAACCGAATGTATGAAGAAAGGCAAGTTTGATTGGGGTGATGAAGCAACCGCTAGTTTTGCTCTAATTAAAGAAAAGTTAACTAGTGCTCCTTTGCTAGTTTTACCCGACTTTTCAAAACCTTTTGAGCTGGAAACGGATGCTAGTGT
Source organism: Adenophora triphylla var. japonica (assembly GCA_022495995.1). Lineage (NCBI taxonomy): Eukaryota > Viridiplantae > Streptophyta > Magnoliopsida > Asterales > Campanulaceae > Adenophora > Adenophora triphylla. The sequence goes on along the minus strand of JAFEMH010004047.1, from coordinate 183,858 downwards.
GGTTGGTATTGGGGCTGTTTTGCTTCAAGGGAAGAAACCGGTGGCTTTTATGAGCCAAAAGTTGGAAAAGTCGAAGAGAAAGTGGACTACTTATGAGCTGGAATTTTACGCGGTGGTTCAAGCAATCAAGCATTGGGAACAATATTTGCTGCATAAAGAGTTTGTTCTTCACACCGATCATGAAGCCCTAAAGTATATGAATGGTATGAACCCTCTTAATAGAATGCATGCTCGTTGGGTTGCATATTTGCAGCAATTTACTTTTGTTATCAAGCACAAGAGTGGGCAACAAAATAAGGTTGCGGATGCATTGAGTAGACGAGCTACTTTGTTGGTCACTATGACTAATATTGTGGTGGGATTCGAGTGTTTGAAAGACTTGTATGAGCATGATGATGATTTTGCGGAGGAATGGGCCAAGTGTCAAGGTGTCAATATTGTGGGGCTTTTCTTGCTCCAAGAGGGGTATCTATTTTACAAGGATAAACTGTGCATTCCGTGTGGCTCGGTCCGTGAGAGTCTTATTATTGAAATTCATAAGAGTGGACACTATGGGCAAGATAAGACAATGGAGTTGGTTGCACGAAAGTATTATTGGCCTCACCTTCGTCGAGATGTTCATAGGGTTGTTCAGAAATGTATGGTTTGTCAAGTGAACAAGGGAACGTCACAAAACACGGGGTTGTATACTCCCTTGCCTATTCCGGAGGGTCCTTGGGTTGATATTTCTATGAATTTTGTGCTTGGCTTGCCGAGGACTCAACGGTCTTGTGATTCGGTTTTTGTGGTGGTGGATCGTTTTTCTAAGATGGCTCACTTCATTCTTTGTCGTAAGACTCATGATGCGGCTCACATTGCGGGTTTATTCTTTAAGGAAGTAGTTCGCCTTCATGGGATTCCTAAGTCTATTACCTCGGATCGTGATACAAAGTTCCTTAGTCACTTCTGGCGCACTTTGTGGCACATATTCGAGACGGGACTGAATTTTAGTAGTTCTTTTCATCCTCAAACAGATGGGCAAACGGAGGTGGTTAATAGAACATTGGGTTCTATGATTCGGTGTTTGTGTGGAAAGTTTCCCAAGAAGTGGGATCTTGCTTTGTCTATGCCGGAGTTTGCTTTTAACAACATGGTGAATCGCACTACAAGGAAGACTCCGTTTGAGGTGGTGTATCAAAGGCCTCCAACACATACTCTTGCGTTGGTGCCTTTGCCACAAATTCCGGGCTATAGTATTGCGGCGGAGTATTTGGTGGAGATGGTGGAGGAGGTACAAAGTGAAGTTAAAAAGAACATAGAAGAGGCGAATGCTAGATACAAAGCTCACGCGGACAAGAAGCGTCGTGTAAAGACGTTCGATGTTAGGGATTTGGTGATGGTGCATTTGCGAAAAGAACGTGTTCCACAAGGTACTTATCATAAGCTTCATCCCAAGCGCATTGGACCTTGCAAGATTGTGAAGAAAATCAACGATAATGCATATATTGTGGATTTACTGGATGGTTGGAATATGTCCCCTACGTTTAATGTTTCTGATTTAGTTGAATATCATCCGGATGAGCCTCTTTATGTTGATACGGATTCAGGGACGAATCCTTTTAAAGTGGGGGCGAATGATGTATCACAAGTATTGGGATCAGTCGCAGTTGCAGTTGCAGGGGTTGAAGCGGGCGCAAAGTGTAACAAGAAGGAGACTTCAAGGGATAAGATGGAAGCTGCTGGAAATCCGGATTCTCAAGATGGAGCACGACTCGTGGCTATATGCACGAGTCGTTCAATTGATCTGCACGACTACCAAGTTGAAAACGAATCGTGGCACGAGTGAATTGGAGCATCACGACTCGTGATGCACTGCACGAGTCGTGCAAGAGGCGACGTCAACTTCCCAGAGTTTGAGGCGGCGTGTGTTTCCTTATTTAAGTTTTATTCCAATTGCTAAAGTATTTTGTTTTCCTTTTCTAATTAGGATTTTCTTTATTTTGTTTTCCTTTTTCTGTTAGGATTTTCTTTATTTGTTTTGAGTTTCCTTAAGGGATTAGGAGAGGAGGATCTATATATACTCCCCTCTAGTTTAGTTTTTAGAGTAGTTGATATTATTATTATTTTCTTTGGTTTTCGAGTTAGTAATAAAACTTCGTGTTTTATCGAAAGAATTCGTTCTTGAGTTCTTGGGAATTCCTTTAATTACTGCAGAGATTTTAATCATTCTTGATTAATTCCTATATCATTCCGCTGCGTTTACATCACTTTCTGTAAAATAAATTTGAACATTATTTTTAAATTGACCTCCTTATTTTAACAAAAAAAAAAACAAATAAAAATAATTGACCCTTTTTTTATTTAAAAAAATTGACCCCCTTCTATAAACAGATTTGGGGTTAATTTTGAATTGTTTGAATTTATTTTGGTTAATAATTGAGAATAAAAATTTGAAAGCTTAAAAAGAAAGATAAAAGAATAGAACTCACGTTACAAGTTGCTCATGTCTTACGTCAAAATTTTGTGATGAAGAGAAGAGAAGAGAAGAGAAGAGAAGAGAAGAGATAGAAGCAACATCAAGATTAATAAAAAGAGCCAAAAATTGGGAGATTTGAGGTTTTTAAATGAACCAGGGTTTGGATGATTTTTTAATTAATTTTTTTAAAATAAGGTTTGGATGATTTGAATATGGGCAAATTATAAATAAGGGTCTAAAATATAGGTGAAGTTTGTAATGCAGGATCCGATGTTTCATTTTTGGCGATTAAAGGTTCAAACTTAAAAAAGTTGGGAGGTAAGAGTTTTTGACAGAATCGTTAGAAATCACCGTTAAAAATGACAATTTAGAGTCTAAAGTTATCAACTATTAGCAAATAAGGGTCTGAAATTATCGTTTATTAGCAAATAAGAGTATGATTTAACGGCGATTTCTAACGATTATATAAAAAAAATACTAACTATCGGTTACAAACTTGCAGAAGGAAAAGATTACAGAAAATAAAACAGAAATTTAATAAACTGAAAATACAAAGAAGGATAGTCGTTGTTGTTGTTGTTGCATGAGCCCAATGATAATCATTGTCTGCTTAAGACATATTCGTCCCCTCACCGAGTGTGCTTGAGTTTGGTGGAACGCCTATCTCCCAGGATAGAACGTGCGGACCGGGTGCACTTTGTACCTAAGTATCCCGGCGAGCTAAAAAGTGCTTGGAAAAAATCACCTCTTGATAACTACTTATGCAAGGAGGCCAAGGAATGAAGAACAGTATGCAACAAACGAAATGGAGGAGGATTGTCTTCTCTAGTGTTTTTCGTATTTTTTTTTTTTGTTATTCTCTTCTTGGTTGTGAACTCCAATATATATAATAGCCTTTAGGAATTAAAACTGAAAATTTAGGATTTAATCTGGTAATAAACAACCATTATTTCGAAATTAAAACCCATTAATCTGAAATATTAACCACCATTAATATTTCGGTTTCAGTTTTTGACTATTAATCCTTGGTTGTTACACATTTGAAATCAAACAATTATCACTGCTCAGGAACTGCTCGGCCAAGCAAGGCATATGCCTCGGCCGAGCATGCTTGTCCAGAAACTTGGCCAATCTACCCAGGCCTTGCTCGGTTGAGTCACCACCAGTGCTGGGCCGAGCATACCTGTCCAGAAACTATCCCTTCTGTCCAGGCGCTGCTCGGACGAGTCACCAGCTTGCTTGGCCGAGCATATCAGTCAATGCTTGACTTTATTTTGTTTTTCAAAATCAAAATAATTGCAAAAGGTGGGCTTGTCTGGGTAGGCGATTTCTGCGCTACATTTGTGTCCGCAGGATGCGCACATGCTCAAATACGCACCTCGCAACCAAATTGGAAACTTGATTTGCAAACCCCCCTTGCGTGCGAGAGATAGCCTCTATGCTACATAATACTGAACACTACTCTAGTGTCCAAGTATTTATACTAGCACCAAGTTCAATTCCTTTCCAATGTGGGATAACTCCACTTTCCTTTTACTTTGAGCATTCATATCTTATCCATCCAACAACCATTTTGGACAAATAAATATTTGATTTCTTGTTCTCATGGAGTAGAACACAAACTCATAAACACTTAAGTAATTTGACGAAATTACTCTTTAGGAAATAATCCATAATTTCCTTCAAAAACACACTATTTTTCAACAATCCCCCACATGAAGGAAATTCATGAGGATAGGTGATAAAGTCCGGTAGTCGAAAACCTGCATAGGATAGGTAGGGTTTGCCCTTTGAACCTTCCCTTGTAAAAATATATTTACTCTACTCGCTAATCAGTAGACGCGATGTCCTTGAACTGCTAGCTTTTTATATAGTCGATCATATACTTTACACAGGTATCTTCCTAACACAATTCAGCTCACATAGCTGTGTCCATTAATGGCCCTGGAGCACAATGCCTGGTTATGTAAGAAGGTCTAAGAATTGAGCCTCACACAATTCTCCTTGATGCAGCCTCTACTTCTTTATCACATAGGTGATTCTTTTAAGTAACCCATTTTACTTCGCATAAGAATAATTAAAAGACATAAGCTTATTCTCATTCATCTCGAAATGTCACTTTAAGGAATGGGTATGGGGTTGACCCCCATAGTGACGCTACAAGTCTTTTAACAGTTAGGTTGTCCCTTTGAACCTAGATCTTGGGATCTCCAGTCAGCTAGGTTGGGTTTTCCGCTGTGGTTAACTTCTCAAGAGGCTTTAATCCCATTCCCAATGTCAACTTTGCAACTATCTCTTTACTTAACCCTTTGGTTAGCGGATCCGCCAAATTATCTTTTGACCTTACATAGTGAATAGATATGGTACCAGTTGCAATTAGTTGTTTAATGGTATTATGTCTTTGACGTATATGTCTAGACTTACCATTATACATATGACTTTGTGTCCTATCAATCGCAGATTGGCTATCGCAATGTATACATATTGCTGGCACAGGCTTTTCCCATCTTGGAATATCTTCTAGAAATTGGCGTAGCCACTCGACTTCTTCACCACATTTATCTAATGCTATAAACTCAGATTCCATGGTTGATCTGGCTATAACAGTTTGCTTAGAAGATTTCCATGATATAGCTGCACCTGCTAATGTGAATAAATATCCACTTGTAGACCTTGAGTCTTTGATATCTGATATCCAATTACCATTACTATATCCTTCTATCACATCTGGATGTCTAGTGTAATGTAATCCAAAATCACGAGAATATCTTAAGTACCTTAGTACTCTTACTATACCCTTCCAATGATTCGTTCCAGGATTACTTATGTACCGGCTTAATTTGCTAATGGTATAAGTAATATTCGGCCTAGTACAACTCATCAAATACATTAAACTTTCAATAATTCTCGAATACTCTAATTGAGACACCGGTTCATCTCTATTCTTTGAAAGATGAAGAATTGGATCAATTGGAGTACTTATTATTCCATTGTCATCCTTGCTAAATTTCTCAAGAATTTTATCCATATAATGAGATTGACTTAGTACAAGTCCGTTGTAACTTTGTGGTTCACTTTCTAGCATATAGGTTGGAAATTTCGGACCATAAGATTTTTCAATCCTAGCTCTTTTGCTCCGTCGAGGTTCCACCTTTTCTTCTTCTCTTTTATCTTGAACGTGTTCTTCTTCTATTGAATCTATAACCCTAGTCGATGAGCTTGCCTCATTTCTTGACTTACAAGGGAATATATTCTCAAAGAAAGACACGTTTACAGATTCCAAAAGTATTTTTGTGTATAGCTTCAATTTTCGAATCATACACAATAAATCTATAAGCACTACTATTATATGTATATCCAATAAATATGCAATCAATAGTTTTAGGATCAATCTTCACCTTTTTAGGTGGAGGTATGGCTACCTTTGCAAGACACCCCCACACTCTCAAGTGTTTGTAGCTTGGCACTCTTCCATGCCATAGTTCATATGGAGTTTTGTCTTGTTTCTTTTGAGGTATTTTATTTAACACGTAGTTAGCCAACAACACGGCTTCCCCCCACATGTTATTCAGTAATCCCGAACTCAATAACATGGCATTCATCATTTCTTTTAATGTTCGATTTTTCCTTTCGGCAAGACCGTTTTCTGGGGTGTATAAGGTGCCGAGGTTGTGTGTTTAATTCCATTTTGAGCACATATTGCTTCAAATGGAAATTCATATTCACCACCTTTATCACTTCTTAGCACCTTAATTTTACGGTTTAATTGATTTTCAACTTCGTTTTTATAGAGAGTAAACTTCTCTATAGCTTTATCTTTACTTTTTAGAAGATACACATAGCAATACTTTGTGCCATCATCTACAAAAGTCATGAAGTACTTATTGCCGCCCCGTGATTTTGTTGATTTAAAGTCACATAAGTCCGTGTGAACCAATTCAAGTGGTTCACTATTTCTTTCAACTGAATGTAATGATTTTCTTGTTAATTTTGCTTCTACACAAGTTTCACATTTTTGTTTGCAATCAACTTTAAACTTTGAAATAGAATTTGATTTTGTCAAACGATGTATAGAATCAAAATTAACATGACCAAGTCTAGCATGTCACAAATTAGATGACTCAAGCAAGTAAACGGAAGAGATATTCATTTCATCATCTTTTGGCTTAACCACCATTACACTTAGCTTGAACAAGCCATCATTGACATAGCCTTTTCCTACAAACATTCCACTCTTTGACAAAGTGACTACATTGGACTTAAACACAATACGAAAACCATGTTTTATCAAAAGCGATCCGGACACCATGTTCTTCTGGTTATCGGGCACATAAAGCACGTTGTTGAGAGTCAACTCCTTCTCGGAGGTCATCTTCAAAACCACTTTCCCTTCACCTTTGATTTCGTAAGTGGCCTAATTCCCCATGAATAGCTTCTTGCCATCCTTAGCAACAAGATTACTAAACATGTCTAGTAGCACCGTGTCAATCCACCATTGATTTGGGTTTGAACTTACCAAATTCACCCCGAAAATCACAGCCGCGAAGTGCATCTCGGAAATGTCTCTAGCAATGCCTTCCACCATGTTTGCCTCATGAGCCTTCTTGGGCAACTTGCAAGCATGAGCCTTGTGACCTTCACCATCACAATTGTAACAAGTTCCTAAGAACTTTTTCTTGGAAACACCACCCTTTAGTCCCAAGTTGGAAGGTTTTGAGGTTGACACAACCTTCCCTTTTTCCTTACCAAAGCCTTTGCCTTTGGAGCTTTGACCATGCTCCACCACATTAGCCTTAGCCACACTAGAAACAAACTTTTTCTCAGCGGCTCTATTGTTCTCTTCAATACTCAATCGAAGAATTATCCCTTCAACATCCATTTCCTTTCGCTTATGCTTAAGGTAGTTCTTGAAATCATTCCAAGATGGAGGCAATTTTTCAATGATTGCATGGAAACTTTCCCTTATGACCATACCCTCGGCATGAATCTCATGCAAAATGGTTTGAAACTCATCAACTTGAGATTTCACACTTTTGCTGTCCACCATCTTAAAATCAAGGAAACGGGCAACAATGAACTTCTTTGTTCCCGCATCCTCAAATGTATATTTGTATTCCAAAGAACCCCATAATTCCTTAGCAAATTTCTTTTCATTGAACACATTGTAAAGAGAATCTGAAAGCGAATTGAGGACATAATTTCTGCACACGTACTCCCCATGTTTCCATGTTTCAACCGCAGCCAAGGTTGTAACATCCGTTTCATTCTCACTCACCTTTGGCATATCCTCTTTCAGATATTTAGCCAAATTCAAGGTAGTGAGATAAAAATGCATCTTTTGTTGCCAACGTTTAAAATTGTGGCCAACAAACTTCTCCGGCTTTTCAGCATGAGGGGTTGGGATATGGATTGTTGGAGGGTTAGTCACAATAGTCGAGCCACTTCTATTTCCAGTCTGTGGTCCAGTTAGGGATCCAATTTGGGTCTCCACGGTGTTGATATCAGTCGCCATCTGAAAAACAACAACTAGTTAGTATCAACAGTTTAAAAGGATATGTAATCGACTCCCTCTGTTAGGGAATATTTCTTAAGATTGTTACAAACTTGCAGAAGGAAAAGATTACAGAAAATAAAACAGAAATTTAATAAACTGAAAATACAAAGAAGGATAGTCGTTGTTGTTGTTGCACGAGCCCAGTGATAATCACTGTCTCCTTAAGACATATTCATCCCCTCACCGAGTTTGCTTGAGTTTGGTGGAACGCCTGTCTCCCAGGATAGAACGTGCGGACCGGGGGCACTTTGCACCTAAGTATCCCGGCGAGCTGAAAAGTGCTTGGACAAAATCACCTCTTGATAACCACTTATGCAAGGAGGCCAAGGAATGAAGAACAATATGCATCAAACAAGATGGAGGAGGATTGTCTTCTCTAGTGTTTTTCGTATTGGTTTTTTGTTATTCTCTTCTTGGTTGTGAACTCCAATATATAAAGCCTTTAGGAATCAAAATTGAAAATTTAGGATTTAATCCGGTAATAAACATCCATTATTCCGAAATTAAAACCCATTAATCCGAAATATTAACCACCATTAATATTTCGGTTCCAGTTTTTGACAATTAATCCTTGGTTGTTACACATTTGAAATCAAACAAATATCACTGCTCAGGAACTGCTCGACCGAGCAAGGCATATGCCTCGGCCGAGCATGCTTGTCCAGAAACTTGGCCAATCTGCCCAGGCCTTGCTCGGTTGAGTCACCACCAGTACTCGGCCGAGCATACCTGTCCAGAAACTATCCCTTCTGTCCAAGCTCTGCTTGGGTGAGTCACCAGCTTGCTCGCCCGAGCATATCAGTCAATTCTTGGCTTTATTTGGTTTTATAAAATCAAAATAATAGCAAAAAGTGGGCTTGTCTGTGTAGGTAATTTTGGTGCTACATTCGTGTCCGCAGGACGCGCACATGCACGAGTACACACCTCGCAAGCCAAATTGGAAACTTGATTTGCACCCCACCCCCCACCCCCGTTGTGCGCGAGAGAGAGCCTCTATGCTATATAATCTTGAACACTACTCTAGTGCCCAAGTCTTTATACTAGCACCAAGTTCAATTCATTTCCAATGTGGGATAACTCCATTTTTCTTTTACTTTTAGCATTCATATCTTATTAATCCAACATCCATTTTGGACAAATAATATTTGATTTCGTGTTCTCATGGAGTAGAACACAAACTCATAAACACTTAATTAATTTGACAAAATTACCCTTTAAGAAATAATCCATAATTTCCTTCAAAAACACACTATTTTTCAGCACTATCAACTTTTGGTAAGTTTGTACATTTAATTGCCAAATATAAAACATTAAACTCTTCAGTGCAAACACCCCCTATAATTTGAACCCTTATTTGTAATTTGCCCTAATATTGAGAATTTGAGGCTTTTCTATATTCTACAAAAATTATCGCTGGTCTATATAAGTTTATCACCACAATCTCCCCCCTTTTACAGTTTACTATTACTCCTCTCCAAATGACTCCAATCCCCTCTGGCAATAGCAGTGCGGTTTTCTTTTCCGTCATTATTCACCTCATCACCCGAATGTTATATTTCGGAAAACATTTTTGTACATTTAACAAATAATCTAACGTCATATTACGGAAAACATTTTCCTCCAAACAAACGAAGCCTTAATGTCAATTATAAGAATGAGACTTCACACATTCCAAAAATATTTTATTAAATAACTTTAGTATTGATGGTATCCAGTATTAACTATAATAGTGAAGATAGTGAGTTTGAATCCCGTTAATGGCATAAACTAAGTCTATTCATTGGTCATATCATGCAGCCTTGCCTAAGGACATTTTGTCTATCATTAATAAAATAAAAACTCAATTAAAAAAAAAACTTTCCAAAAGTATTTCAATGCAACTGTTGGCACAGAAATATTGAAAAAAAAAATAGTTTGTTTTTGTAATTTACTTTACATTTTTATATTTCTTGCTGAATTGTTTTCGTTTACAACTAATGTGTAATTCGTCCCAATATGAACAATTGAACTTATATTATTTTGATTTCCGCTAGCTACTGTAGCGTTGTGAGAAAATTTCATCTTTTCATCTTTTTGAGTCGCCACCTATATTATTCGTTTGGAAACATAGGAAAACCATTTTGAAAGAGATTTGGGTTCGGGGCTTAGGTTATGAAATGGGTAGGTTTAGAAGGCATCCATTTCACCCAATCCGGAGATTGGTCTTGCTAAAGAAAAGAGAGGTTTTCAATCTTTACAATAAATAATTGAAGAAGAACAAATAAACCCTAATCAATTTCTTGATTAGGAATGTCGGATTGTATGCTTCGAGATCGCCTTCATTGTCTGAAGGGACTCTAGGCTAATCATTTTGATGGGATTACACTACTCTAAAATCAATAGAGAGGTTGAGAAGAGAAACGAAAGTTTAAAGGATGATTACCTTTTGAGAAGAGATTCGGACAGAGTTTCGACTCAAGTTTAGAGTTGAAACTTGATACGGACAGAGCTTCGCCTCGATCCTTGATTTGGATCTTGATGCGGACGGAGCTTCGCCTTGGTCCTTTGATTCGGGCTTCGATGTTCGTCAATCAACGTGGTTGAAGGACGAATTTAGGAGTTGTTTGTGAGTGATTTGAAGGAGTCTTTCGTGGAAAGAAACCAACAAATTGTGTGTGTTGTGTGTGTTCTTGATCAAGGATCAGAATTGTCGACCTCCGAAACACTGAAAGTCATCCAGTATTTATAGGAGGTTGGAGAGGTGAAGGTGGAGAGGTAAAATCCCCTAGGAAGGTTCCAGAACTCGGTTCGATTGGATACCCGAATTGATAAGGTTTTATCCAAAAAGAGAGTTTGAAACGGAGAAGGAGAGTGATTTCGCACATCCTATCGAGGGGATATCTCGCGCGAGATAAGATATCTCGTGCGAGATAACTAGTCTCGATGACTATTTTGTCCTCTTCTCACTGCTCCGTTAGTCGGGCTAGGGTCCAAAACTAACGAGGTTAGTTAGAAACTTAACGAAACATGACGAAACTGATATGCTTTCATCAAAACATAAAAGAGAGACGAAGAGTAGTGTAATCATGTAATTATGGGTTCAGAATGGGGTGTCTACAGAGCCCCTCGGCGACAGGTCTTATGAAAGAAGAAGTGTCGTCGATAGAAAAGACATCATTCTGAACACTGGGATGGTCGTGCCGCACGGCTGCCTACGTATCTCTATCAGAGAATCAGACCAAAACGTAGTTCGACTCCAAAACACGAAAAGGTTGCTTTAGGTATTTTGAAAATCATTTTTTTGAAAATCGAGGAGATTTTATTTTTGAAAAGGCAAATCCATACTGAGGAATCAAATCATGACCCAATTCTGAAGATACCTGTTTTTTTGAAGTGAGGTGACGATCCTGGCGATTCGGGACCGAGCTTTTTGTTGAGGTGACGATCCTGGCGATTCAAGACCGAGCTTTTTGTTGAGTAGTACTCGACATACTACTTGTTGATGCTTGACACACCTACTTAGTGACGATCCTGGCGATTCAAGACCGAGATTTTGTTGAGTAGTACTCGACATACTACTTGTAGATGCTTGACACACCTACTTGGTGACGATCCTGGCGATTCAAGACCGAGCTTTTGTTGAGTAGTACTCGACATACTACTTGTAGATGCTTGACACACCTACTTGGCGACGATCCTGGTGATTCAAGACCGAGCTTTTGTTGAGTAGTACTCGACATACTACTTGTAGATGCTTGACACACCTACTTGGTGACGATCCACCTGTAAGGGCGCTGAATCGGGCTTTTGATGGTGAGTACTTGACATACTTACCCTAGATGCTTGACACATCTATTTGATGACGATCCACCTAGAAGGGCGCTGAATCGGGCTTTTTTGTTGGTGAGTACTTGACATACTTACCCTAGATGCTTGACACATCTATTTGATGACGATCCACCTGTAAGGGCGCTGAATCGGGCTTTTTGTTGGAATATGCTTGACGCATGGCACTTGACGTGATGGATGCTTGACGCGATGGTTGCTTAACGCAAAGGTTGCTTGACGCGATGGTTGCTTGACGCGATGGTTGCTTGACGCGATGGATGCTTGACGCGATGATTGCTTGACGCAAAGGTTGCTTGACGCTTTAAGAGATGCTCGACGCACTTAATTGGATGCATAGATAGATGGAAAGGTAGGCGAAATCCAAACACTCAACATGTTTGATCTAATTCTTGAAAGTAGGCACTTGACGTGCTTTACGCATTTTAATTCCTTCAAGAGGGTTAGTGAAATCATTTGCATAACAACATACATTCACTAAAGAATTTGTTTGTTCAAGACGATCAATGTGCACTCGACTCCAAGAATCAGCGGGGAGAATGAGTTCTATTATGCGAGGATTGAAAATTGTTTGTGATTTAGATTTTGGTTTTGAAGACCAACTCGTGAGGTCCATCTAAAGATCGAATGAGACAATCGTCTAATAGGATTCCGTTGAGATAACCGAAGTTCAACGCTAAGGTTCAGGATACTTCAAGGATTTTTCATTGTCACAGGACTTTTTCATCGTCAAGCCCAAGGTCCAAACCACTCCAATGGCTTTTGCTATGTAGAACTTATGATGCCTAATCCAAAGCATGTATTTTCCAAGGCTTCTCTCGACACTAAGCCCCAAGACTTCTTGTATGATGTAGATGACTTCGCGAACAGGCTTGTGAGGCTGCGTGAATTGAAGAAGGATCCCCTCCTTTTTCCCTTTGAATTTTTTTTTCTTATTGACGCACCCTGGTTTTTGCCTAGACCGCCCTTTCGGGTTTTCAATCTAGCGGGCATCTCTTTTGCGTCTCTTGTTTTTGTTGTGCTCTAACTTTTGCCTAGGTCGCTCTTTACGAGTTTTCAACCTAGCGAGTCATTTTTTTTTTGAAAAGTATGTTTACTCGAAGGTGACTCAGTTGGAAGAATCTCATTAAGGAAAAAGATGAGATCTCAAGTTTAGTTGAGGAGAGACGGACTCTATTTTTTGGAAGATGATCCAAGCATTGACTCTTTTGGGGAGTGTATTCTCTAATGATGAGAGTGAGAAACGAAGAGGAAAGCCCCTAATGCAGGTTTGAGTAGGGATTGACTGGGGGAGGAAAGGTTAGGAAGCCCCAGTTTTGATGCTTGGATTTCAAGAGTGTGTATGAGAATGGCTAAGAGGAAGCCCCTAGACTCAACAAAGAACGCTATATGGTTCAAAGGTCTAGAAAAGTTGCTCTACTTTTAATGGACCTTGTATCATCTAGAAATTTCTTAACGAATTTGAAAAGAAAGCCAATCATTAGTATGAATTAAGGCTAAACATTTCTCTTTATGGATTGATGTTGAAAGTCTTCTTCATTTGCGTTGCCATTCGGGCTTCATTGTAAGAGGATGTTGAGGGATCCTCTTTTCTTCATTGATATCACTTGACTCTTCTTCTTTGCGGGAGAGTCCTTCTTGCCTTTGTTGAAATTTCATCCTTGTTGTGGGGCGATGAAGGCTTGAGAGTTTTTCTCTCTTTTTTTCTTTTTTTGATGCTCTATTTTTGCCTAGTGTAAGTGCTCCAATTTGAGCTTGTTAGAATTTTCGTTAGAAAATTAACGAAAGTTATAACATTTCTAACAATTCCTAACTATCCTAACATTTCTAACAAAGTGAGGGTAAAATGGGCATTGTTATTTAAGGTTAAACCTTAAAAAGAATCTCAAAAAGCAAAACAAAAGAAGAAAACCAAAAATGGCAATGGTGGAAACAAAAAAGCTATTAATTTGAATTTTGAAAAAGATTATTCTTCTTGTCCAAAGTCTGGAGCCGCATTTAATGAACGAGTGCACGCCGCCCTGGACTGTCCGCGCGGATGAGATTGTCAATTTCGAGAGGGCTATAAATTGAGCCCTCCGAGTCACAAAAATAAGGAGGAAAAACACAATTGCACCGAACCTCTGGCGAAATATAGAGAGAAAACAGTGAGAATTCTTCAAGAATTGTCACCTTTTTCTCTCCAATCTTTCCCAACTCACACTCATCCACTCACTCTCATATTAAAGCCCTAAACACTCATACACTCAAGCCAAACACTCAAGAACACAAGGAAGATTGGTAAACCCTCCTCTTCCTAACCCTAAATCTCATCCATGCATGCATCTTCAAACTACAAAATGTAGTTCTTTCATCTTCTTTCTTTAGATCTAAGAAGATCACCATGAAAGACCATCTCCATGGATGATCTTCTACAAAGATCAACATTATTTTCAAAGCTTTTCTTGCTTACTTACAAAAATGCACTTTCAAAACCCTAAAAAACCATTTTCAAGCACTAAATCTTGATTTCAAAGGATAAAATTCCCCTTCCCAAGCAAATGAAATGCTTAGTCCTAATGTACCCCAAGGATGGTTTGGTATAGTTGATTCACCACTAAAATGTCTAGTGATCACTAACCAAAACCTAGGGAAATGGGGACAAGCATGGATGCAAAACCCCCCTTAAAATCATATTTTCTTTCTTGAGAAGTTGCTGTCCAGTAGCAATTTTCTCAGACCTCAGTCCATGGTCTTAATTTTTGGACACAGATGAACTTGGAATTTGGTGTTGACTACAAAACACTTTTTGTAGCCAACATCCAGAGCTTTCCAGACATATTTTTACCTTATTTTTTGGGTGAGTAAAACTCCTCTTTTCAAATTTTCTTTCAGAGGCTAGTTCATCAGTTTCTGGGAATCCAGATCTCATATCTGAGGTTTCCAGAAGGTTTTGACCCCTCAAATCTTCTCCAAAATGGAAAATTCCTTCGCACAAACTTTATTTAAGGTGTCTAGAACAACTTTCATCCTCTGAGTTTATCCAGATTATGAAGTTTTAAGACCCTTGAATCCCTTTCAAAATCAAAGGTCCACTGCCTTTTTCATTCTGGCAGAAATGGCTCTCAACTTCAAAAGGTCTTTTGAGTACCAAATCTCAATCCAAAAATCTTCCAAAAAATCATGGGATCAGTTTAAAGTCTTAAAAAGATATCCCAATTTTTACTTTTCTGAGTTTCAACTTATTTTGGCCAAAACACACACACACACACACACACACAAATGATTTTCATCTTGGAAGACTCGTTTTACGAGGCGCGTCGGAGTGCACACTAACGTCCTTCCCGACGCGTAACATGACCTCCGAACCTAAATCTCTGATCTCGGGCTTTTTTCAAAGTTTTGGCCCTCAAAATTAAAATGGCGTGGCGACTCCGTTTTTCCGGTTTTATTTGGTTTTTCAAAGAAACGCAAAAAACCGAATTTTTCCCGCGAAATGGCAACATCATCACAGTGGCGACTCTGCTGGGGACTAAGCTTTTTAATAAAAAATGGTATTTGGTATATTGGTGGAAACCACTAAATTTCCCGTTATCGCCTCCTAACACGAGTCGGGGATAAATTGTGGTCTAACAATCCCACGTACCGGTATCACCGTTTTCAAAAAAAAAAGCTTTTGAGGGTCAAGCTTCCGTCCCGGCTTTGAAAATCATTTTTGTGTGTGTGTTGATTTTTTGCACGGTTTTCATGTTGTTTTGGCCGCCTCGGAGAAAGTCAAAATTTTGACTGTCGGAATAATGTCCCTAACTGTCGGAATTTTCGTGCTTATGTGCTCATTAAAATTTTCAAAAAAAATTTCAAAAAAAAAGGATTTTCAAAAAAAAAAAAAGAAGAAAATTTCCAAAAAAAAATCATGCATCATATTTTTAAGACACATAAAAAATTTCTATTTTACTCAGAAAAAGAATATAGACTGCTTGCACACTACGCGCACGTGACCGTACACTGCACACTACGTCCTTAACCCGGGGAAATCCTTGTCGCGGTCCGTTTGGTCTTATTACGCCTCTCGGATGAGCACAGGACTACCCAAACATCCCATGGAGCCTCGTGTCGACCATGCACTTGTTCGTGACACACTTTGTCCGAGACCCGGTTGGTTTTTAGTGCAGTGCGTGTCATGCCTGTCCGTGTATAGACCTTTCCTTTCAAGCCTTTGTCGGCATACCGACTCAATATCTTTCGGGTCCACTAATCGGTCGAAGTTACGCCGGTTTTCCGCCGCAAACTTTGACCAAGATATTGACCGGCGCCTTGACTTCGGCTCCGGCGACACAAATTATACACCGACTCCCGGCATTGACACCGAGTCATCAAGGATTAATGACTTATTCCATGCCTAATTACGGCTTAGCGACGACAAGTCAAGATCAATCGTGGACGCTTATCGGTCCAAATCATGCCGACTTTTTGTCGAGCCCTCGGACATGATTTTGACTTTCGGCGTCGGCTTGTCCGTAATTTACATCGAATGCTCGTTAAGACTCGATTACCCGCCGACTTTTAGGATCGTTTTCTTTCGGTCGGTGGGACCCGCTTGCCCTATAGGACCCTCGCCCAGGGTGTCCACCTGGGAGGTCGAAATACGGGTGGAATACGAGGGGCTTATAGACGTAGTGACGGGGCCACCGATCCGGGAATCGAGTAGTTTGCGAAAAAGAAGAGCAATCTTTTCCAACCGATTAGGTTAATAAAACATGTTTTAAGTAAACGTGAACAAATAAGCTGCATGTTGCATGAGCCAAAAGCCCAAACACCTACCCTCCTTCCATTCCCGGACATCGAACCTTCGTGTCCTTTCCCCATGACTCCGCACAAAGCTTGGTTTCGGGCACCGGTCACCGTTTGATCGGTTGGGAAGAGTCAGCGCATCGTCGGCTTCACCGTTTGCTCCGACTCCGGGTTTGAGAATGTACGCATCGGCCGGTAATGATGGGGATAACGTTGCTCAGTCCTCCAAAATCCCTCGGACAGGACCGTGTTGGATCCAGTTGGTAGAACAAATGAGACTTCGACATGAGGCTCAAATTGATGACCTGCGGGGGTAGTCGCAAGTCATGGTTTGACTATCGGTCTCAATTCCGATGGCACTTTTACCGCAAAGACAGAAGAGGGTTCTCCTCCTCTTCTTAACGATCCGGATACATCAAAATGCTACCCCAAGATTCCTATGTTTCCACCGCAGGGACTCCTGCCCGCCGACTTACAGGGCAAGCGGCCCCCAACGAGCGATCGGGGACGAAAGAGTTCGGTATCTTGTCGGTTGTCCCCTCTCAAAGTGATGATCTCACAAATATCGGCTGAGTGATGAAAATCGAGGAACGAGTTGAAGGAATATGGTCGGCCATCAAAGTCACGGAAGAACGCCCGGAAACAG
Organism: Adenophora triphylla var. japonica; assembly: GCA_022495995.1. NCBI lineage: Eukaryota > Viridiplantae > Streptophyta > Magnoliopsida > Asterales > Campanulaceae > Adenophora > Adenophora triphylla. The sequence continues at coordinate 166,608 of JAFEMH010004047.1, read as the reverse complement.
ACGACGAGCTGGATTGAAGAGGCCACACGCCACTTCGGGACCTTAACAATATCCCAAGCGGCGGGGCTACCTTGAAAGACAAACATGTGCCCGTTCCCAGGGACCTCAATATCTCTCATTATCCGGCGAGAGTCCAATCACTCGCTACCGAGATGAGTCCCGGCAGATCCCGGACCGGTTCCACTCAAAGTCATTCAGGCACCGCTCAACTGAGGTCCCAAATCCGCCACTGCAGTAGTAGAGCACATTTGGTGGGATATTTGTGGCTTGTCCGATTGCCTTGAAAGGGACTATCGGGATTTGGATACACGAGGACCGTCCTCCTAAGAAAAAGAAAATTTCCTCCCGCCAAAAATTGAAGGAGAGATTCGAGGCCGGTGATAACGGTGTGGGAACGCTCGGAGAGCCATGCAGGGGATTTGATTATTATGTACTCTACTCCGGTCGGTCTTCCCAAAGCAAAAAGGGGTGAAAGAACGAGAAAAGCCTTGCCAACGACGGAATTGAGACCTTCGGATACCGCAGTACTTGCGAACGAAGTCCCGGCCCCCTCGGGGTCGCCCAAGGTTCGGTTTGTCCGGCTCCCGAATATACACCGATGAAGAAAAACCGACGCCGATGCGGCGCTCCCACTCAATCCAACATGTTGACTAGAGATGGCAACCGCCACAAAGGCATCGGTATAACCCGGGGGCTTCGGCAAAGACTACGCCTCGCAAGAAAAGGCACGAAGTGGCGGCTTGATGACTCTCCGTCCCGAGACAAGGACCAAATCTATGATCCTCACCTATATGGGAGTATGATCACCTTCTGCGATGAAGATTTGCCAAGAGATGTCTCCCAACACAATGAAGCTTTGTACATCACTATTCGGCTCAACACCATGTCACTCCACAGGGTATTAGTGGACAATGGATCATCGGTAAATGTCCTTCCCTCGGCATGATGAGGGCCCTCCGCATAAATGAAAGGCGCGTGATCCCATCTACCCGGATTTGTCAAAGCCTACGACGGTTCGTCTCGTCCCATTGCAGGGACGGTGACTCTGGAACTGCAGTACGAAACCCAAATGGTGCCCGCAAAGTTCCATGTAATGGATATCCCTCCGAGTTCACAGCCCTACTAGGGCGCCCTTGGTTGCATCACATGAAAGCCATAGCCTCCACTCTCCACCAATGCGTCAAATTCATCAACCGGCGGGAGACCTTGAAGTCATAAGGGGTGACGGTTTCCTCATAGGGAACGAAGAGCTGAAACAATAGCCAAGAACACCCACGGTCAAACACCGGGGCTACATCCTTCAAGAGGCAAGTCTCGCCGGCATCCTTTGGAATCTAGCGATGCCAACTATGTCGACACACTCAAGCGAGCGAGACTCAGAAGAAGTTCGATTCATCAAATTTAATTGCTATTTCCAACACTTGGAGTCGTCTTGGAAGGAAACGCTGAACGCCGCCATGATACGAGCACACAAGTCCCCTGGTCCTCAATCACGGATTTGTCGGTGATACTCGCAAACCCATTCTTTGGCCTCGCCGGCGAGGAGATTTTCATGATAAAAGTCGGCAAACACCGACGGACTCGGCTCGAATCTATGAACGTCGTGTGGGACGTCCTCCTTGCTGAACTACACCGCCAAGCCTTTCCGCTCGAGTATGGGACATGAGATTTTTCTAGCGGCTCACCGAGACGCAATGCGTCCTTACATCTGGATTGAGCGGTCGGGTGTGACGAAACGGAAGTCCCAGGTGAGGAAGATCCCTACATCCACATGCTCGGCTTTCGGATGCCAAACACGATTGATTGGTTCAAACAAAGAGATGATAGCAACGGCGAAGAGGGAGCACGAGACCATGCCTTTCCCGGGTTTTGAAGCCACCGACAGCGATGCCTTTAAAGAATTGGGAAACTCTCTCGGGCCCGTCCGCGACCAAAGAGGAAATGATCACCAAGCTTGGATTGGTCCCCGTCCTTTCGTGTCAACCTTTGTAAAATCCTCCCAGGAGTCTCTCATTGTTGAGTTCGAGTCTCTCGAGTCGTCCGATGGCCTTACGCTGAAGACTACGAATGTATGCGAACGTTGTATTCCCCTTCGTCTTGAATGAAATGATGAACCTTTACGAGTATCCCTTAATTGCCACTTTAACTAATGATGAATTAACTAATAATCTAAAAACAGTTAATAACGATTCACTAGATGAAGAGCGGACACATTAAATGAACAATATATCAAAGAAATCTTTAAGCGGGTTGTCAGGAAAGAGGAAAATCGAGCCCCAGCTGCCGAAGAGATTTTGACAAGTGTGAATTTGGGAGGCTGCGGAAGAGCCTAAAGAGACGCAGATTGGTAGTTTCTTCGAAGGATGAAAGGGTTGCCACTAATCGAGCTGCTAAAAGAATTCGTGGATGTGTTCGCATGGTCCTATAAAGATATGCCGGGCCTCGATCCTTCCATAGTTGAGCACCGAATACCGCTCGACCCGGAAGTCAAGCCGGTAAAGCGAAGCTAAGAAGAATTAAGCCCGAATGGTCCTTACAAGTGAAAGAGGAAATAGAAAAGATGCTCGGGCGGGGTTCATCGGGGTCATTGAATACCCAACATGGGCGTCCAACATAGTGACGGTGACCAAGGCCAACGGAAAGATCCGATCTTTGCGTAGACTTGAGAGACTTGAACAAAGCCGGTCAAAAGACGATTTCCCCTTGCCAAACATCGACATTTTGGTAGATTCCACGGCCAACCACGAAGTCAAATCTTTCGTCGATGGTTTTGCCGGCTACAACCAAATCAAAATGGCGAAGAAGATCAAGCCAAAACGGCCTTCACAACCCCTTGGGGCACATGCGCTACACGGTCATGCCATTCGGACTAAAGAATGCGGGGCTACGTACCGGAAGGCGGCTACGGCTCTGTTCCATGACATGATCCACAAAGAAATTGAGGTCTATGTGGACGACATGATAATACATTCCGAGAGGATCGGATGGCGGCACTTTGTTGATTTGAGAAAATTCTTCGGCCGCCTCAGAGACCACGGCATGAGGCCGAATCCGGCCAAGTGCACTTTCGGTGTAAGACGAGGCAAGGTACTAGGATATATGGTGACGAACGGGGAATCGAAGTAGATCCCAGAAAATCAAGGCGATAGTTGAAATGAAGCCACCACGGACAACGACGAAGTGAAATCCTTCATGGGAAGGCTGCAATACATAAGCCGCTTTGTAAATCGGTGACCTCGATCTGCGAGCCAATCTTCAAGTTGATGAAAAAGAATGCCTACACGAATGGACCCCGGAATGTCGGCTTGCCTTTGAGCAGTTAAGGCATACCTTGTGAATCCCCGATTCTCTGCCCACCACATCGGCAAAAGCCACTCTTGCTATATCTAAGCATCACGGATACGGCAATTGGGGCTATGCTAGCTCAAGAGAAAAAAGATTCCAAAGTCGAAACGCCATCTATTTCGTAGCGAAAGCTCCAAGGAAGCGAACTCAATTACTGCTTGCGAGAAGACTTGCGCGAGGTTTGGTGCAGGTAGTGGGAAAGTTGAAACACTACATGCGGTCTCACCGATACATCTTGTTTCAAGGATAGACCCCATCAAATATACGTTCGACAAGCCTTCCATCTCCATGAGATTGGCAAAATGGTCGTTCTTTTTGGCCGAATATGACATCGCTTATGTTTCAAGGAAATCCGCGTAAAAAGGACGCATAATGGCGGAACATCGGCCGATTTCCCAAGTGATGAGTCAGAGGACTGAGACCTCAATTTCCCGATGATGGAATCTTCGCTCTAGAAGGAGAAAATCGGCTGGCAACTCTTCTTCGACGGGCGTCAAACAAAAGGGAACGGGATAGGAATGCTTACGGTCGATCCCTCTTGACGAACACACCCCCATGCTTGATGAATTTGAACCGAAGTCACCAACAACGCTGAATATGAAGCTTGCATAGTGGGTTGGAAGCCGCCCTTGAAAAGAAATATCAAGGAATTGGAGGTGTACGGTGACTCTGCCCTCATCATCAATCAAGTCTCTAACAAATGGAAGACCGTGGATCCGGGTTTGCGAAGTATCATGCTTACATGGAAGAGTTAGTAACTCAATTCAAAGAAATCGGCTTTCATTACACCGAGAGGCCGAAACGAGGTTCGCGGATGCTCTGGCTACGCTAGCCTCTCTTGTCGAAATACGAAGGAAAGTCTGTTAAACCATTGAGTCGGGAGAAGAAAACCCCGCTATTGCTTAGCCGAAATTGAAGCGGAAGCGGGCGATCAATGATCCACGGTACACTCAGTTATCGGTGCACGAAGGATGGCGAGGCCTCTTTCAAAAACGAAGATGGGGAATATAAAGAAGGAATCAAAGCAAAAAGTCTCTCGGCCACAGGCGGCTCGCCTCCCATTATGTTCTTTTGGGAAACATGTTATACAAAAAACGTTATCAAGGCCCCCTCTGCGATGTATCGGCAAACAAGAGGCTACCGAACTCATGAAAGAAATACATGGTGGTACTGCGGCCCTCACATGAATGCTCGAGCTACGATGCAAATCATGCGAGAATGGGGTATTTTGGATCACCGTAGAAGCCAGGCGCATCCGGTTTGTCAAAGGCTGCGACAAATGTCGGCGATACTCAAATCTTAATCACTTGCCTCCTCACGAGTTATCTTGCATGACAACCCCTTGGCCTTTCGTCACTTGGGGAATTGATGTCATAGGCAAAATCACACCATCGAGCGATGCGGCCACGAGTTCGATCCTGGTAGCCGTGGATTATTTCACCAAGTGGGTTGAAGCCAAGTCCTACAAAATCCTCAATTCAAAGAAAGTCGCCCTCTTCATCAAAGAAAACATCATGTGCCGATACGGGTTGCCGGCCGAAATCATTTCGAGATAATGGATCCCACTTCGAAGGGGAATGTGACGAGGTTCTTTGGCGAGAATTCCGAATAACCCGTCACAAGTCATCTCCCTACGGGCCCCAAACCAACGGAGCCGTCGAAGCGGCAAACAAGACTCTGGAAAATATCATCAGGAAGATGGGCTGTCCGGGCGAGAGATTGGCCGAGAAGTTACACTGGCACTCTGGGGCTCTGAGAACATCGGTCGAACGGCAAGCAGGGAAACACCTTTTGCCCTCACATACGGAATGGGCCGTACTCCCAATCGAGCTGGAAATACCCTCGCTCAGGTATCGCTGGAAAGCCGGATCAACGAGGTCGAATGGCTCAGTCGCCATGATGAATTGGCCCTACTAGACGAAACGCCCGATTGAAGGCCATGGAACACATCCGGGCCTACCAAGGAAGAATGGCGAGCCTTCGACAAGAAAGTAAAGCATCGGGAGATCCGAGAAGGTGATCTCGTTCTAAAGAAAAGCCCCGGTCCGTATCAACCCTCTCGGCAAATGGGAGCACTGTATGGGTCGGGCCATATGTCGTCAGAAGATCTTCTCCGGAGGAGCCATGCAACTTCCTTGAGACCTCGACGGGAATCCCTTTGTACACCCGGTGAATGGTGACAAGGCTGCGCGAGATACTACGCGTGAAAAAAAAAAAAAAACAAAAAAAACAAAAAAAAAAAAAAAACAACAAAAAAAAAGAGTGCTAAAGAGTAATACCCAACTAGGTTAGAAACCCGAAAAGGGCGGCCTAGGTAAAAAACGGGGTTGCACCAAAAAAAAACAACAACAAAAAAAACAACAAAAAAAAACAAAAAAAAAAAAAAAAAACAAAAAAAAAGAGTGCTAAAAGAGTAATACCCAACTAGGTTAGAAACCCGAAAAGGGCGGCCTAGGTAAAAAACGAGGGTTGCACCAAAAAAAAAACAAAAAAAAAACAAAGAGAGTTCACCGGGTTGAACTACGAAGACTGAAGCTCCTCAAAATGAGGGAACGTAGGCGGCGGAAACGGTTCGGTCTAAAGCACAAATAAAAGCCATACTTTGGCATCAATACAATTGATCGAGACCATGAAAGCGTCTCGAAAAACTCTAAAGCAATTCAAATATTCATTACAAGTTAAAAGCTCTTTGATGAGTCTAAGCCCGATTCATTCCTACAGCGGCAGCTTTGCTAAAGAAAACTAAGATACATAATCAAACTAATGTGTCTGTCATGGCAAGAAAGGGATACTTGGAAACCTCGGAGTCACTCCAAGCCACTCGTGCGGCCTCTCCCTTCTTCTTCCCCCTCAGGAGTCTTTCTCTTACGAGCCGGAAAAATGTCGGTATTCCTCCTACCAAGCTACGGTATAGGAACGGGGTCTATCAAACCGGCCTCTGTCGGGGCCTTAGTAGCCACTAGCGTCATCCCTCATCTCCTGTAACCTAGGCGGTAACATAGGAGCCCTCCTCTCCTGTCTCTTGACGTAAGCCTCATAATCGGTCCACGGCGTCTCCGCTCTGTCATGAGGGTTGGCCCTCGCCTCGGCCCTCCTCCTCTCGAAGCTTGATCGGGTCCTCCGCACCCATAATGGCCTCACGCCGCCTCAAAATAGCCACTGAGTCTCTCCCGGATGCCCCTCGTACCAATCCGGGTACCAAGTGGTCGGAACACCGGTCTCGGACGCTTTGAGAATGACCCGAGGAGGAAAGGCATCATACCTCCATGCTCGGGAAAGAAATGGAAACAGAGGGATCATCCATGGAAGCAGGAGCCACCACCTGGTGGCTACATCATCAAAGCCCTCGAAAGGAACTGCTCCAAGCCAAGCGCCTAAGGACCCAGGCCGGAATGTAGAAGCTGGGTGAGAAAGCCCGGAAGCATAACCACATGGGACCCGATCCTGAAGCACTCTGCGAGTCTCCACCCGCCAATGAGGCACCAACCATCGATATCTTCGGTCTGGCGACCCGCCATCCAGCGCTCCCACGAGCCACGATCATCAAAATCTACATCAACACCTCTCTGGCAAAAGTCGAGGCTGATCATATCGAGAGGTTTCCCGAAGAACCCCAAACGCTCCATCGGCCGCGGGGTCGAGAGCAGGCTGCCCCGTGCATATACCGCCGTCCGGTAGCTAATGTGTCGAGAGCATGAAAAGTCTCCCCAAGAATCAAAGGAACGACATCTACGCCGGGCGACGGTGAACGACAACATCCGGCGAGACCGATGGCGGATCCCGAAGGAATAGACCATGAACGGGGTGCCAAACATACAAAGTGCAAAGGCATCCCAATAGGCATCATCCACCAAGCCTAGGCCCCTAAATGCATCGGGAAGGCCGGAAATATCGAAATGATCGGGACCGCGGATCATACCTTGCGCTTCCTCAGGGAAAGATGAAGGAGGACGCACAATCTGTCGACAAAGAAGCCCCTCCGGGCAAAGGAACCGCTATCTCTTCCACCTCTGGACCTCCAAGCAAGGCCCGAAATTCTTCGACAGTCGGAACAATCTCGTTGAAGGAAAGGCAAAAGACATGCCTTCTAGTATCCCAAAACGAAGAAGAAGCTCTTAAGAGGTCATGTCCGGAACCAATTCTTTGAGAGACCACAAGCACCTCACCTTGTACCGTTCTTCAAAGAAAGACCTTCTCTCATGCATAATTTCCGGGACCAATCCTTGAACTTGTTGAAAAATGACATTTGGGATTCTTGGGATAACTTTGAGGAGCTTTTCTAAGGTTTTCCATGGTTTTTCTCTCTTCCTCCCCGAAAATGGTGTTTGAATTTGGAGGTTGAAGAAGATATTTGAATTTGAAATAAAGCAAAGCCAGATTTAAAGCAAAATCAAAGGACAATGTCAGACGCAGGTCCCCTCCGCGCGGACATGTCTGTTTTCATCAGAAAAATCTGCAGCAGTTCCAAGCTGCTACACCAAAAGAGGAATATTGTCCGGTTGCTCGAAACCGGTGCAAAAAAACCTCCCAAACCGGTCAAACACTAACACCCTTGCAAAAAAAAAAAACAAGGCTCATGCAACATTGCATTCATATTGCATTACATAATAATCCTAAATAATTACATTCCAAAAAAAAAAAAAAAAAAAAAAAAAAAAAAAAAGAAAAACATTAATAATCCTAAATTATTACAAAAAAAATGTGCATCTGTCTAAACAAGTACAATCTCAAAAAAAAATCTCAAAAGATAATCAATCAGAATCCCCAGCGCCTGACGTCTGTCCCCGGTCCCTCTTGCGGCTCGGGCCCGCCTCGTCAGGAGCCACGAAAGTCTCGGGCTCAGAATCGTCCTCATCTCCCGAGAAAGAGGCTCGTCGGGACCAACCGGCACACTACGATAGGGTAAACCCGGATCCACAGAAGAAATCGAATCCGAAGGTGAAGGCGTCAGGACTCACGAACATACGGAGACGACCCACCATGCCGCCGGACGTGTCCCTGCCCGTACGGATCCCCAAGAATGACGTGATCCGAAGGCGGTGCCGCGCGGTGATCAATGAGAGGAGAAAGAGGGGTCTCGGAAGAAGTCTCAGGGGAATAGGAGAAGCCTCCGTCGGACGGAGTGCGGCCAGTGGTCTCCTCGCCCTAGCACGAGGTGCCCGCAAGCAACCATCCTCCGTATGAATCTCTTGGCCCGATCACTTGCTTCGTCGGCTTCTCGACGACCACACCGTAAGCGCACAAAAGCAAAAGCGTCAAAAAAAAAGAGGTGATGCTAAAGATGATGAAACAAAGGAAAAAGAAAAGAAGGGGAAAAGGTGAAACCATACCTTCATACCCGGACGAGGCCGGAAAGCTCGTGGAAGTCGCTCGGGGTGAGGGATCTGCACCCTCAATCGGACCCGATCCTGGATATAGGAAAAATCCGTCCGAGGGTACCGCGGGATCCCAAGCCCCTACCTATCCAAAACACGAGGCATCCTCGGCCTCCTCAGACGAACGTCGCATACGGCTCAATCGCCACGAAGTCAGAAGTCTTGGCTGCTCGGTAATCATCCCGGAGTCACGGACCGATCGCTCGGAGTGCATCATATCGGCGGGAGGCTCCACCGGTGTCCTCAAAGGCGAGTTCACGCCATGCTTTGGCGCGTCACCCTCTCTCCCGGATAATATGCATGTCGCGAGTCGGACCCCTCAAAATCCTCATTGCCTTGTCCGAGATCTCGGCGCCCTTGGTGCGCTACCTCAAGCGATCCCGGGGAAGAATATCATCCCCTCATACGCCTCGGCCTCCGTCAAAGGAAGGCGGTCCGCGTACACGAGTCGTACGCCCTGGAGCTTATCTTTTCCGGGCATGCTTGGACCGAGGCTGCATGGCCGGATACGCCCGACGTACGCCTCGGGGCTGCCTCCGCACCGTGACGTGGAAAAACTCCAGCGCCCGTACTGCGAAAGGTAAAAATCCAATCAATCCGGTGCAAATAAAAGTGTGTGCTCAAAAGAAGAGAGGAAAGCAAAAAGAGAGCTTATACCTCCGGGGCAAACTCGAAGCGGTACAAAGAGCTCACGGCCTTCATTTGTACCTATCAAGAGCAAAATAAAGCTCTGCCCGGCCACGCCTCTCCCCACGAGACATCTCCGGCCGTCTCCATGTCCTCCAAGGACCTCGGCAAGAGCAAAGACCGCCGTCCCCTCGGCATGACCAAAGAGCGTGCTCGAGAAAGTAAACCACGGGAAGGACCTAGCAATGCGCTCGGCGCTAAACCTATCCTCCCGGCCTCGTAACTCGCGATGGTCTCCACAATCTTGCCGTAGACCACGGCATACTCCATCCCGTCCCTTTTTGGGAATAGGGAAAATCAAGAAGATCCTGCGGGTCCGCGTCACATGTAGCCATCTCTCCACTCAATCTTGCGTCCATTGAAGGACGGACCCGTGATCGCGGCATAGTCGGAAGGCGTAACGGTCGCCTCGCCCCGAAGAAGTGGAATGTGTGGGTCGCGTCCCACAGTCTTTGCGCGAGCAAACATCAAGCCCTTGCTCTTAGGGAACTTGACCGGTCCCCTCGAAGCACTCGACGAACTCCCGAGCCCCGTCTCGACAACAATCTGTCTCGGACTCGGCAAAGCTCCTCGGCCCGCATCCGGAAGCCGATCCCACAAGTCAATCACAGACTCCACCGATCCTCGAGTCTTCATCTTGTTCAGCTGCTCCGTCACAAAACGGTTTCCGCCCTGTAAAAAAAAAAAGAGAAAGTGTCAAAAAGATTGCATTTGCATTAAAAAAAAAAATTCGACAACATAACAGCATACAATGAGCATAGCCCCATTTTTCTCGCATGAAATAAAACAATTTTCAGCAAGTCCCAATGCATTCATCAAAAAAAAAAAAGATGCATTCCTACGGAAGTAAAAACTCCGTCCCATTTTCAACAAAAAAAAAAATGCATACATGCATATCATCCATCTTACATGCAACGGGAGGAAAAATCCGTCCCACTTTTCAAAAAAAAAATCCTAAACATACATACATCTCATATTGGCAAAATGCCCATTCTTACCAAACAAAATGCATGCATTGTATCATCATATCAAAATTCAATTTCAAAAAAAAAAAACATCATCATCATCAACATGCAATATTCAATTTCAAAAAAAAAAAATCACAATTCTTCGAATTTTCACATATAATTTTCGAATCGAAAAAAAATGTGGCAAAAATGCCAATTCATTTTCCCAAGCAAAATGCACATTTTGGGTTACTCATATACTCATTACAACATGCAAAGCATCAAAATCAAAATTCAAAGCCAAGAACATCAATCATCGAATTTTCAAAAAAAAAATTTCAAAAAATCACCCAAAATTTTCAAACAAGAAATCAACAAAGGGATCAAAGGGTTTCAAAGTATACCGTTCGGAGATGCGGATCCGAAGCCCAATGTTGCCAAGCATCGGGGTAATGCTCCTCCTCAACCGATTGCGAAAGATTGTAATGCCTCCTCATCCGGACGAGCTCCAATCGCCTCTCCGCTACCGGGCCACGTCCTTGGCCTTGAAAAGCGCCTTCCCCGTGTTCCATCGCTCGAAAAATCAAGAAAATCGGAGGAATTTTGAAGCTTAAATGGCCAAAAATGGCGGAATGGCTGGTTTCTCTCCCTCTGCTCTCGTAAAATTCAAAAAACTGAATGGGGAAGAGAAAGGGCGTTGGCCCTAATCAATACCCCTGGTTTCGGTCCACTATCCGCGCGGATAGGATTGCAAGTCAAAATGACCCTTTTGCCCCTTAAAATTTCGGGACTACGCAATTCGGTCCCAACTTGACGAGTTAACCAAAGTTAACCAAAGTCGGCCCCTTGTCAAGAAAATTACCCCGGCAGTCAAACGTAAGGCCGAGTGCCGAGAAAGATAACGAGATCCCGTATCTTTCATCAAAATTACCCCGGCAGTAAAAGCGTAAGGCCGAGGTGACGAGAAAGATAACGAGATCCCGTATCTTTCATCAAAATTGCCCCGTGATCAAACGTAAGACCGAGTGCCCGAGAAAGATAACGAGATCCGTATCTTTCATCAAAATTACCCCGGAGTCAAACGTAAGACCGAGTGCCGAGAAAGATAACGAGATCCGTATCTTCCATCAAAATTACCCCAGTCAAACATAAGACCGAGGTGCCCCGAGAAAGATAACGAGATCCGTATCTTTCATCAAAATTACCCCGCAGTAAAACGTAAGACCGAGTGACCCGAGAAAGATAACGAGATCCGTATCTTTCATCAAAATTGCCCGGCGATCAAACGTAAGCCAGAGTGCCACGAGAAAGATAACGAGATCCCGTATCTTTCATCAAAATTACCCCGGCGGTCAAACGTAAGACCGAGTGCCAGAGAAGATAACGAGATCCCGTATCTTCCATCAAAATTACCGGCGATCAAACATAAGGCCGAGTGCCACGAGAAAGATAACGAGATCCGTATCTTTCATCAAAATTGCCCCGGCAGTCAAAGCGTAAGACCGAGTGACCGAGAAAGATAACGAGATCCCGTATCTTTCATCAAAATTGCCCCGCAGTCAAAGCGTAAGACCGAGTGCCGAGAAAGATAACGAAATCTCGTATCTTTCATCAAAATTACCCAGGCAGTCAAACGTAAGACCAGAGTGACGAGAAAGATAACGAGATCCCGTATCTTTCAACAAAATTACCCCGTGATCAAACGTAAGACCGAGTGCCAGAAAGATAACGAAATCCCGTATCTTTCATCAAGATCCCCGCATCCAAGCGTAAGACCGAGTGACGAGAAAGATAACGAGATCCCGTATCTTTCATCAAAATTACCCCGTGATCGAAGCGTAAGGCAAGGTGCCAGAAAGATAACGAGATCCCGTATCTTTCATCAAAATTACCCCCGATAAACGTAAGACCGAGTGACGAGAAAGATAACGAGATCCCGTATCTTTCATCAAAATTGCCCCGGCGGTCAAGCGTAAGACCGAGTGCCCGAGAAAGATAACGGATCCCGTATCTTTCATCAAAATCACCCGGCAGTCAAACGTAAGACCGAGTACCACGAGAAAGATAACGAGATTCCGTATCTTTCATCAAAATTATCCCAAGCAGTCAAACGTAAGGCCGAGTGCCACGAGAAAGATAACGAGATCCCGTATCTTTCATCAAAATTACCCGTGATAAACGTAAGACCAAGTGCCCCGAGAAAGATAACGAGATCCCGTATCTTTCATCAAAATCTCCGGCGATCGAAGCGTAAGGCCAGGAGTGACACGAGAAAGATAACGAGATCCCGTATCTTTCATCAAAATTGCCCCGATAGTCAAACGTAAGACCGAGTGCCCCGAGAAAGATAACGAGATCCCGTATCTTTCATCAAAATCTCCACAGCGAGTCAAACGTAAGACCGAGTGACCCGAGAAAGATAACGGATCCCGTATCTTTCATCAAAATACCCCGGCGATCAAACGTAAGACCGAGTGCCGAGAAAGATAACGAGATCCCGTATCTTTCATCAAAATCATCAACGCGGTAAAACGTAAGGCCGATTTCCTGCCGAATACGTCCGATTTTCCCAGAAAGGCTAACGAAATCCCAGAAAAGTTAACGGAATCCCAAAAGCCCACGGAATCTCGAGTAGTACTCGAACTACGAAAGGGCTTGATTCCCAGCTAGGGATACGTAGGTAGGCCTATCATTAGGAATCCCGACCCCAGACCAAAACGGTCACCCCTCTCCTTCGGCGAGCGGACGAAGTCCACCGAAAGGCCATTCAAATTAAGGTCCGAGGCGCCTAAAAAGCCATCATCATTAAGGGCCGAGGCACCTAAAAAGCCATCATCACCGGGGTTCGAGGCACGGAGGTTCGAGGCACCTAAAATGCCATCTTCAAGGTCCGAGGCACCTAAAAAGCCATCTCCAAGGTTCGAGGCACCTAAAACGCCATCTTCAAGGTTCGAGGCACCTAAGACGCTATCACTAGGAGAGCGATAAATCGCAATCATCCCCAGCAGAGCGGATACCCGTCAGACCAAAAATGGTCATTCCTATCCCCAGCAGAGCGGATAGCCATCAGACCAAAAATGGTCATCTCTTATCCCCAGCAGAGTTTCTTTCCGATGCTTGGCTTGTAGAACTCGCTCATCAGGTTCGAGGCACCTAAAACGCCATCATCTCCAGGGTCAAAGACCCGAACTACGACTGGCTTGATTCCCACTCGGGATACGTAAGTAGCCTATTGAATAGGTTCAGCCACCCGATCACTCGATCATCCTGCCAAATATGGAGCCTTACTCTTATCGACGACCCCGCTTCCTTCGAAAGCGCCGTCGCCGAGGGGCTACTGTAAGTGCTCCAATTTGAGCTTGTTAGAATTTTCGTTAGAAAATTAACGAAAGTTATAACATTTCTAACAATTCCTAACTATCCTAACATTTCTAACAAAGTGAGGGTAAAATGGGCATTGTTATTTAAGGTTAAACCTTAAAAAGAATCTCAAAAAGCAAAACAAAAGAAGAAAACCAAAAATGGCAATGGCTGGAAACAAAAAACTGGCTGTTAATTTGAATTTTGAAAAAAGATTATTCTTCTTGTCCAAAGCTGGAGCTGCATTTAATGAACAGTGCACGCTGCCTGGACCTGTCCGCGCGGATGAGATTGTCAATTTCAGAGGGCTATAAATTGAGCCCTCCAGTCACAAAAATAAGGAGGAAAAACACAATTGCACCGAACCTCTGGCGAAATATAGAGAGAAAACAGTGAGAATTCTTCAAGAATTGTCACCTTTTTCTCTCCAATCTTTCCCAACTCACACTCATCCACTCACTCTCATATTAAAGCCCTAAACACTCATACACTCAAGCCAAACACTCAAGAACACAAGGAAGATTGGTAAACCCTCCTCTTCCTAACCCTAAATCTCATCCATGCATGCATCTTCAAACTACAAAATGTAGTTCTTTCATCTTCTTTCTTTAGATCTAAGAAGATCACCATGGAAGACCATCTCCATGGATGATCTTCTACAAAGATCAACATTATTTTCAAAGCTTTTCTTGCTTACTTACAAAAATGCACTTTCAAAACCCTAAAAAACCATTTTCAAGCACTAAATCTTGATTTCAAAGGATAAAATTCCCCTTCCCAAGCAAATGAAATGCTTAGTCCTAATGTACCCCAAGGATGGTTTGGTATAGTTGATTCACCACTAAAATGTCTAGTGATCACTAACCAAAACCTAGGGAAATGGGGACAAGCATGGATGCAAAACCCCCCCCCCTTAAAATCATATTTTCTTTCTTGAGAAGTTGCTGTCCAGTAGCAATTTTCTCAGACCTCGGTCCATGGTCTTAATTTTTGGACACAGATGAACTTGGAATTTGGTGTTGACTACAAAACACTTTTTGTAGCCAACATCCAGAGCTTTCCAGACATATTTTTACCTTATTTTTTGGGTGAGTAAAACTCCTCTTTTCAAATTTTCTTTCAGAGGCTAGTTCATCAGTTTCTGGGAATCCAGATCTCATATCTGAGGTTTCCAGAAGGTTTTGACCCCTCAAATCTTCTCCAAAATGGAAAATTCCTTCGCACAAACTTTATTTAAGGTGTCTAGAACAACTTTCATCCTCTGAGTTTATCCAGATTATGAAGTTTTAAGACCCTTGAATCCCTTTCAAAATCAAAGGTCCACTGCCTTTTTCATTCTGGCAGAAATGGCTCTCAACTTCAAAAGGTCTTTTGAGTACCAAATCTCAATCCAAAAATCTTCCAAAAAATCATGGGATCAGTTTAAAGTCTTAAAAAGATATCCCAATTTTTACTTTTCTGAGTTTCAACTTATTTTGGCCAAAACACACACACACACACACACACAAATGATTTTCAGCTTGGAAGACTCGTTTTACGAGGCGCGTCGGGTGCACACTAACGTCCTTCCCGACGCGTAACATGACCTCCGAACCTAAATCTCTGATCTCGGGCTTTTTTCAAAGTTTTGGCCCTCAAAATTAAAATGGCGTGGCGACTCCGTTTTTTTTCCGATTTTATTTGGTTTTTCAAAGAAACGCAAAAACCGAATTTTTCCCGCGAAATGGCAACATCATCACACTAGGACGATTTGAGGAGTTTCATCCTAGCGAGCTTTTTATTTATTTTGCACTCTCAAAGCCTTGAATTGAGTAGCCCCACTCTTCTTGGGATGAATGTTGATAGCAGCGCCTTTGGCTTCCTTCGTTTGTTGATCTTCGACTTTCAACATGAGTAATGTTTAGCCTTAAGCCTTCTAAGGATAGTTTTCATTTCAAACTTGTTTAGAAGTTTCTATTTTTCGTGATGATTTAAGGAATGAGGGTCCACTACTCAACATAAATCAAATGATATTCATAAAGAAAAACAACTCTTGGGAAAGCGTTTAGGATAAAGAGATAACTTTTATTGATAAGAAAATTCGAAACAGACTCGATAGTTCACTTGACACAAACTAGAGAGGATAGAGATGGACTAGAACGACTCTTCGAGAACATACTAGGAAGTTTACTTAATCTATGTTTTTTTTTTCAAAGGAAAAAGGGAGAGAACAATTGGAGCCCCGAGGTGGTGATGTTTCAGTTGATCTTGCCGGCTTCATACAAGTCTTGGATGGCATCCCTCAAATTGTAGCAATTGTTGGTGTCATGACCACTAAACTGATGGTAATCGCAAAATTTGTCGTGGTCCCAATCTTCTCTCATTTTCTTAGGATGATAGTCTTCCATTGGCTTCAATTTTCCTTGGCCTACTAGATCATCGAACATTTCCTTAAGAGTAGCCCCACCAAAATCATGATAGGTACGACCGGTGCTCCCCTTTGTTGGACAATTCTCCTTTTCTGAATTCTTTCTAAGAAGGATAAATTCATCAACTCTAAGGCCCGATTTATGGAGTTCGAGGAAACTAGGGAAGTAATTGCCGGCAAGCTTCTCTTGGTATTCTTCGCGGAGGCATTGAATTAGGATATGAATTTGTTCGTCTAGGCTTGGCCTATCAACGATTTCAATCAGTTTGGTCCTCCATCTTTTGACAAAGTCTGCGAATGACTCATTTTGTTGTTGCTTAGTTTGCTCGAGGTCCCTTCTAGTAGTGCGGTAGGTAGTGTTGTCCTCAAATTGTTCTTGGAAGGCACGACTGGCGAGTGGCCAATCAAGCCTTGTGGAGAGTGGAAGAGTCATGTACCAATCTCTAGCGGCACCATCAAGGGTTTGAGGGAAGCATTGAACTAGCAAGTTGTCATCGACACCCATAGGTAGCATGGCCCAAGAGTAGGTTTCCAAATGAGCTTTAGGGCAAGTAGAACCATTGAATTTTGCAATGTCGGGCGTCTTGTACTTTCTAGGAAGCTTTGACATGGATTGACGAAGGGTGTCATAGTCGATAGAGAGCGAGGCTCCCTTGCTCACATCGAGGGATGCAAGTTTCTTTTCTAGCATTGCCATGGTGAGGGGTTCGTCCTTGCTTTCCCTCTTTCTTTCTTTCTTGGAAGCATAACTCTCATTGTCGGAGGAGGAAGATGATGAGCTAGACTCATACACCCTTTTCTTGTGCTTGCGGTGCCTTTTAGCTTTCTTAGTGTATGATACTTCGTCATCGGAAGAGGACTCATTCTCTTTCTTCTTTGAGCTTAATTCGGCCAATTGTAGTTTCATGGCTTGGAGTTCGTCAACCATGGCTTTCATTTCCCCGGCTTGGATTCTCCTTTCAAGTTCTAATCGAGCCTCCATTTCATCGGCTTGGGCTTGTAGCATTTCTTCATATCGAATCCTTTGATCCTCAATTTCCTTCTTGAGTGCTTCGGAATTCATCGTGTTGGAAAGAAATTGAGATGCTACCGTTGGAGAGATAAGGGAGCTTGACGACCTTAGAGATGAACTCGAGATATCCTAACGAAACGTTTTTTCGAATATTAGCCCCAAACGATCCTAGATGGAGAAAAGGATGATGGTTAAAATTACCTCACGAGTGATTTTTTTGAAGTTTTTATTTTTATTAGAGACGGAGTTTTGACTCAAGGAGGGAGCGCACATCGATCATCAATTACAAACACAGATTCTGCAAATAATATCTCGCGCGAGACTAGGTAATCTCGCACGAGATAACCATTCGGAGAGATGGATTTTATTCCTTTTTATTTCCTAAATTCATGGTCGGACGGACGAAGATCCGTTTTCTATCTAGCATCCTAGGTAAATCTTGCAGGTATACGTAATTCAAACCAAACCTAGGGACTCGGTAATTAACCATTCTTTGTAAAATAAAGCCATGTAAAACTGATCGGAAGGATTTTTTTCTTTAAAGGGACATCCGAAAGGGTCATTCCGAAGGGACATTTCCGAAGGGACTTTTTCTTTTTCCGAAGGGACTTTTCCGAATCCTTTCTCGATAGTCAATTTTACATTAACTTTATTTTGGTCAAAGACAAGAAAAATTATCGAGTCAAAACCGACCGGTCACGGAGTGTTCCTAGAAAGACAATCTACATGATATGTGGCGATGCAGGGCTGGAAGGCTAGGCTCCCCGCGATATGACAATCTAGGTGGATTGAATACGCGGAGTGGGATGATCCAACTTCGGAGAGACCGGCGACTAGGTGGTTACCGTCATCCGTCCTTAGTGTGGGTCCCGGGTTTATAGAGGGTATGTAGTGCAATGACAGATATAATATGAGTGCGCGTGTGTGATAGTCAATCTAGGTGATAGAGTAAAAATAGAGATTTTTTTTTGAAAAATAAAAGAAAAACAGATAGTGGCCGCACCAAGTGGTTGCCTACGTTTCTCCCAATTTAGGAAGACTCAGGCCGTCGTAGTTCCACATAAAGAGAGGTAAAGAGAGATAAATAATTTAATTTACAACTCCCGAATCCCCAATGGACCGGACTTTAATTAAATAAAACCCAATCACACGCAGTTCATAAATAAT
The DNA here is from genome assembly GCA_022495995.1 of Adenophora triphylla var. japonica. NCBI lineage: Eukaryota > Viridiplantae > Streptophyta > Magnoliopsida > Asterales > Campanulaceae > Adenophora > Adenophora triphylla. The sequence goes on along the minus strand of JAFEMH010004047.1, from coordinate 148,308 downwards.
AATCAATTATTTAAGGAAAATAAAGGTCCGAGTTCTACACCTTAAGGGAGGCCTTAAGATGCAGGAACTTTGCAGATAATGAATTCTGGGATCCCCCTTGCATGTTCGGCTCTCGTCTTGGATTACGAGCGAAACAGGAGAAACCAAAAAACAACTAGACTGGAAGCCCTATCTCGCGCGAGATAATGGTATCTCGTGCGAGATATCTCCCATCTGAGAACAGAAAAAATTTGAATTTTACAAAATAGATTAAAAAACCTCTCTTTTAATTTTGACGCAAGTTTAAGCCTCTTAATTTTCAGTCCCCAGCGGAGTCGCCACTGTAGCGTTGTGAGAAAATTTTCATCTTTTCATCTTTTTGAGTCGCCACCTATATTATTCGTTTGGAAACATAGGAAAACCATTTTGAAAGAGATTTGGGTTCGGGGCTTAGGTTATGAAATGGATAGGTTTAGAAGGCATCCATTTCACCCAATCCGGAGATTGGTCTTGCTAAAGAAAAGAGAGGTTTTCAATCTTTACAATAAATAATTAAAGAAGAACAAATAAACCCTAATCAATTTCTTGATTAGGAATGTCGGATTGTATGCTTCGAGATCGCCTTCATTGACTGAAGGGACTCTAGGCTAATCCTTTTGATGGGATTACACTACTCTAAAATCAATAGAGAGGTTGAGAAGAGAAACGAAAGTTTAAAGGATGATTACCTTTTGAGAAGAGATTCGAACAGAGTTTCGACTCAAGTTTAGAGTTGAAACTTGATACGGACAGAGCTTCGCCTCGATCCTTGATTTGGATCTTGATGCGGACGGAGCTTCGCCTTGGTCCTTTGATTCGGGCTTCGATGTTCGTCAATCAACGTGGTTGAAGGACGAATTTAGGAGTTGTTTGTGAGTGATTTGAAGGAGTCTTTCGTGGAAAGAAACCAACAAATTGTGTGTGTTGTGTGTGTTCTTGATCAAGGATCAGAATTGTCGACCTCCGAAACACTGAAAGTCATCCAGTATTTATAGGAGGTTGGAGAGGTGAAGGTGGAGAGGTAAAATCCCCTAGGAAGGTTCCAGAACTCAGTTCTGATTGGATACCCGAATTGATAAGGTTTTATCCAAAAAGAGAGTTTGAAACGGAGAAGGAGAGTGATTTCTGCACATCCTGTCGAGGGGATATCTCGCGCGAGATATGATATCTCGTGCGAGATAACTAGTCTGATGACTATTTTGTCCTCTTCAGTTGTTCCGTTAGTCAGTTAGGTCCAAAACTAACGAGGTTAGTTAGAAACTTAACGAAACATGACGAAACTGATATGCTTTCATCAAAACATAAAAGAGAGATGAAGAGTAGTGTAATCATGTAATTATGGGTTCAGAATGGGATGTCTACAACTACTCAATTGAATCTAATCATCATAATAATGGTCAATGCATAAACCATCCACTCTATTTCAACAATTTATACCCAAGTAATTTAAATGCCAAAAGTATCTTAATCATAAATTGAAACCTAAAAATAGTTTTAAAAATATTGAGATAAACAAAAATAAGATTGATTGGAATAATTAAATCATGTTTATCATATAGATTCAATAGTTACTGAATCAAATCTATAAATAAAGGATTTAGTTGTTAAAAGCCATAAAAGAGAAAACAAAAAATAAAATAAAAATATAAAACCTTGATCTTGAAACTTGAATTATTGTTTACAACCTTGAAAATAAAAATAAAGCATATATTTACATGTCCCTAAAAGTGGCTGAGTGATGTAAAGTAAATGCAGAACTGATGTAAAGTAAACGCAGCGAAATTAAAAGAATAAAAGATAATCGATTAAATCCTCGCAAAAGGAGTAACATCGATTAACGAACAAAGGGATATGATCAAACCCTCGCAAGAGAATTTAACCTACAATAATCAACCGAAGAAGATTATTCTGCAAAGCCAATTGATGACTTTAAAGCAAACACAAAAGTGTATGAACTTGCAAACTTGCAATGAGAATTCAATTGATAAAAATCATAGTTTTCTAAACTCTAAAAAACAAGTATAAATACTCCCACACAACCCTAAAATAACTTGAAAAAGGAAAAGAAAAACAATTCTAATTTAACACGTCAAAACAGGAAATAAATCAAACGTAATCAGCCAAAAGCGCCTTGAGCACGAGTCGTGCATGCCAGCACGAGTCGTTCTACGCCTGGGCACTCGTGAAACGAGTCATGAAGAAAAAAACACTTGTGCTGCTTCTAGGCACGAGTCGTCCTGGAGATCGCCTTTCTTCTCTGCTGCGCCAGAGCCTGTTGCCAAAATTGCTTCGTCATGGAATACATCACTGAGGTTGTTCTATTTATTAAAAATATGGTGAGGGAGGTGTCTAAATTATGAAAGTAATAGAATTCCTTCTTGTTGTAAAAGAAAAATCCATGCTGATGGCAGAAATTCTCTTCAGTTCCCTGAAATTTTAAAAATTCCAAAAAGTCCTCAATTATACAAAAATATCCAAAAAGTCCCTAGAATTAATTCCCAAAAGGTCCTTAACTTTTGCAAAATTTCCCTAAGGTCCCTAGCTGTGCGGTGCGGTCGCACAAGTGAACCGAGAACTCTTCGAGTTTCGTTTCTATGTGTGTGGGCGCACCATGTTACGGTGTGCGGCCGCTCAAAATTTGACAAACTTTCGGAGGGAATAACTTATTTATATGTACTCCATTTTGGACGTGTCATATATCGTTGAAAATCTTTCAACGAGTACTATCCATAAGAATTAGTTGCTTTGTGGTCACATCTTTTTATATTTCTCGAAATTCATTTTTTCTTTCATTTCTACTTCGATCCAGATCATTTCTTTTTACAACCTTTAAGCTCAAAATCCATGTAATTTTCCTCTTCTTCCCTATAATTTTAAACACTACATAAATCTATTAAAACACCCAAGCTTGATCATTAAATAAGTCTGAATGTATACCATTTGAATGGGGTAGAAACACATCCATCAAATATCCCCAAACTTATATTTTCCTCGTACTCAAGTAAAAGTTTCAATCGACCCATTCTTTTAATTCTTACATCTTTTGATTGATTTCATCTATTTATTCCTTGGTATAGTTAGTTGATGCTTTCCCGGGAATTCCTTCTTCTTTAGCCTTTCAATTACACATAAAATAAAACAAACATAAAACTAATATCTAAAATATGAAATATGAAAAATGAAAAATAAAAATAAAAAAATAAAAATAAAATAAAAGAAAATATTTTTGGGATGTTCAAATTATATAAAGGGTTATTAGCTAAATCAGTCTCAAATCCTTATAAACACACATAATGTATAAGAGTTATTATGATCATAAGATTACAGTTATATTGATGTGTCTAACTTACAATTTACCACCATAGAATGATAATATGATTAAATAAAGCGAGATCATCGTCACCAAAAAAATATATTTTATAAGGTCACTTGTGTCATGCTCTAAAATCAAGATAATAAGATGAAAATTATGCACAAGAACACTAATATGCATGGTTAACCACAACTGTCAGCCTAACTACTATTTGCCTGACTACTCTTTATGGATCAAATATGACTTTATATCTTGTAATGCATTGCAAAAATTGCGCTAGGTTCACGGTTACAAAAGAAGGTAAGGACATACGAAGTCAATCAAGTAAAACTAGAAAGTATTCAAAATATATCCTCACTTGGGTGTATTTCTCTGCCCACCCATGTCAACCCATGTTTCAACCCCCAAACTTAGAATTTTAAATATTTTCACACAAATGGTTGATCACCTTCGTTTCTTTACTTGGTTACTACAAATCACCATTTCCATAACATAAGAGGGCAAGATTTTTCAACTTTTTCTTTTCTTGATGACTTGAATAGATAAGAATCACAAAGAAAAATATGTACTTATATATATATATATATATATATATATATATATATATATATATATATATAGGGTCCTATTATAATGAGAACCAAATTTATATGAGAACCATAAGAACCACTAACAGCCATTGGATTAAAAAACACATCAATGCTCCAGATTAAAAAAAAAAAGATAGAGGGGGTGGCATTTTCGTAATTATTTCATTTAAAATCCCCCTCAAATTTCAAAATAAAATATCTCAATATCTATAAGTCGAAAAAAAAATCGAAAACACTGATTTTTTTGTCTTGACGAGACGATTCAAACTAGATCCCTGAAGATAGGATTTTGAAAAAATAATATTGAACAACGTCTAATTTTTAAAACACTGTGTTGCTAGTGAACACTAGCTGTGTTGTCTTAGTGAACACTAGCTGTGTTGTATTAGTGAACACTAGATGTGTTGTATTAGTGAACACTAGTTGTATTGTCTTAGTGAACACTAGTTGTATTGTCTTAGTGAACACTAATTAATTAGTGAACACTAGCTGTAAGTGAACACTAGCTATGTTGTCTTAGTGAACACTAGCTATGTTGTCTTAGTGAACACTAGTTGTATTGTCTTAGTGAACACTAATTAATTAGTGAACACTAGCTGTAAGTGAACACTAGCTGTAAGTGAACACTAGCTATGTTGTCTTAGTGAACACTAATTAATTAGTAAGTGAACACTAGCTGTAAGTTAACTAGTTATGTTGTCTTAGTGAACACTAGCTATGTTGTCTTAGTGAACACTAGCTGTGTTGTCTTAGTGAACACTAGCTATGTTGTCTTAGTGAACACTAGTTGTATTGTCTTAGTGAACACTAATTAATTAGTGAACACTAGCTGTATTGTTCACTAATTAATTAGTGAACACTAGTTGTATTGTCTTAGTGAACACTTAAAGCTAGTGTTCACTAATTAATTAGTGAACACTAGCTGTATTGTCTTAGTGAACACTAATTAATTAGTGAACACTAGCTGTAAGTGAACACTAGCTGTAAGTGAACACTAGCTATGTTGTCTTAGTGAACACTAATTAATTAGTGAACACTAAACATGAAGTGAACACTAGCTGTAAGTTAACTAGTTATGTTGTCTTAGTGAACACTAGCTATGTTGTCTTAGTGAACACTAGCTGTGTTGTCTTAGTGAACACTAATTAATTAGTGAACTCTAGGCGTAAAGTGAAACACTAGCTGTAAGTGAACACTAGCTATGTTGTCTTAGTGAACACTAATTAATTAGTGAACACTAGCTGTAAGTGAACACTAGCTGTAAGTTAACTAGTTATGTTTTCTTAGTGAACACTAACTAATTAGTGAACTCTAGCTGTAAGTGAACACTAGCTGTAAGTGAACACTAGCTATGTTGTCTTAGTGAACACTAATTAATTAGTGAACACTAGCTGTAAGTGAACACTAGCTGTAAGTTAACTTAATTAGTTATGTTGTCTTAGTACTAATATAATTATGAAACTTGGAAAATATTCTTTTGGACCAAGTCCTCGGAACTAGTAACAAGGAAATCGAGCAAAAGTAATTTGATACCTTTGCAGCAGTGTTCCGTTCATGTTTTGGTCATTTCCATAACTTGTGTACAACATTGACTAGTGTTTTAATACACTAGTTAATTAGCTAGTGTTTTAAAAATTAGACGTTGTTCAATATTATTTTTTCAAAATCCTGTCTTCAGGGATCTAGTTTGAATCGTCTCGTCAAGACAAAAAAATCAGTGTTTTCGAATTTTTTTTCGACTTATAGATATTGAGATATTTTATTTTGAAATTTGAGGGGGATTTAGTTCACAATAATTACGAAAATGCCACCGCCTCTATCTTTTTTTTTTTAATCTGGAGCATTGATGTGTTTTTAATCCAATGATTGGATTTAGTTCTCATGGTTCTCATATAAATTTGGTTCTCATTTGAATAGCTTCCTATATACATATATATATACATACATATATATATATATATATATATATATATATATATAATCTAAACAACAAATTTTTCCCTATCCTTCTTTTATACTGCAATACACAACCCTTTGCATTCCTTTATAGACCTCTTTTCCACTCAAGCCCTTGATTTTTCAAACATAACCCATAATTTTCCATTCATTTCCTAATTTTACTTTATTGAAAATGTGATAAAATATTGTATAAATATAAGGGTAAGATAATGTGAGTATAAATGAAGGCGAATGACGGTATTTGATATACTCTCACTTGGTGACTGATTTTCATTCTTATAGGGGGTTCTATCAGAAATTTTATAAGTGTACAGAAAGTTATAGGCTCACAATTCAGGTTCAAATAAAAAGGCCATATATCACTTCCCGAAAGCCTAATTGATAAGTTATTGATAGTCATGCAAACATGTTCTAAGGACCCCTATAATGCCAAAGTGATATTATAAATGTATGCTAAGTTGTTAACAATGATAAAGAAAATATAAATGGAAGTGAAAGGTGAAGCAATCATATTTCACATGTTTCAATTTAATCATATTCTCATATTGATAATAACACAAAAAATTCATAATTAAAAACTCTCAAATCATAATAGACTCTAGCGAACATACAAAAATATGAAAATAACAAATTTTTATATTTTTTTGGAGGGTGATACTATTTTCGCTCCCCTATAAACGCACAAACTCAAAGGTATGTCTACCCCTAACTTAAATCATGTTATGTCCTCATATCATAGAGAACAAACACATTCCTTGGTTTTAAAGGATGACACAACATAACAAAAAAAAAATAAAGCAATTAAAACATACCTAATTGGGTTGCCTTCCAACAAGCGCATTTCACTACAAGGAAAACCGGATTTAGAGACGGAAATTTAGAGACGGACGGAATCCGTAGCTAATTTGGCGACAGATTAGAGACAGAACCAAAAATCAGAGACGGATTCGGATTCCGTCTCTAAATTAGACACGGATTCGGATTCCGTCTCTAATTCAGAGACGGAATATGAATCCGTCTCTAATTTAGAGACGGAATCCGAATCCGTGTCTAATTTAGAGACGAAATCTGATTCCGTCTCTAATTTAGAGACGGATTCAGATTCCGTCTCTAAATTTTAGAGACGGGTTTTGTATCTGTCTCTAAAATAGAGACAGATTCAGAATCCGTCTCTAAATTAGAGACAGATTCAGAATCCGTCTCTAAATTAGAGACGGATTCAGATTCCGTCTCTAAATTTTAGAGACGGGTTCTAATCCGTCTCTAAATTAGAGACAAATTCGTAATCCGTCTCTAAACTTTAGAGACAGATTTTTAACCCGTCTCTAATTTAGAGACGGATTTTTAATCCGTCTCTAATTTAGTGACGTATTCAACATTCGTCTCTAAAATTTAGAGACAGATTTAGTATCCGTCTCTAAATTTGACTTTTCTTCTATATACTTTCATTTGTTTAGTTTTTTTCTATCTTTTTTTATATAACTTTTTCTAAAAAAAACCACTAATTAACAAAGGCTAAAATATTGTTTTCTAGTCAATAAAAATTTTTTAAAAAAATAAAAAATAAATATAGGGTAGTCCGTCTCCTTTTGACTTTTCTTCTATATACTTTCATTTGTTTAGTTTTTTTCTATCTTTTTTCTATAACTTTTTCTAAAAAAAATCACTGATTAACAAAGGCTAAAATATTGTTTTCTAGTCAATAAAAATGTTTTAAAAAATAAAAATAAATATAGGGTAGTCCGTCCCTCTTTTGACTTTTCTTCTATATACTTTCATTTGTTTAGTTTTTTTCTATCTTTTTTTCTATAACTTTTTCTAAAAAAAACCACTGATTAACAAAGGCTAAAATATTGTTTTCTAGTCAATAAAAAATTTTTTAAAAAATAAAAAATAAATATAGGGTAGTCCGTCCCTCTTTTGACTTTTCTTCTATATACTTTCATTTGTTTAGTTTTTTCTATCTTTTTTCTATAACTTTTTCTAAAAAAACCACTGATTAACAAAGGCTAAAATATTGTTTTCTAGTCAATAAAAAATTTTTTAAAAAATAAAAAATAAATATAAGGTAGTCCGTCCCTCTTTTGACTTTTCTTCTATATACTTTCATTTGTTTAGTTTTTTCTATCTTTTTTCTATAACTTTTTCTAAAAAAACCACTGATTAACAAAGGCTAAAATATTGTTTTCTAGTCAATAATTTTTTAAAAAATAAAAAATAAATATAGGGTAGTCCGTCCCTATACCCTAAACCTTATACCCTAAAAACCCTAAATAATGGGAAATATTTGTAACTCAATTTCCATTTGGATTTGGAGGAACTCATAAAGATGAAAAACACTTTAAATGTCATTTAGAATGTAGAAAAAAATAAAAAAAAAATAAATGAGGTAGCCGTATACCATTTTCACAAGATCGGGACACATAAAATCCTAAAAACCCGAAATAATGGGAAATATTTGTAACTCAATTTCCATTTGGATTTGGAGGAACTCATAAAGATGAAAAACACTTTAAATGTCATTTAGAATGTAGAAAAAAATTAAAAAAATAAACGAGGTAGCCGTATACCATTTTCACAAGATCGGGACTCATTCCTTAAAACCCTAAAAACCCTAAATAATGGGAAATATTTGTAACTCAATTTCCATTTGGATTTGGAGGAACTCATAAAGATGAAAAACATTTTAAATGTCATTTAGAATGTAGAAAAAAATTAAAAAAAAAATAAACGAGGTAGCCGTATACCATTTTCACAAGATCGGGACTCATTCCTTAAAACCCTAAAAACCCTAAATAATGGGAAATATTTGTAACTCAATTTCCATTTGGATTTGGAGGAACTCATAAAGATGAAAAACACTTTAAATGTCATTTAGAATGTAGAAAAAAATAAAAAATAAATAAATGAGGTAGCCGTATACCATTTTCACAAGATCGGGACACATAAAACCCTAAAAACCCTAAATAATGGGAAATATTTGTAACTCAATTTCCATTTGGATTTGGAGGAACTCATAAAGATGAAAAACACTTTAAATGTCATTTAGAATGTAGAAAAAAATTAAAAAAAAAATAAACGAGGTAGCCGTATACCATTTTCACAAGATCGGGACACATAAAATCCTTAAAAACCCGAAATAATGGGAAATATTTGTAACTCAATTTCCATTTGGATTTGGAGGAACTCATAAAGATGAAAAACACTTTAAATGTCATTTAGAATGTAGAAAAAAATTAAAAAAAAATAAACGAGGTAGCCGTATACCATTTTCACAAGATCGGGACTCATTCCTTAAAACCCTAAAAACCCTAAATAATGGGAAATATTTGTAACTCAATTTCCATTTGGATTTGGAGGAACTCATAAAGATGAAAAACATTTTAAATGTCATTTAGAATGTAGAAAAAATTAAAAAAATAAACGAGGTAGCCGTATACCATTTTCACAAGATCGGGACTCATTCCTTAAAACCCTAAAAACCCTAAATAATGGGAAATATTTGTAACTCAATTTCCATTTGGATTTGGAGGAACTCATAAAGATGAAAAACACTTTAAATGTCATTTAGAATGTAGAAAAAAATAAAAAAAAATAAATGAGGTAGCCGTATACCATTTTCACAAGATCGGGACACATAAAACCCTGAAAACCCTAAATAATGGGAAATATTTGTAACTCAATTTCCATTTGGATTTGGAGGAACTCATAAAGATGAAAAACACTTTAAATGTCATTTAGAATGTAGAAAAAAAATTAAAAAAAAATAAACGAGGTAGCCGTATACCATTTTCACAAGATCGGGACACATAAAATCCTTAAAAACCCGAAATAATGGGAAATATTTGTAACTCAATTTCCATTTGGATTTGGAGGAACTCATAAAGATGAAAAACACTTTAAATGTCATTTAGAATGTAGAAAAAAATTAAAAAAAAATAAACGAGGTAGCCGTATACCATTTTCACAAGATCGGGACTCATTCCTTAAAACCCTAAAAACCCTAAATAATGGGAAATATTTGTAACTCAATTTCCATTTGGATTTGGAGGAACTCATAAAGATGAAAAACACTTTAAATGTCATTTAGAATGTAGAAAAAAATAAAAAATAAATAAATGAGGTAGCCGTATACCATTTTCTACAAGATCGGGACACATAAAACCCCGAAAACCCTAAATAATGGGAAATATTTGTAACTCAATTTCCATTTGGATTTGGAGGAACTCATAAAGATGAAAAACACTTTAAATGTCATTTAGAATGTAGAAAAAAATTAAAAAAATAAACGAGGTAGCCGTATACCATTTTCACAAGATCGGGACTCATTCCTTAAAACCCTAAAAACCCTAAATAATGGGAAATATTTGTAACTCAATTTCCATTTGGATTTGGAGGAACTCATAAAGATGAAAAACACTTTAAATGTCATTTAGAATGTAGAAAAAAATAAAAAAAATAAATGAGGTAGCCGTATACCATTTTCACAAGATCGGGACACATAAAACCCCGAAAACCCTAAATAATGGGAAATATTTGTAACTCAATTTCCATTTGGATTTGGAGGAACTCATAAAGATGAAAAACACTTTAAATGTCATTTAGAATGTATAAAAAAATTAAAAAAAAAAATAAACGAGGTAGCCGTATACCATTTTCACAAGATCGGGACTCATTCCTTAAAACCCTAAAACCCGAAATAATGAGAAATATTTGTAACTCAATTTCCATTTGGATTTGGAGGAACTCATAAAGATGAAAAACACTTTAAATGTCATTTAGAATGTAGAAAAAAATTAAAAAAAAATAAACGAGGTAGCCGTATACCATTTTCACAAGATCGGGACTCATTCCTTAAAACCCTAAAAACCCTAAATAATGGGAAATATTTGTAACTCAATTTCCATTTGGATTTGGAGGAACTCATAAAGATGAAAAACACTTTAAATGTCATTTAGAATGTAGAAAAAAATAAAAAAAATAAATGAGGTAGCCGTATACCATTTTCACAAGATCGGGACACATAAAACCCTAAAAACCCTAAATAATGGGAAATATTTGTAACTCAATTTCCATTTGGATTTGGAGGAACTCATAAAGATGAAAAACACTTTAAATGTCATTTAGAATGTAGAAAAAAATTAAAAAAAAAAATAAACGAGGTAGCCGTATACCATTTTCACAAGATCGGGACTCATTCCTTAAAACCCTAAAAACCCTAAATAATGAGAAATATTTGTAACTCAATTTCCATTTGGATTTGGAGGAACTCATAAAGATGAAAAACACTTTAAATGTCATTTAGAATGTAGAAAAAAATAAAAAAAAATAAACGAGGTAGCCGTATACCATTTTCACAATAATTAAATTAATGAATATTTTATTAATTAATAACATTATTATTTTTGATGTTATGTATTATTACTAATTATATAATAATAATTATTAATAAATTCAATTATATATTGGGTAAATCAAATAATGAGAAATATGATAATGTTATTATTCTTGATATTAGGCATATTACTATAACTAAAATTTTGGGTAAATCAAATAAAAGCATGTAAATATTTTAGATAACTTTTTATAAATTTCAGTAATAAAAAAAATTTAAAATATTTTTTCCTATTCAATAAAAAATAGTATTTAAAATTTCTAATTATTATTAATACTATTATTAATATTATTATCGATTATATAATTAATATTAATATTAATTAATTAATTATATAATTAATAATTTATTAATAAATATTATTAATAATAAATATTATTATTCTTATTATTAGACATAAATATTTTAGTTAGTGTATAATATAGTGTGAAATAGATATAAGTACGTGATGTGGCATTGTTTGATTGGTTTCAAAATTTCACGGGGATTATGGCTCAAGGCGAAATCTGACCGTTCAATAACTTCGATCAAACGGACCATATTATTCCATCCATACCAAACTCACTCTCTCCCTATTTCACTCCACCGTTTTCTCTCTCTCTCTCCATTCGAATTCTGCACCAGTTTGAACTCCCCACCGTTTTCTCTCTCTCTCATTTCCTCGGCTCCCTCACCGTCCCTTCAGCATCCGCCATTCTCTCCGGCGACACCAGACACCTTCGCCCTCCATCCCTTCAGCCTCCGCCATGCTCTCCGGCGACATCAGACACCAGATACCTTCGCAGCCGTCACCCTCCGCCATCCATCACTCTCTCTCTTTCTCCATTTTTAGTCTCTGTTTAACCTCGGTAGGAGCCAATCGAGGAGCAGGTGGCGAAGCAGCGGCAGATCCGGCGACACCAGTTGAACCTCTGTTGAACCTCGGTATGAAAATGGTTGTGGTGTGAGTTGTAAACTCTCTCTCTCTCTCTCTCTCTATCGATCTAAATCAAAACCCAGATTTGGGTTTGATTTCGATTTTGCCTTGGAAACTTGGAAACTCAGATTTCGGTTTGTTGGATTTTGATTTTGATTTTTTTGGTGATTTTGTAAAGATTCAAAATTTTGGAAACCTAGTATTGTAATTTTTGTTTTTTCAGATTTGGTGGTTGATTTTGGTTGCCGGTGGTTGCTGGTGGTTGCCGATGGTTGCTGGTGGTGATTGGTGGTGGTGGTGAAAGTTTGTGAGGACTATTTGAGTATAAAAGAAATTTAGGGGACTGATTTGATAATAATAAAAGTTAAGGGACTGATATGAAAATAATATAAGTTAAGGGACTGATTTGAAAAAAAAAAAAGCTTAGGGACTGATTTAATATATATTTAAAAATATATATTTATATATTTTAATATATATATATATATATATATATTTAAAATATATTAATATATATTTTTAAATATTTATTTATTTTTTTTTTAAAAAATATCAATTTAGAGACGGAAATATCCGTCGCTAAAATGGTTTGAAAATAAAACCAGAATTTAAATAGAGACGGAAAATCTGTCGCTAATTCGTAGACGGTCGTATCCGTAGCTAATTTAGACACGGACATATCTGTCTCTAATTTAGAGACGGACATATCTGTCTCTAATTTAGAGACGGCTATATCTGTCTCTAAATTAGAGACAGACACATCCGTCTCTAAATTAGCTACAAAACAAATGACGCCCAATTTAGCGACAAACCTGCACCCACGGAATAGCTACGGAACAAATCCGTAGCTAAACACGATTTAGCTACGGAATCTTCATTTTAGCTACGGAATTTGCCGTAGCTAAAATCGATTTTCCTTGTAGTGTTTGTTTAAAGACGCTAGCCCGACTATGGCCCACTTTTGGACTTTATTTTCTGTCGTTTGGCCCACTTTGCAGTTTCGCGTGTCCTTACTTTCAGATCAAACCCTAAATACAATGCTTATATCATAATATCATTTAGCTCCCACGAAATCTTTTGACAGCTTTGTTTCATGGGTTTTTCTGCTTGTGGCCTCTTACCACTTTCTTCATTCTCACAAGAAGGAGGGGTATAATAAAAATTGCCAAGTCCTCAACAAAATTGCTAATGGATTGAAGGTCTCCATCCTCATTATTAACATCCTCACTTTCCCTCTTCTCACCATTCTCTAAAGCCAACTAAAACTCATCAATGACTTGCTTATACCATGCTTTCTCCATACTCTCTACCCTCTCTACCTTCTCTATGCACAACCTTTTACCGTCACAAGGTGATTCCTCTTTAGAGTCAACATTGGAAATTTTATAGATAAAATTCTCTTTTCCATCCTCCTGAGGTTGATCTACAAAGTAACAACTAATAGCAAGAATATATATCAGATCAACTGTGCAAGGAGAAGAATGTACGTCATAGCTTTTGGAACTCTGATCCCGAAGCGTGGTGATTGACTCAACATGTTCAGGCTGCATCGGAATTGAATCCGACTCTTGATTCCTCAATGCCTTTAATATTTTGTCAATGTGTTCATCTATCCTACTAAATACCACTTTGTTTCATTTTTGTTGTTCCATTCTATGTTCTCTCATCTTTTCAAATTCTTCCTACCCGAATAGATCTTAAGGTTGTGAGGTGATGGATCATAGTAAATTTGCTGATCTTGATTATTTCATGTCATGTTTGAGTAATTTTCCCACCCTTGATTATACGATTCAGGAAAAGTATCATATAAAGGTTGCCATGACCGGAAAGAGTTTCTTTCTTGATCCTCTGGATAATAGTCAGGAAAATATGTCATATACGAACAAACATTAGTAGTATGAGAATAAGATCCACAATTCAGACACGACTTATATATGATATAATAATTCATTCCATGCATTCTTGTTTACACACAAAACATTTACTCCCTTCGTCCCATTAGAAATCATACAGTTACTGTACACGCGTGGATTAAGGAAAAAATAACGTAAAATCTGGGGAGAAACGCGTTTCTCCATAATTTATGGAGAAACGAAAACCTGACTTTTCGCGCGACAATGCAGGCCAGAACAATTTTCTCCATAAGTATGGCACGACTCTTTTTTCTGGATATCCATCCCAAGGCTTCTGGATATCCAGAACCTTATGAAAGTGATATCCAGAATCAGAAATTTGGCCTTGGCCTTGGCCTTTGCTCCAAATCTTTTTTTCTGGATATCCGTTCCAAAGCTTCTGGATATCAATATTCAATGTTCTGGATATCCAGAACCTTATGAAAGTGATATCCAGAAATTTTGTATTGGCCATGACCTTTGAAAGGATATCCAGAACCTTTTGAAAGGATATTCAGAACCTTTTGAAAGGCTTCTGGATATCAATATTAAATGTTCTGAATATCCAGAACTCTTTGAAAGTGATATCCAGAATCTATTTAAGTTGATATCCAGAAAGTTGGTATGTGTTGGTCCCATTTAAACATAACTTCTGGATATCATGATCAAAGGGTTCTGGATATCCAGAACCTTTGAGACTGATATCCAGAATCTTTGGAAAAATACGTTTCTCCATAACTTATGGAGAAACGCGTTTCTCCGGAGACCTACTCAAAAAATAATGATATAAATGTTGTGAGTGTAAAAGTAAAATAGGAGAGAGAATGAGTGGAGGGAATAGTAAATTATAATGGTTTTGTGAGTATTAAAATAATGTAAGAGAGAGAATGAGTGGAGGGAATAGTAAATATTCTTTGCCATTTTAGGAAGTGTGTGATTTGTAGTGAGACGCCCAAAAAGAAAAGTGTGTGATTTGTAATGGGATGGAGGGAGTATATTAATAAGGAAAACAAAAATAATAAAATAAAATTATTTACAAGAAAAAAGAAAATAATACAAGAAAACTATTTACACCACCTAATTTAACTTGTTTAATCACAACAAGTCTCCGATAACGGAGCCAAAAACTTGATGGAGAAAAATTTCTTCTTGTAATAAAATAAACTATCAAGTGTACTAGTTACCATTTTAGCAACGTGCAAATGTAAGGGTCGAACCACAAGTACTTGAGTGTCAAACATATTGATTTAAGTAATGTTATGTAACTAAAGGTATTTTGTTTGTTTGATTATTAAACTACTTATTGACGAAAATAAAGACTAAACTAAAGTAACAAACAAAAACAAGGATTACAAAATTAAAAGAAATATTCACGGATTGTATTTTATAACTATTTTCACTCTATGTTTTTTAATAATAAAGAGATCAATTTTATTTAAGGGTTCGGTCACTAAATTAAGGGTTGAGACGTTAGTTGTGCGAATTGCAACTCTAATATTTCCTTATTGTTTAATCTTTCCGCTAGGTCAATAAAACATTTAAAAAGTTCATGAAGTCCTTAAAAACAAGTGAATATAGATTGCTTTGATTTTTGCTAGATCCTCAATTAAATTTAATCTATTACTAAATAAAGGGTGAAGTGATTTCGTCACTTTTCCCTCCTAAACTATCATATAGACACAATGTTGGCCAGGTTCATTAGCTCCCATTTCAATTACCAAAATTGTCCTTATAAATATCATAAACCCAATAATACCCCTGTCAATATTAAAAGTTAATTAATGAGTCATTTATGCTCATTAATAGCAAGCACTTAAAAATTTTCTAGAAAATAATTATTTATTAGCTGATGTTAAACTAAAATAAAATAAGCATTAATAATGAAGTTGTAACTCCATTTTCTGTGAGTTTGGTACTTAATTAAATATTATATATATATATATATATATATATATATACGTATTTATATTTATATATATATATATATACATATATATATATATATATATATATGTATATATGTACATATATGTATACATATACATATATATATACATATATATGTACATATATGTATATATATACATATATATATACATATATATGTACATATATGTATATATACATGTACATATATATACATATATATGTATTTATATGTACATATATATATACATATACATATATATGTACATATATATGTACATACATACATATATATATATATACCTATATGTATATGTATATGTATATACATATGTATATGTATATGTATATACATATGTATATGTATATGTATATACATATGTATATGTATATGTATATACATATGTATATGTATATGTATATACATATGTATATGTATATACATATGTATATGTATATGTATATACATATGTATATGTATATACATATGTATATACATATGTATATGTATATGTATATATATATGTATATGTATATGTATATACATATGTATATACATATATATATGTATATATATATATATGTATATGTATATATATATATATATGTGTATATATATATGTATGTATATATATGTATATGTATATATATATATGTGTATATATATATACCTCAATTGGACCCATTAAGTTCATATGCAAAAGTTGAAAATAATGTGTTGTTTCAAAGTGTTGCTCTTGGTATTGGACAACACTGTGGGTAACACGGGTTTGCTTACATTTAAGGCAATCCCCACACACAAATTTATTTTTAAAAATCAATTTGGGAATTCCTTTAATAGCATCAAACCTAAAAAGTTTCTCCAAATTTCTGTAATGGAGATGTCCCAATTTTTGATGCCACAAAAGTGTGTCATCAATTTTTGCCGAATGGCAAACCTGTTTGTCTTCATGCAAGATAACAATTGTCACTAGACCTATTTCCTGTCATCACACAATTGTTAGTACAATAAAAAACTTCACAAGTATTTTTGTTGAATTTTACCTCTAAGGTGTCATCACAAAGTTGGCTAATACTAATTAAATTAGCTACAAGCCCATCTACATGCAAGACATTCTTTAAAGAAGGAAATCCAGAGACGTTAAGTATTCCTTTACCAATTATGTTACTCCTACTACCATCACCATAAGTTACACTACCACCTTGAATTGGTTCATAATCTTTTAAAAATATTTTTATTCCCATCATATGGCGTGAACAACCATTATCAAAATACCATGAACCTTCCACATTTGTTTTCAAGGCAGTATAAACGACATCACACCTCAGATTAGGCTTAGATTTCCCTGACTTCTTACTTGGATTTTTAACCTTATGACTTTCTGTGTTATCTAGAGTGCTGGGTAACACCTTAGGTAACACAGAGGGACGGGATTATTTTTTTAAAAGAGTTTGACAACTTTTCTTAACATGTCCAGAGGTGTGACAATACTTGCACACTTTTTTTTTGTCTGAGGTTTCATTAGGAGAAAAATGTCCAGTGTTAACTTGTTCTTTAATAAAACACATTTTATCATCCTTATTAGACAAAGTATAAGTGATTGCTCCTTTGAGGGCGAGCCTTACTCCCCTTTGGCCAACCATCCCTCACCACCCTCGGTTCCTTCACCAACCTCCTCCACCTCGTCCTCCCTTACTCTGCCCACTGCCCAAAATACCCCACTACCACATTACAAAGGCCCTTTTACCCACCTAAAAAATAACATCCATAAACCAATCAATAAACTCAACCTCCATGCCTCTCTCCAAAACCAAACCCTAGAGCCAACCACCTATACCCAAGCACTCAAAATTCTTGTGTGGTGCTCGGCCATGCAATCCGAGTATCTTGATCAAAAATCACACATGGGATTTGGTTCCCCCCTCTCCGTCTCAAAATCCAATTGGATGCAAATGGATCTATCGTACTAAAAATAATCTGGACAGATCCATTAATTGCCACGAAGCATTTCTCATTGCAATGGGATTTCATCAACTCCCTGATAAATTATTCGAAATCCTTCAGCCCTGTTGTCAAACCCGCTACAATCAAAACCATTCTATCTCTTGCAGTTACTAATGGTTGGTCCCTTCGCCAAGTTGATATCAATAATGCTTTTCTTCAAGAGTTCCTCACTGAATACGTCTACATGATACAACCTCCTGGATTTGTTGGCTCATGTCATCCTTCACACATATGCAAACTCCATCAAGCTCTCTATGGTCTTAAACAAACACCTCGTGCATGGTATAATGAACTTAAACATTATCTCCTGTCCATCGGCTTCATCAACTGTATTTGATGCTTCTCTTTTCAGTCTTTGCCGACCTTAAGGTATCATTCTTCTCCTCGTATATGTTAACGATATCATCATCACAGGCTCCGATGTACCTCTCATGGAATCCTTCATCTCCACGTTCTCTTCAAGGTTCTCTCTCAAAGATCTTGGCACTCTTTCATATTTCTGGGTGTTGAAGTGATACCTCATTCTTAAGGTCTATTCTTGAGCCAACACAAATACATCCAGGATCTTCTCTCACGAACCAACATGACAAATGATAAACATGTCCCAACCCCATTAGCCTTTGATAGAGCCCTTACTGCCCTCTCGGGAACCCTCCTAGAAAACCCCATCGAGTTTTGCACAATTGTCGAAACCTTACAATACTTGTCCCTAACCCGGCGTGATCTCTCCTTTGCTGTTAACAGACTCTCCCAATTAATGCAAAACCCGACTGATGTTCACTGGGCAGCACTCAAACGAGTACTTCGTTACTTGGTTGGTACAAGTACACATAGCCTACTCATTTGACGTACCTCTCCTTCTAACCTTCATGCTTTCACTGATGTCGACTGGGCAGGTGATAAAGCTACATGTGGGAGATTGTTGGGTTTGATACAAACCAAAGCATGGAAGAATTTGGATTGCGCGGAAGAAGGAAAATAGGAGCAAATTTGTTAGTTTCCTAATTAAATATGGTTTCCTTTTGGCAACATAATTCTTTTATTTGGGCAGAAAGCAGTTTACTTATTGGAGAAACAATTGAAATCCTTTATGGTTTAGATTTGTTGTTTCTATAAATACAAGTGATAACCTATAATATTGTGCTTGTGTGATCAAATTAGTTGTCGTTAATTTGTGTTAGCGAGAGATAATTTGTGAGATCAACAAATAGAGTCAAGACATTGGTAGGTCTTGGGGGTGCCCTTATGGGCATTTCATAGGTGGACTAACTAGCAGATATCTAGGGTTTATATGTGAGAGTGTGTTCTGGATTCGGAGGCTATGTTTATTGTTGTTGTAACACAACAGATATGGTGATATTAGTTGATATCCTGGCTTATTAGTTCCCCCAAATGTAGTATGAAGGGATGAAATGGTTGAACAAATTGTGTTTTTTTGTCTTTTTTTTAATTTTTATATAAATGTTAAATGCATATTGTATATTTCTTTTACACTTGATATGGGAAAAAAACTGATCAAAGAACACCAATTTCTCAACATCTTGCGGTATAATAGCGGGGACAATAATTACTTTAAGGACAATGTAGATTATTACATGCAATTACCCATAACTTCGATCTATTCTTCATCTATCTACAATTTTTTACATCACCCAAAGTACATGCAGTTAGCCGGAAGAATGCTACATCATAACATGACGCCAAAAGTAAGAATAAATATGACTTTTAGGAAATCGATTTTAGGTTGCTCTTTTTTTTATTTTTTCCACTACTCACACACATACACACACATGCACGCACAGAAGCGCCTAGGAGATAAATCCTAGGAAGAGAAAGTCTTCCCTCTAACTTCTGGGGGGATCGAACCCATGACCTCCAGATTGAAAGCTATGAGCTCAAGTCAGCAGACCAAGTTGCTCTATTGAGATAGATGAGAGATATATAGTATTAGAGATATTATCACACATGAAAAATTGACAAACCTTTCCTATTAAATATAAAGATCATGTCTTATTCCCCTTAATATCAATTGGTTTAAGGTGAAACCTCTAACTTTAATTTGTTATCAGAGCAGGTACGTTACACGTGCACGCCCAATGGCCCATGATGTTGCTATACGCCACCCGTTTAATAAGTCAACATTGTAAGCATTTATCAAATCCCGACTACACGTGAGCATGCGTGTTAGAGATATTATCGCACATCATGAATTGACAAGCTTTGTCATTACATATAAAGATCCTGGGCTGCTGCATTTAACACCAATTGATTTAATGTGAAATCTCACACTTTAAGATATAGATACCTAACTATTAAGCGAAGCTTAACAAATCAAATAAAAAAAAAACATGTGCATGTTCATGCAACTAACTACGTTAAAAGGGAATTAAGGAGGATTTGCCTTAACTTTTTGTACTTTCAAACGAAGCATTTATCACTTTACATGTCAAAAGAGGAAGATCTAGATTAGATAGATAACCAAAATCTTAAAGCATGTGTTAGGAAGTGGTCAAAATGCAGATCATCAAATCTTCCCACAAGTATATTATCAGCACGCGTGGGGAATATTTCTCGTTCCGGTAGTGGGATGGTTAACCTAGTTGATATCCTTAAGGATAAAGAATTAGTAACATGGGCCATTAATCCACATTATTGTTGATTCTAGCATGAATATTAGAATCATATCATGTTTGGCACAGGATCAATTCCTATTTCTGGTTTTTTTTTTTTTTTTGATTGACTAGGCATCAGAGGGCATGAATTTGGAATGATTAATTTTACCAAATCAATAATACATATAAAAGACTACCAAATACTCAATATCTTATACAAAAGGTTAATTCAGATAAATATTTCAAATAAATCTTTAAACTCCCTCTCCTCAACATCATTATCATCTTTCTTCTCTCTCTCTTTCATCTTCATCGGCCTCAGCGAGCGAGAGAAGCCCCTCTCTCTCTCTGTTCATCAGATCTACGATTTTCGTGCATAAAAAGCTTATTACCTTTTCCATCGCCGATCACATTCAGTTTCTGGCTAAATTCGAATTGTCTTGCAGGTTTCATCATATTTTTAGCAACATCAAAACAAAGATAACACAGATAGAAGAAAAAATTTCATGTCATTTATGTTTCTTGGTCTCATTATGTTGCTATTCTTTGATGAATGAAAAATGTCCTAGAGTGATAAAAACAAGTCAAATGGGTTTGTAGGCATTTGTATACAACTAGAAGTTGATTAATGGCTCATTTAATTTTTGGTAATGACATGGAATTTGCCGAAAAGCATTTGTGAATATATCTATTGTTTTGTTGTAAATACTCCATCCGTCCCAATAAAAGCTTCACTAATTACCCAAAAGGGCGTCCCGTTAGAAGCTTCACCTTTCTTTTTTTGGCAAAGAATTTTTACTATTTCCTCCACTCATTCTCTCTCCTACATTATTTTAATACTCACAACACCATTATAATTTACTATTCCCTCCACTAATTCTCTCTCCTATTTTCAAATTATACTCACAACATTTTTTTTTCCCTCTCATTTTCATAATTTGCGTGCCCACCCAAAAGGGTGAAGCACTTATTGGGACGGAGGGAGTATGATTTTTATGATATTTGTGATGAAACAATTGCCTGTTATTTTTCATTTTTTTTTGAAAAAAATTGCTCTAATAAGAAAAAAATGACTCTTATACTTTTGATATAAGATTTTATTTGATCTATACTTAAAGTATAAGAAGTATAAGAGTCAATTTTAATAAAATGTCATAATTTTTTATTTATTTTCTTAAAAATGAGAAAAAAAAAGTGAAAAAATGACTTTTATTATTTTGGTGTAAGATTTTATTTTGTCTTATAATTAAAGTATGTGAGTCAGTTTTAATGAAATATAAGAATTTTTCTATTTACTTTCTTAAAAACTGAAAAATATTACTCATATACTTTTTGTGTAAAAGGCGAACTGATATTATGTGTAAGATATAAGAAGCGAAGAGTTTATTTAAAATATTAGAAACCTGTTGGTCTTATATACTCCCTCCGTCCCAATAAGTGCTTCACCTTTTTGGGTGGGCACGGGAATTATGGAAATGGGTGGGAAAAAAAAATGTTGTGAGTGTAATTTGAAAATTGGAGAGAGAATTAGTGGAAGGAATAGTGAATTTGAAAAATGTTGTGAGTGTAATAGTGAATTAGGAGAGAGAATAAGTTGAGAGAATAGTGAAGATTCTTTACCAAAAAAGGAAAGGTGAAGCTTCTAACGGGATGCCTTTTTGGATAATTAGTAAAGCTTTTATTGGGACGGAGGGAGTATGGTCCCGGAACAATCTTCACACTTTCCCTTTTGGGCGTCCCAAAACTTACTTCACACATTTAAAACTTACCTAAAATGGAAAGGAATCTTTACTATTTCCTCCACTCATTCTCTCTCCTACATTATTTTAATACTCACAACACCATTATAATTTACTATTCTCTCCACCCATTCTCTCTCCTATTTTATTTTCACACTCACAACACTTTCAATATAATACTCCCTCCTTAAAACCAGTGCAAACAGTGTTTGTGAAATAAATTTCGGGACGGAGGGAGTATTGATTTGACTTATGGGGACCTAGGACCAGAAGCCCGCTTTGGAACATGGATACAGGGACTAGGCTGGGCATATTTGAAAAAGGGGTTCGGTTGAACCCCATGTTTTTAAATTTCTTTTTTACTAGTGTTGAATTTGTAATTATATTTTGAATATTGGGTAAAATTAGAAATATTATCTGTAAAATAAATTTGAACATTATTTTTAAATTGACCTCCTTGTTTTTACAAAAAAAAAAAAAACAAATAAAAATAATTGACCCTTTTTTTATTTAAAAAAATTGACCCCCTTCTATAAACAGATTTGGGGTTAATTTTGAATTGTTTGAATTTATTTTTGTTAATAATTGAGAATAAAAATTTGAAAGCTTAAAAAGAAAGATAAAAGAATAGAACTCACGTTACAAGTTGCTCATGTCTTACGTCAAAATTTTGTGATGAAGAGAAGAGAAGAGAAGAGAAGAGAAGAGAAGAGAAGAGATAGAAGCAACGTCAAGATTAATAAAAAGAGCCAAAAATTGGGAGATTTGAGGTTTTTAAATGAACCAGGGTTTGGATGATTTTTTAATTAATTTTTTTAAAATAAGGTTTGAATGATTTGAATATGGGCAAATTATAAATAAGGGTCTAAAATATAGGTGAAGTTTGTAATGCAGGATCCGATGTTTTATTTTTGACGATTAAAGGTTCAAACTTAAAAAAGTTGGGAGGTAAGAGTTTTTGACAGAATCGTTAGAAATCACCGTTAAAAATGACAATTTAGAGTCTAAAGTTATCAACTATTAGCAAATAAGGGTCTGAAATTATCGTTTATTAGCAAATAAGAGTATGATTTAACGGCGATTTCTAACGATTATATAAAAAAATACTAATTATCGGTTACAAACTTGCAGAAGGAAAAGATTACAGAAAATAAAACAGAAATTTAATAAACTGAAAATACAAAGAAGGATAGTCGTTGTTGTTGTTGCATGAGCCCAATGATAATCATTGTCTGCTTAAGACATATTCGTCCCCTCACCGAGTGTGCTTGAGTTTGGTGGAACGCCTATCTTCCAGGATAGAACGTGCGGACCGGGTGCACTTTGTACCTAAGTATCCCGGCGAGCTAAAAAGTGCTTGAAAAAAATCACCTCTTGATAACTACTTATGCAAGGAGGCCAAGGAATGAAGAACAATATGCAACAAACGAAATGGAGGAGGATTGTCTTCTCTAGTGTTTTTCGTATTTTTTTTTTTTTTGTTATTCTCTTCTTGGTTGTGAACTCCAATATATATAATAGCCTTTAGGAATTAAAACTGAAAATTTAGGATTTAATCCGGTAATAAACAACCATTATTTCGAAATTAAAACCCATTAATCTGAAATATTAACCACCATTAATATTTCGGTTTCAGTTTTTGACTATTAATCCTTGGTTGTTACACATTTGAAATCAAACAATTATCACTGCTCAGGAACTGCTCGGCCAAGCAAGGCATATGCCTCAGCCGAGCATGCTTGTCCAGAAACTTGGCCAATCTACCCAGGCCTTGCTCGGTTGAGTCACCACCAGTGCTCGGCTGAGCATACCTGTCCAGAAACTATCCCTTCTGTCCAGGCGCTGCTCGGACGAGTCACCAGCTTGCTTGGCCGAGCATATCAGTCAATGCTTGACTTTATTTTGTTTTTCAAAATCAAAATAATAGCAAACGGTGGGCTTGTCTGGGTAGGCGATTTTTGCGCTACATTTGTGTCCGCAGGATGCGCACATGCTCGAATACGCACCTCGCAACCAAATTGGAAACTTGATTTGCAAACCCCCCTTGCGTGCGAGAGATAGCCTCTATGCTACATAATACTGAAAACTACTCTAGTGTCCAAGTATTTATACTAGCACCAAGTTCAATTCCTTTCCAATGTGGGATAACTCCACTTTCCTTTTACTTTGAGCATTCATATCTTATCCATCCAACAACCATTTTGGACAAATAAATATTTGATTTCTTGTTCTCATGGAGTAGAACACAAACTCATAAACACTTAAGTAATTTGACGAAATTACCCTTTAGGAAATAATCCATAATTTCCTTCAAAAACACACTATTTTTCAACAATTCCCCACATGAAGGAAATTCATGAGGATAGGTGATAAAGTCCGATAGTCGAAAACCTGCATAGGATATGTAGGGTTTGCCCTTTGAACCTTCCCTTGTAAAAATATATTTACTCTACTCGCTAATCAGTAGACGCGATGTCCTTGAACTGCTAGCTTTTTATATAGCCGATCATATACTTTACACAGGTATCTTCCTAACACAATTCAGCTCACATAGCTATGTCCATTAATGGCCCTGGAGCACAATGCCTGGTTATGTAAGAAGGTCTAAGAATTGAGCCTCACACAATTCTCCTTGAAGCGGCCTCTACTTCTTTATCACATAGGTGATTCTTTTAAGTAACCCGTTTTACTTCGCATAAGAATCATTAAAAGACATAAGCTTATTCTCATTCATCTCGAAATATCACTTTAAGGAATGGGTATGGGGTTGACCCCCATAGTGACGCTACAAGTCTTTTAACAGTTAGGTTGTCCCTTTGAACCTAGATCTTGGGATCTCCAGTCAGCTAGGTTGGGTTTTCCCCTGTGGTTAACTTCTCAAGAGGCTTTAATCCCATTCCCAATGTCAACTTTGCAACTATCTCTTTACTTAACCCTTTGGTTAGCGGATCCGCCAAATTATCTTTTGACCTTACATAGTGAATAGATATGGTACCAGTTGCAATTAGTTGTTTAATGGTATTATGTCTTTGACGTATATGTCTAGACTTACCATTATACATATGACTTTGTGTCCTATCAATCGCAGATTGGCTATCGCAATGTATACATATTGCTGGCACAGGCTTTTCCCATCTTGGAATATCTTCTAGAAATTGGCGTAGCCACTCGACTTCTTCACCACATTTATCTAATGCTATAAACTCAGATTCCATGGTTGATCTGGCTATAACAATTTGCTTAGAAGATTTCCATGATATAGCTGCACCTGCTAATGTGAATAAATATCCACTTATAGACCTTGAGTCTTTGATATCTGATATCCAATTACCATCACTATATTCTTCTATCACCGCTGGATGTCTAGTGTAATGTAATCCAAAATCACGAGAATATCTTAAGTACCTTAGTACTCTTACTATACCCTTCCAATGATTCGTTCCAGGATTACTTATGTACCGGCTTAATTTGCTAATGGTATAAGTAATATTCGGCCTAGTACAACTCATCAAATACATTAAACTTTCAATAATTCTCGAATACTCTAATTGAGACACCGGTTCATCTCTATTCTTTGAAAGATGAAGAATTGGATCAATTGGAGTACTTGTTATTCCATTGTCATCCTTGCTAAATTTCTCAAGAATTTTATCCATATAATGAGATTGACTTAGTACAAGTCCGTTGTAACTTTGTGGTTCACTTTCTAGCATATAGGTTAGAAATTTCGGACCATAAGATTTTTCAATCCTAGCTCTTTTGCTCCGTCGAGGTTCCACCTTTTCTTCTTCTCTTTTATCTTGAACGTGTTCTTCTTCTCTTGAATCTATAACCCTAGTCGATGAGCTTGCCTCATTTCTTGACTTACAAGGGAATATATTCTCAAAGAAAGACACGTTTACAGATTCCAAAAGTATTTTTGTGTATAGCTTCAATTTTCGAATCATACACAAGAAATCTATAAGCACTACTATTATATGTATATCCAATAAATATGCAATCAATAGTTTTAGGATCAATCTACACCTTTTTAGGTGGAGGTATGGCTACCTTTGCAAGACACCCCCACACTCTCAAGTGTTTGTAGCTTGGCACTCTTCCATGCCATAGTTCATAAGGAGTTTTGTCTTGTTTCTTTTGAGGTATTTTATTTAACACGTAGTTAGCCAACAACACGGCTTCCCCCCACATGTTATTCGGTAATCCCGAACTCAATAACATGGCATTTATCATTTCTTTTAATGTCCGATTTTTCCTTTCGGCAAGACCGTTTTCTGGGGTGTATAAGGTGTCGAGGTTGTGTGTTTAATTCCATTTTGAGCACATATTGCTTCAAATGGAGATTCATATTCACCACCTTTATCACTTCTTAGCACCTTAATTTTACGGTTTAATTGATTTTCAACTTCGTTTTTATAGAGAGTAAACTTCTCTATAGCTTTATCTTTACTTTTTAGAAGATACACATAGCAATACTTTGTGCCATCATCTACAAAAGTCATGAAGTACTTATTGCCGCCCCGTGATTGTGTTGATTTAAAGTCACATAAGTCCGTGTGAACCAATTCAAGTGGTTCACTATTTCTTTCAACTGAATGTAATGATTTTCTTGTTAATTTTGCTTCTACACAAGTTTCACATTTTTGTTTGCAATCAACTTTAAACTTTGAAATAGAATTTGATTTTGTCAAACGATGTATAGAATCAAAATTAACATGACCAAGTCTAGCATGTCACAAATTAGATGACTCAAGCAAGTAAACGGAAGAGATATTCATTTCATCATCTTTTGGCTTAACCACCATTACACTTAGCTTGAACAAGCCATCATTGACATAGCCTTTTCCTACAAACATTCCACTCTTTGACAAACTGACTACATTGGACTTAAACACAATACGAAAACCATGTTTTATCAAAAGCGATCCGGACACCATGTTCTTCTGGTTATCAGGCACATAAAGCAAGTTGTTGAGAGTCAACTCCTTCTCGGAGGTCATCTTCAAAACCACTTTCCCTTCACCTTTGATTTCGGAAGTGGCCTAATTCCCCATGAATAGCTTCTCGCCATCCTTAGCAACAAGATTACTAAACATGTCTCGTAGCACCAGTGTCAATCCACCATTGATTTGGGTTTGAACCCACCAAATTCACCCCGGAAATCACAGCCGCGAAGTGCATCTCGGAAATGTCTCTAGCAATGCCTTCCACCATGTTTGCCTCACGAGCCTTCTTGGGCAACTTGCAAGCATGAGCCTTGTGGCCTTCACCATCACAATTGTAACAAGTTCCTAAGAACTTTTTCTTGGAAACACCACCCTTTAGTCCCAAGTTGGAAGGTTTTGAGGTTGACACAACCTTCCCTTTTCCCTAACCAAAGCCTTTGCCTTTGGAGCTTTTACCATGCTCCACCACATTAGCCTTAGCCACACTAGAAACAAACTTTTTCTCAGTGGCTCTATTGTTCTCCTCAATACTCAATCGAAGAATTATCCCTTCAACATCCATTTCCTTTCGCTTATGCTTAAGGTAGTTCTTGAAATCATTCCAAGATGGAGGCAATTTTTCAATGATTGCATGGAAACTTTCCCTTATGACCATACCCTCGGCATGAATCTCATGCAAAATGATTTGAAACTCATCAACTTGAGATTTCACACTTTTGCTGTCCACCATCTTAAAATCAAGGAAACGGGCAACAATGAACTTCTTTGTTCCCGCATCCTCAAATGTATATTTTTATTCCAAAGAACCCCATAATTCCTTAGCAGATTTCTTTTCATTGAACACATTGTAAAGAGAATCTGAAAGCGAATTGAGGACATAATTTCTGCACAAGTACTCCCCATGTTTCCATGTTTCAACCGCAGCCAAGGTTGTAACATCCGTTTCATTCTCACTCACCTTTGGCATATCGTCTTTCAGATATTTAGCCAAATTCAAGGTAGTGAGATAAAAATGCATCTTTTGTTGCCAACGTTTAAAATTGTGGCCAACAAACTTCTCCGGCTTTTCAGCATGAGGGGTTGGGATATGGATTGTTGGAGGGTTAGTCACAATAGTCGAGCCACTTCTATTTCCAGTTTGTGGTCCAGTTAGGGATCCAATTTGGGTCTCCACGGTGTTGATATCAGTCGCCATCTGAAAAACAACAACTAGTTAGTATCAACAGTTTAAAAGGATCTGTAATCGGCTCCCTCTGTTAGGGAATATTTCTTAAGATTGTTACAAACTTGCAGAAGGAAAAGATTACAGAAAATAAAACTGAAATTTAATAAACTGAAAATACAAAGAAGGATAGTCGTTGTTGTTGTTGCACGAGCCCAGTGATAATCACTGTCTCCTTAAGACATATTCATTCCCTCACCGAGTATGCTTGAGTTTGGTGGAACGCCTGTCTCCCAGGATAGAACGTGCGGATCGGGGGCACTTTGCACCTAAGTATCCCGGCCCGCTGAAAAGTGCTTGGACAAAATCACCTCTTGATAACTACTTATGCAAGTAGGCCAAGGAATGAAGAACAATATGCATCAAACAAGATGGGGGAGGATTGTCTTCTCTAGTGTTTTTCGTATTGGTTTTTTGTTATTCTCTTCTTGGTTGTGAACTCCAATATATAAAGCCTTTAGGAATCAAAATTGAAAATTTAGGATTTAATCCGGTAATAAACATCCATTATTCCAAAATTAAAACCCATTAATCCGAAATATTAACCGCCATTAATATTTCGGTTCCAGTTTTTGACAATTAATCCTTGGTTGTTACACATTTGAAATCAAACAAATATCACTGCTCGGAAGCCCTGCCGACCGAGCCAGGCATATGCCTCGGCCGAGCATGCTTGTCCAGAAACTTGGCCAATTCGCCTGTGCCTTGCTCGGTTGAGTCACCACGATTTCAGCCGAGCATACCTGTCCAGAAACTATCCCTTCTGTCCAAGCTCTGCTTGGGTGAGTCACCAGCTTGCTCGCCCGAGCATATCAGTCAATTCTTGGCTTTATTTTGTTTTATAAAATCAAAATAATAGCAAAAAGTGGGCTTGTCTGTGTAGGTAATTTTGGTGCTACATTCGTGTCCGCAGGACGCGCACATGCACGAGTACACACCTCGCAAGCCAAATTGGAAACTTGATTTGCACCCCACCCCCCCCCCCCACCCCTGTTGTGCGCGAGAGAGAGCCTCTATTCTATATAATCTTGAACACTACTCTAGTGCCCAAGTCTTTATACTAGCACCAAGTTCAATTCATTTCCAATGTGGGATAACTCCACTTTTCTTTTACTTTTAGCATTCATATCTTATCAATCCAACATCCATTTTGGACAAATAATATTTGATTTCGTGTTCTCATGGAGTAGAACACAAACTCATAAACACTTAATTAATTTGACAAAATTACCCTTTAAGAAATAATCCATAATTTCCTTCAAAAACACACTATTTTTCAGCACTATCAACTTTTGGTAAGTTTGTACATTTAATTGCCAAATATAAAACATTAAAATCTTCAGTGCAAACACCCCTTATAATTTGAACCCTTATTTGTAATTTACCCTAATATTGAGAATTTGAGGCTTTTCTATATTCGACAAAAATTATCGCTGGTCAATATAAGTTTATCACCACAATCTCCCCCCTTTTACAGTTTACTATTACTCCTCTCCAAATGACTCCAATCCCCTCTGGCAATAGCAGTGCGGTTTTCTTTTCCGTCATTATTCACCTCATCACCCGAATGTTATATTTCGGAAAACATTTTTGTACATTTAACAAATAATCTAATGTCATATTACGGAAAACATTTTCCTCCAAACAAATGAAGCCTTAATGTCAATTATAAGAATGAGACTTCACACTTTCCAAAAATATTTTATTAAATAACTTTAGTATTGATGGTATCCGGTATTAACTATAATAGTGAAGATAGTGAGTTTGAATCCCGTTAATGGCATAAACTAAGTCTATTCATAGGTCATATCATGCAGCCTTGCCTAAGGACATTTTGTCTATCATTAATAAAATAAAAACCCAATTAAAAAAAAACTTTCCAAAAGTATTTCAATGCAACTGTTGGCACATTGAAAAAAAAAATAGTTCGTTTTTGTAATTTACTTTACATTTTTATATTTCTTGCTGAATTGTTTTCGTTTACAACTAATGTGTAATTCGTCCCAATATGAACAATTGAACTTATATTATTTTGATTTCCGCTAGCTACTCAATTGAATCTAATCATCATAATAATGGTCAATGCATAAACCATCCACTCTATTTCAACAATTTATACCCAAGTAATTTAAATGCCAAAAGTATCTTAATCATAAATTGAAACCTAAAAATAGTTTTAAAAATATTGAGATAAACAAAAACAAGATTGATTGGAATAATTAAATCATGTTCATCATATAGATTCAATAGTTACTGAATCAAATCTATAAATAAAGGATTTAGTTGTTAAAAGCCATAAAAGAGAAAACAAAAAATAAAATAAAAATATAAAACCTTGATCTTGAAATTTGAATTATTGTTTACAACCTTGAAAATAAAAATAAAGCATATATTTACATGTCCCTAAAAGTGGCTGAGTGATGTAAAGTAAATGCAGAACTGATGTAAAGTAAACGCAGCGAAATTAAAAGAATAAAAGATAATCGATTAAATCCTCGCAAAAGGAGTAACATCGATTAACGAACAAAGGGATATGATCAAACCCTCGCAAGAGAATTTAACCTACAATAATCAACCGAAGAAGATTATTCTGCAAAGCCAATTGATGACTTTAAAGCAAACACAAAAGTGTATGAACTTGCAAACTTGCAATGAGAATTCAATTGATAAAAATCATAGTTTTCTAAACTCTAAAAAACAAGTATAAATACTCCCACACAAACCTAAAATAACTTGAAAAAGGAAAAGAAAAAAAATCCTAATTTAACACGTCAAAACAGGAAATAAATCAAACGTACTCAGCCAAAACCGCCTTGAGCACGAGTCGTGCATGCCAGCACGAGTCGTTCTACGCCTGGGCACTCGTGAAACGAGTCGTGAAGAAAAAAACACCGTGCTGCTTCTAGGCACGAGTCGTGCTCCTTAGCACGAGTCGTGCCTCGTCCTGGAGATCGCTTTCTTCTCTGCTGCGCCAGAGCCTGCTGCCAAAATTGCTTCATCATGGAATACATCACTGAGGTTGTTCTATTTATTAAAAATAGGGTGAGGGAGGTGTCTAAATTATGAAAGTAATAGAATTCCTTCTTGTTGTAAAAGAAAAATCCATGCTGATGGCAGAAATTCTCTTCAGTTCCCTGAAATTTTAAAAATTCCAAAAAGTCCTCAATTATACAAAAATATCCAAAAAGTCCTTAGAATTAATTCCCAAAAGGTCCTTCACTTTAGAAAAATTTCCCTAAGGTCCCTAGCTGTGCGGTGCGGTCGCACAAGTGGACCGAGAACTCTTCGAGTTTCGTTTCTATGTGTCTGGACGCACCATGTTACGGTGTGCGGCCGCTCAAAATTTGACAAACTTTCGAAGGGAATAACTTATTTATATGTACTCCATTTTGGACGTGTCATATATCGTTGAAAATCTTTCAACGAGTACTATCCATAAGAATTAGTTGCTTTGTGGTCACATCTTTTTATATTTCTCGAAATTCATTTTTTCTTTCATTTCTACTTCGATCCAGATCATTTCTTTTTACAACCTTTAAGCTCAAAATCCATGTAATTTTCCTCTTCTTCCCTATAATTTTAAACACTACATAAATCTATTAAAACACCCAAGCTTGATCATTAAATAAGTCTGAATGTATACCATTTGAATGGGGTAGAAACACATCCATCAAATATCCCCAAACTTATATTTTCCTCGTACTCAAGTAAAAGTTCCAATCGACCCATTCTTTTAATTCTTACATCTTTTGATTGATTTCATCTATTTATTCCTTGGTATAGTTAGTTGATGCTTTCCCGGGAATTCCTTCTTCTTTAGCCTTTCAATTACACATAAAATAAAACAAAAATAAAACTAATATCTAAAATATGAAAAATAAAAATAATAAAATAAAAATAAAAGAAAAGAAAATATTTTTGGGATGTTCAAATTATATAAAGGGTTATTAGCTAAATCAGTCTCAAATCTTTATAAACACACATAATGTATAAGAGTTATTATGATCATAAGATTACAGTTATATTGATGTATCTAACTTACAATTTACCACCAAAGAATGATAATATGATTAAATAAAGCGAGATCATCGTCACCAAAAAAATATATTTTATAAGGTCACTTGTGTCATGCTCTAAAATCAAGATAATAAGATGAAAATTATGCACAAGAACACTAATATGCATGGTTAACCACAACTGTCAGCCTAACTACTATTTGCCTGACTACTCTCTATGGATCAAATATGACTTTATATCTTGTAATGCATCGCAAAAATTGCGCTAGGTTCACGGTTACAAAAGAAGGTAAGGACATACGAAGTCAATCAAGTAACTAGAAAGTATTCAAAATATATCCTCACTTGGGTGTATTTCTCTGCCCACCCATGTCAACCCATGTTTCAACCCCCAAACTTAGAATTTTAAATATTTTCACACAAATGGTTGATCACCTTCGTTTCTTTACTTGGTTACTACAAATCACCATTTCCATAACATAAGAGGGCAAGATTTTTCAACTTTTTCTTTTCTTGATGACTTGAATAGATAAGAATCACAAAGAAAAATATGTACTTATATATATATATATATATATATATATATATATATATATATATATATATATATATATATATATATATATATATACGTATATATATATATATATATATAATCTAAACAACAAATTTTCCCTATCCTTCTTTATACATGCGCAATACAATGTAACCCTTTGCATTCCTTTATAGACCTCTTTCTTTCCACCTCGAAAGGCCCTTGATTTTTCAAACATAACCCATAATTTTCCATTCATTCCCTAATTTTGATTCCTTTTTTGAAAATGTGATAAAAATATTGTATAAATATAAAGGGTAAGATAATGTGAAAGTATAAATGAAGGCGAATGACGGTATTTTTGATATCCTCTCACTTGGTGAGTGCATTTTCATTCTTATAGGGGTCTCTATCGTAAATTTTATAAGTGCATGAGAAAGTTGGTAGGCTCACACCATTCGGGTTCCAAATAAAATGCCATATATCACTTCCCGAAATAGCCCTAATTGATAAGTTATTGATAGTCATGAGAAACATGTTCTAAGGACCCCCATAGGATGCCAAAGTGATATTATAAATGTATGCTAAGTTGTTAACAATGATAAAGAAAATATAAATGGAAGTAGAAAGGTGAAGCACTCCATATTTCACATGTTTCCAAATTTTTAATCATATTCCCATATTGATAATAACACAAAAAAATTCATAATTAAAAACTCTCAAATCATAATAGACTCTAGCTTGAACATACGAAAATATGAAAAGAACAAATTTTTATATTTTTTTGGAGACGATACCATTCATTCGCTTTCCTATAAACGCCTGAACTCGAAGGTATGTCTACCCCAACCCAAATCATGTTATGTCCTCATATCATAGAGAACGAATACGTTCCTTGGTTTTAAAGGATGACCGCAAACATAACAAAAAAATAAAGCAATTAAAAAACATACCTAATTGGGTTGCCTTCGAACAAGCGCATTTGTTTAAAAGACGCTAGCCCCCGACTATAGCCCACTTTTATGGACTTTATTTTTAAATCGTTTGGCCCACATTTCAGTTTCGCGTGTCACTTTACTTTCATATCAAACCCTAAATACAATGCTTATATCATAATATCATTTGGCTCCCACAGAAATCTTTTGACGGCTTTTTGTTTGTGGGTTTTACGCGTAATGACCTCTTACCACTTTCTTCGTTCTCCTGAAGAAGGAGGGGTATAATAAAAATTGCGAAGTCCTCGACAAAATTGCTAATGGGTTGAAGGTCTCCGTCCTCATTATTAACATCCTCACTTTCCCTCTTCTCACCGGCTCTCTAAAGCCAACAAAACTCATCAATGACTTGCTTATACCATGCTTTCTCCATACTCTCTACCCTCTCTACATACTCTATGCCTGACCTTTTACCGTCATGAGGTGGTTCCTCTTTAGAGTCAGCATTGAAAATTTTACGGATAAAATTCTCTTTTCCGTCCTCTGAGGTTGAATCTGTAAAGTAACAACTAATAGCAAGAATATGCTCCAGGATCAAGTGTGTGCAAGGAGAAGAATGCACGTCGTAGCTTTTGGAACTACGATCCCGAAGCGTGGTGATTACAGACTCCCGACATGTTGTTATGCATCAGGAATTGAATCAAACTCTTGATTCCTCGATGCCTTTAATATTTTGTCAATGTGTTCATCTATCCCACTAAATACCACTTTGTTTCCATTTTGTTCAATTCCATTCTATGTTCTCTCATATTTTCAAATTCTTCCTACCCGAATAGATCTTAAGGTTGTGAGGTGATGGATCATAGTAAATTTGCTGATCTTGATTATTTCAAGTCATGTTTGAGTGTTTTTCCCACCCTTGATTATACGATTCGGGAAAAGTATCATATAAGGGTTGCCATGGCCAGGAAGGAGTTTCTTTCTTGATCCTCTGGATAATAGTCGGGAAAATATGTCATATCACAGTCAAACGTTAGTAGTATGAGAATAAGATCCACGATTCGAGACACGACTTATATATGATATAATAATTCATTCCATGCATTCTTGTTTACACACATAACATTTACTCCCTCAGTCCCATTAAAGAATCATACGAGTTCTTTTGTACACGCATTGGATTAAAAAAGAGGAAAAATAACGTAAAACTGCAGGAGAAACGCGTTTCTCCATGAATTTATGGAGAAATGGGGCCCGACTTGTCGGCTCGACAATGCGGGCGAACACGTTTCTCCCATAAGTATGTACGACTCTTTTACGGATATCCATCGAGGCTTACGGATAATACAGAGACCTTATGAAAGTGATATCCGTAATCGAAATTTGGCCTTGGCATTGGACGCTGCCCCAAATCTTTTCACGGATATCAGTTTCAAAAGCACGGATATCAATATTCAATGTTCTGAATATCCAGGAACATATGAAAGTGATATCTAGAAATTTTGTAATGTAGATGACCTTTTGAAATGATATATCAGAACCTTTTGAAAGGATATCAGGAACCTTTTGAAAGGATATCCGTAACCTTTTGAAAGACTACGGATATCAATATTAAATAATCTGAATATCCGTAACTCTTTGAGAAAGTGATATTCGGAATCTGTTTGGTTGATATCCGGAAAGTTGGTATGTGTTGATCCCATTTAAACGCAACCTCGGATATCATGATCAAAGGGTTACGGATATCGAGTAACCTTGAGTGATATCAGAATCTTTGGAAAAATACGTT
>JAFEMH010004047.1:0-107500 GCA_022495995.1 Adenophora triphylla var. japonica | reverse complement strand
ATCACACAATTGTTAGTACAATAAAAAACTTCACAAGTATTTTTGTTGAATTTTACCTCTAAGGTGTCATCACAAAGTTGGCTAATACTAATTAAATTAGCTACAAGCCCATCTACATGCAAGACAATCTTTAAAGAAGGAAATCCAGAGACGTTAAGTATTCCTTTACCAATTATGTTACTCCTACTACCACCACCATAAGTTACACTACCACCTTGAATTGGTTCATAATCTTTTAAAAATATTTTTATTCCCATCATATGGCGTGAACAACCACTATCAAAATACCATGAACCTTCCACATTTGTTTTCAAGGCAGTATAAACGACATCACACCTCAGATTAGGCTTAGATTTCCCTGACTTCTTACTTGGATTTTTAACCTTATGACTTTCTGTGTTATCTAGAGTGCTGGGTAACACCTTAGGTAACACAGAGGGACGGGACTGTTTTTTTAAAAGAGTTTGACAACTTTTCTTAACATGTCCAGAGGTGTGACAATACTTGCACACTTTTTTTTTTGTCTGAGGTTTCATTAGGAGAAAAATGTCCAGTGTTAACTTGTTCTTTAATAAAACACATTTTATCATCCTTATTAGACAAAGTAGAAGTGATTGCTCCTTTGAGGGCGAGCCTTGGCGCAACAGTTAAGTTGCTTCTTTGGTGACCATAAGGTCACGGGTTCGAACCTTGGCGAACAACCTCTTGATAATTGTCAGGGGAAGGCTCTAGAAAATGGTTCCCTCTCCCAACCCCCGCTTGACGGGGAGCGCTTGGCGCATCGGGTTTTGCCCTTTATTAGCCAAAGTAGAAGTGATTGATTTTAAAGGCTCTTGGAAACCAATACCTGCCTTAGGATGTTTACTCATACCAAGGATTTCATCCAACTTGGAAGACCCTGTGTTGAGCTTCTTGAATGTGGACTCGGCTAAAGTTAGTTTGGCCTTGACTTTGTCCAGTTTGGCATCCTTCTTGGTAAGTTGGACCTCTAGCTTTGTAATGACCCTAACCCTAGGCACTATTTTAGTATCATATTATATGCTTTTAATATTATTGTTAACTTTATGTGTTCATTTATGTCTTTAATTTCTTATATTAAGATGAGATGGTTGGGAAATAATTTAAAACCTTAGAATTGCAAGGGAAATAAAATAAAACATCTTGGGGGAAATATAATAATAGAAAAATTATAAAATATGAAATGAGGTTAAAGTATATGGGATAAAGAATTGGAGTAGGGGGTTAGTTTACTACTCTAGAACTTGGGGGGATTTAATGGAAAAAGATTGAAAGATTTTAATTAGGAACCATGGGGGGGGCCATACTTCCTCTCCTTATTTTCCTCACCTCTTTCCCTTTTAGTCAACATCCTCCCATACTCCTCCATCCTCCTCATTTTCCCTCATCATTTCTTCTTACTACCTCCCAAGAATTCCCATGGAAACTCCATCTTGAAAACCATCTCTTCCAAGTTACTAGCAAGCTCAATTCTTCTCCATTTGGCAATCCAATTGTACTTCCGTGTTCGGGGTGAAGAGAGGAGCACATCAAGCTAAGAAAATCCTCATTCCATCCCATATTTGCTAGGTGAGTTATTATGACTTTCCCTTCTTTAAATGTTCATGAACTATGGATGTTGTTATTGTTATTATGATGATTGTTTGATGGTTTAGAAACCTTCTTGGAGTTGAGGAATTGGTTAATGTCATAGGAAAATGTTGTTGTTCATGAAAGTGTTAAAGAGTGTAAGAAAATGGGTTGAGTTGGATTAAAAAGGGTTAACTTGAAATGTGTTAGTGAAATGGGTTGGAAATCAAGTGGTAAATGATCTAGGTTTATATTAATTGGGTCTAAATGATTTAGTATGAGAAGTATGAAGTTTAGTAAGCCTTCTAGGTTCACACAAAACAGGGGAAAACTTGGTTGGGAACAAATTGGTATAGCTGCTGAAGGAATTCTGCTTCTGTTCTGAATTTTGGGCTCAGGTCACGAGTCGTGCCCTGTGGCATGAGTCGTGCCTGAGGGTGGGGACGAGTCGTGACCAAGGTTAAGAGGAAGTCGTGCCTTGCTGGGGACACCAGATTTTGGGGAAGGTCAAATGGGCACGAGTCGTGCCCTGGCCAGGTGACATTGAGCCAACTTTAGAGCTGTTTAAACCTATTCAAACTAGAATCAAAATGAAATATCTTTAACCTAGATTAAAGTAGAATACTTTGGCTACATAATGACATCTTAAGTGATCAAAATGGAATTGGGGAAGTACTTTAAATATTGCTTGGAAAACGCTTGGCAGCCTAGTTTGGCAACTTGACAAATGTGACTCCAACTTGGTAGATTTGACTTAGACCTTTATAGAGGCCACGTGTTGTTGTATAATGACTAATTAGGGTGGGTTGATGATACCTTATTGCCTTACTTGAGTTCATATTCATTGATTATACTATGCATAGTGTGTTAAATAAATGTTGCACTATGATATTGGTTGAACATGAGTATATTTTACCATGTGGCTATATTGCTTATCCCGTTTGTGGATTATATTTCAAGTAACTATTATGTGCTTGATAATGTGTTAATCATCTGATGTTGGGGGTATAACATAATACGATCAATTATGGAAGTGTGACCTAATGTGATCGGATTATGTTATATCTGTGACCGTCCCCTCCTGTGGCCACAGGTCGGGGTTATAGCATCTGTATTAAGCCAAAAGCCTTACAGAGTTGCTACTATCTTATATGATTCCCTGAGAAATGGGTCTTATAAGATGTGAGTATTGCTTAAGCAGCTCACCTAAGATTGGATTTTATTTCCCAATGTTGTACGACTATTGTTCAGACGGGAAAAAGGTAAACCAAGGTAATGTAAAGTGTTTACAGCTTTTCCAATGTGTTATATGCAACTTGTTATGTGTTGCATCTTATTTGGCATATTGCTGCATTCATAATAGCTTGCTGAGATTTATTCTCACCCCTCTCCCTTTAATGTTTT
Source organism: Adenophora triphylla var. japonica (assembly GCA_022495995.1). NCBI lineage: Eukaryota > Viridiplantae > Streptophyta > Magnoliopsida > Asterales > Campanulaceae > Adenophora > Adenophora triphylla. The sequence continues at coordinate 104,509 of JAFEMH010004047.1, read as the reverse complement.
TAGATCCCGAGACAGGCGGACCGGCCAAGTAAGGGCGGAGAGGAGTTTGGAAGTGATTTTGGGATTGTCGGGGTATGTATAGGTTGGCGTAGAAGGTGTATTTTGGTATAATTCCTTTATGGAGTTTGTAATTATAAACTTTAAATTTCTACGTTATAACCACAATCTTTTGTAACTAAAACAGATGAATACTTTCAAAGTTGGTCAACTCTTCCTCCAATGTGGAGAGGAGTGGAGTTATTTTGAAATGGTTATGTTAATCGTGTTTACGTTTGAAAGTTAAATCAAAGTTTTAAAAGTTTAGGAAATTTTGGGTTAGTTTGGGGACGCTCCAGCTCGGGACACGTGTAGGTTTCGGGTCGGGGTCCTCACAAGCTTAGTCATGCCCTCATTCAACTTCTAAACTTCATTTGTTAAGGACACCACCTTTTTGTTCTCCTTCTTCCATTCTACAAGCAATTCCTCATAGAGGTTCTTCAATCCAACAATGAGCTCATCCTTACTAAACTCATCCTTTTTCTCATATTCACGTGAGCTTCCTGCATCCATGTTAGTTGATACCCATAAAAAAACAGCATTAAGAAAACTGAAATTGTTATACCTGTTGGATGTTATCTCAGGTGTTATCCCATCTTGGGTAACACTCGAGATAACACTTTTAGTGTCCGAGTCACAAATGGTGACTACCATTGCTGTTTGATCTGAATCTTCAAATTGATTAGTCCCCTCTTCTTCATTGTCATTGAGAGACACCCATGGGTTCTTCCCCATCTTACTTAGAGTGTTTGTACACTCGTTAGAATAGTGACCCCATCCGGAACAAGCATGACATTGAATTGAATCAATGAACTTAGAGTCAGACCTAGATTGATCTAAGAATACCCTTCTCATTGAACCATCTTTCTGAATAGATGGAAATGCCCTAATTGGCATTGAACTATGCACCTTGGTTTGTTGCTCCTTTGCTTTAACCAGCACATTTTCTTTGTTAAACTTTTTTAACATAGAATTATATTTCCTAGCAAGTAAAGCAACACTAGTATCTTCATTTAATTCCTCAAAAACTTCTTCATCCTCATCATTTGAAAAACTTGAGGATTGAACTTTTAAAGCAACACTCTTGCCTTTAGAAGCTTCACTTTGCTTGGCAAGGTTTGACTCAAAAATTTTCAAAATGCTCATTAAGAAATTGATGTCCATAGTAGAAAGATGTGAGCCACTTCAATAGATGAAACTTTCATATTAAAACGTTCAGGAAGGGTTCTAATTACTTTTGAAACAAGTTGTTTATTTGTAAAAGGTTCACCCAAAAGTTGACACTCATTTGCAATATCAAACAATTTTTCAAAGTAAGAAGATATAGTATCACTTTTACCTATTCTCAATCTTTCAAACTTGCTAGTAAGACCCCTAAGCTTGTTTTCATGCACACTAGAATCTCCCTCACAAAACCTTTGTAAAATATCTCAAGCTTCCTTAGTTGTGGAACAATTTTGAACAAGTTTAAAAATATGCATGTCAACCCACTCAAAGATAGCATTAAGAACCTTCTCATTGTAGTTTGCGTGTTGAATCTCTTCTGTTTTGGTCAAATTTCAACAATTATATTTTTGTGATGGGAAAAGTGACTAAAGTGATATGAATCTAGGTACAATGACTATCAAGTTGAATAGAAATGGACACAAGATGTTTGTTGACTAGGGAAAGCCCTTGAACAACTTGTTCGCCGGCACAAAACCCCGGGAGGATCTGGCTCCTGCCTTGACCGAAAGTTTACTAAGAATTCTCTTGAGATTACAATGCTAAGAGCGTATGAAAAAGGGAGCTTAAGCTAGTGAGGAACGTGTGTGAAAATACAGTGTGTGTTCCCCTTTTATACCTCAAAAATAAACTAATTAACAAAAAAGAGGATTATGGGCCTATAAACTCGGAATTAGGGTTGATCCTTGGAGATATATCCGCACTCGTTTGTTTGAGGAGGAGATAGTGATTTGTTTGCTGAAGAAACGTGGTTGAACTGGTCTTCGCTTTCTTTGGCACGATCCCTATAAAATAGGAATAGCGTTACTGGTCCAACCTGTAGGAGACCAAGTGGTAAATGGAACAATTCAAGCTGTTAGTACCAAGTTGTAAGTTGTAAACATGTTGACCGAAAAATGTAGGGCCCAACAATTGCCCCCAAACTTTTTGAATTTAAAAATGAGGAATAGAAAGAGACAAAAGAATTCAAAAAGTTTGCCAAATAAGGAAAAAAGATGACGGTTTTTAAGAGAAAAGAAAGGGACAAAGGAATTTAAAAAGCTTGTCAAAGGTGTGTGAGAAAACGGCGGTTTTTAAATGGAAAGAGACGTGATAGGACAGTTCGAGTGGTTTTCCAAAGCAAAAAGTTGTGTTGGTTTTAAAGTCCAACCGCTTTTAAGTTCCCCACAAATAAATATACTCCTTTTCCAACTCTCCCTTTCACCAAATCAGAACAGTAATTTCAACGGAGGTTTTATAGGGAGACCCAAGGAAGACGACCGGAGAGAGAACCAAAATAGAACTTTCTGGTGAGTTACTTGTTTCCTTTTCAATTCCATCTTTGAATTTTTGTTTTAAGCTTGAAAAAATGGGGAAGAGAAAGGTGGTAACTTTAATCGAAAGTGGAGAGGGTTTGCCCGCGGGTTTTCTCACCCAAAACATGTTGAAGAACCCTGAAAAAGAGAAGTGTAGAATCCCTGCTACTAATTTAGAAATCATCAAGAAGAATCATGCCATGGCATATGAAACTGAGTTTTTTACCCACCTTGACCTAACCCTGCACGTTATTCCCCGAATGGGTATGTTTCCGAATACCCCTTCACCATTGGTTTGAAATTCCCTTTCCCGATCTTAATCACCAAGTTCTTTGCTGCTACCAAACTTAACTATGCCCAACTTATGCCCCAAGGTTGGAGAAGCCTACAAACCCTCGTAAGGTTAAATGCAGAAACAGAGTTGGAAATAGGTTTAGAGGAATTCGCTCTCACAAATGAAATTAGGAGTTTTGGTTTAGGGAGGTATGGCTTTAGGGTTAGAACTGGTAGGATGTCCTTTCTAAATGACAATGTTGATACCGCCGATAGAGGGTGGAAGAACAAATTCTTTTTCGCCAAGAAGAGCACCCTGGTGAAGGATGAGGGTGCCAACTTCAAATGGAGGTCCCAAGGTAGTATAGGCAATTTTTCTAATTCTAATAATTCTCCTTAATTAATCAGGTAACTAATTCTCCAATTTTCTCTTTGGCTTAGTTGCGAAATTGGATGTGCTCTTTCCTTTTAAGGACAAAGACGGAGGAGAATGTGAGCAAGATTTATGATTTGGACCTCGTTAGTGAGAACTTTTAAGGTACTACCAGCTCAATTTGTTGCATCAAGACGAGGAAGTTGGTCCTGAAGAAGTCCAAGAAACAAATCTTGAAGAAACTTTATCTGAGCCTACCCCAATGTCCACAGGTTAATTAAATACCTGAAATCTTTGCCTATCTCCAACTTGTTCTAATTCCTTTATTTTGTTCTAACTTTTCAACCTTTTGCAGCCACCCTCTCTAAGGACACCGTTAGTGCTGCTGGCCTACTTGCTGCGGCTAGAGCAAAGAGTTTAGCAAGGCAAGACAAGAAGCCTCCTACTCCCGTGTCTGTTGTGGCTAGCTCCGATATAATTGCATCCAAGAAGAAGGGGGATGCGAAGAAGAGAAAGCTAGTGGATGCTGAAGCCACAGATACGAATGGTGACATGGATATGGGGAAGTTAGGTGAAAGGTTCAGAGCTGTTGTTGAGAAGGTAAAGATGAAGGGACTTTTGAATTTTTCCAAGGAATTTGATAGAATACTAATGCTTTCTTTTATGCAGGAAATTATGATCCCTATTGTGGCCCACATTGATGTATTGAAGATCAAGGTGGCAAGGCTCAGTCATGAAGCTGCAGAATCAAAGAAGGAGGCCACAAAAAATGCCAAGGAAGTGGAGAAATGGAAGAAGGAAGCAAACAAGCATGCTGGTGAAATGGAAGGTTTGAGGAGGGATTTTGAACGCTTAGAAAAAGAAGTGGAATCCATCAGGGCTGAGAACAAGGCTCACATGAAAGAACTTGCGGCTGCGGAGGGGGACTTTAAATTTCATGCCACCAAGACTTTGTTAGAGGCTCGAATTCAGATGATTGAAGAATATAAAAATGGGCAAGCCACAACTTGGAACCTGGAGGACGAGAGAAAAGTTTTGGAGGACCATATTGGGGAACCAGTGGATGCGTAAGAAGTGAATTTCGCGGCCCCGGAAGCCCTAGTTGATGATGCTAACAAGGATCCGAACACCATAGTAGTTACTCCAAATGATCAAGGGGAGAAGACAACACTCAAGGGCAAGAAAGCCAAGAAGTTTGAAAAACATTTAAAAACTTTTGGGTATTTTTGGATGAAAAAACAATTTTTGTGTACCTCACCGGTACAACAAATGGGGGAATGTCCCCAAAAACAAGGTTTTTAGTTTGTAATGGCTCATAAGAGCCGAGATAATTTATTTGGGGGTACTAGGTTGGTCTAGTACTCCAAGCTTTTTAGGTTTTTAGGGACTTGTTGGCTTATCCAACTCGTCCTTTAGTTTGCAAAAATCTTGGAAAACACTTAATGGTTTTTTAGCAAAGTATCTTATGTCTCCGAGAGACGCTTGTTTGTTCTTTAGATAACATGTAAATGTTATAAAACCGAAGGTAACATGAAAATGTTACAACCAATAGTTCACAACTTGAATAAGTGTGAAAACGTGCGCCTGTGCGAAGGTGTCAAAACCTTAATTCGTAAGAAAAGATGAATATCTTTTAACCATAAGTACCTTTGATCGTAGGTAATTCGTTTGAAGAGATAGAACAAGTATCGCCCGTCCCGGCGTGTCAACAAGTTCTATCCCTCTCCAAATAGAATTCCAACATGTATCACCCGCATCGGCGTGTCAACATGTTGAAATTTTCTTCCTCAGTTCAAACATGTATCAACCGTGATCGGCGTGTCAACATGCTTGACCTTTGTCCTCCTCAGCTCAAACATGTATCACCGTACCGGCGTGTCAACATGTTTGTCCTGCTCCGCCTTAGGTCTCAACAAGTATCACTGCATCCGGCGTGTCAACATGTTGAGCCTACTCCGTTTGCTCAAGTTTACACCTTGCAAAACAAATTCATGTTAGGTTGGGCGCAGCACGCCTAACGCCCTCCGACGCTCAAGTCAAGCAATGTTTCAATAATAGTGAAAAATTGAAATGCGTAATTGAACTTGACATAAATTTAAACCGTACTCCGAGGAGTCTAGTTATAAATAACTGGACTTACATAAAATAAAGTTTCAAGTGGATAGCGTTCCAACTTCTAGGGATTCTGTCCCCACTGGGGTCGACAACTGCATGCACCTTTGCCGCCTTCAAAGATCGATGAGATATGGGCCTTCCCACTGGGAGCCGCCTTTACTCCGCATTCAATTCTCTTGTATTTTGAAATACTTTTCTTAAAACTAAATCACCAACCCGGAACCTTCTAACTCGACATTCTTGTTGTAAGACCTAGCAATTCGCCGCCGATAAGCCGCCATCCTTATCTTGGCTAAATCCCCGATCTCATCAATTGTATCTAAATCTTGAGTTAGCAAGAGGTTATTTTCATCTTGAGTCAATAAGCCATACCTTGCCGTGGGGACTGCCGTTTCAACCGGAATTACAAACTTCAGCCCGAATACTAAAGAATAGGAGTTCTACCTCGTGGCTCCTTTAGAAGTAGTTCTATCTCGCCCATAGCACAAGTGGTAATTCTTCAACCCATTTTCCCTTCTTTCCGGTCTAGACGCTTCTTCAAGTTGTTGATGATCAACTTGTTGCTTGATTCAGCCTTTGGCCGTTGGCTTGAGGGTGGACAGTGTTGACATGACTAACTTGATGCCCCAAAATGAGTACGTAAATCCCTCGGTCTTCTTACTTATGAACCGTGACCCGTTGTCACATACAATCTCCGATGGTACACCAAACCTCGCTAATGATATTTTTCTTTAAAAATGAAATTACCTCTTTATCTCTTACTTGTACATAAGCTTCGCCTCGATCCATTTCGAGAAATAATCGGTTAGAGCCAACATGAATACTTTGCCTCCGGAGCTTTAGGCAACTTGCCTACAATATCCATGCCCCACCGCATGAAAGGCCAAGATGAGACTATAGGTGTAGGGGCTCGGCAGTTGATGCAAGATGTTGCTATGTCTTTGCGTGCATCACACTTCGTACGTAGCTCATGGCATCTCGACGCATGGTTGGCCAATAGTATCCCGTCTTGAGGGCCTCGGATGCTAACGCCTTTCCTCCGAATGGTTCCCACATATTCCTTCATGGATTTCTTTAAGCACCACTTCAACTTGATCATTATCGACACATCTCAAGTAATGTCCCGCAAAAGACTTCTTAAACAAAGACATTATCTATCAAAACGAAAGTCGAAATACGAATCTTAAAAGATCTAACATTCTTAACATCGGGTGGAATAGTTCCAAGTTGAAGAAACTCACTTACATGTTGGGTCCACGAAGGTTTAGCATCTTGTGCCCCAGTAGATGGTGTAACCACTTGAATTTCCTCAACTTGGTCTATTGTCGGGTACTTAACATAAATAATGGGTATACTAGAATGCAACATTGATTTGCAAGTTGAACCCAAGTTAGCCAAGGCGTCTCGCTTCGCGTTCTCTTCTCTAGGGACCTCGTTCCAAAGAGAATGATAGAAATTTCGAAGCTAAAGCCTTAACATGTTGGAGGTACAGAGTCATCTTGGAATGTTTCGCCATATAACCGCCATTAAAATGGTTAGCTAGCAATTGAGAGTCAACAAATACATTTAAATGTGTAATATTCAAACTCAAAGCCGTAGTTAAACCCATGATTAGGGCTTCATACTCGCCTTCATTATTCGTTGCACCGAATTCACAAGATACAACTTTGAGGTATGATATCACCTTGAGGAGATTTTAAGACTATTCCCAACCCAATCCCTTTGGAATTTGAAGCTCCATCGGTATACAATGTCCAAAATCTAGGAAACGCTTTACCTTCAAGTTGTTGCACTTCCAGCCTTCTACCTCAGCCGCAAACTTGGACTCGAAGTCGCCTACGAAATCGGCTAGTGGCCTCGCGATTTGATGGTCGTTCTTGGCTCATACGAAATGTCATACGTGCTCAACTTGGATCGACCACTTGGCCAACTCCGCCCGACATCTCTCGGCGTTCTCAACACATTTCTTATAGGATAATTAGTTCTAACAGCTTATGGAATGTGTTTCAAAATAATGACGTAATTTGGTAGCAGCAGTAGTTAAGGCTAATATTAATTTTTCAAGATGAGAGTACCTTGTTTCAAAGATCCAATAAAGACTTACTTACATAGTAAACAGTGATGCCGTTCACCTTGGGTTTCCTTCACCAATACCGCACTAACAAAAGATTTTCAGATACAGCTAAGTATAAATAAAGATGCTCACCATGTTCGGGTTTGGCAAGCAAGGGTGACGTCACCAAGTATTCTTTAAGTTGTTTGAAGGTCGCCTCATGTTGGTCACTCCATTGAAAGAGTTTGTTTTTTCTTAGTACTTCTTAGAATAACCCGCACTTATCGATGATTTGGATATAAATCTATTCAAAGCAGCCTACTCTACCCGTTAACCTTGTACGTCCTGATGTTCTTAGGGGATTCCAAGTTGAGAATGGCTTTAATTTGTTCGGGACTTGCTTCGATTCCCTTTGGTCACCATATATCCCAAGAATTTACTCCGCTCTAACACCGAAGTTGCACTTCGCCGGATTGAGCTTCATGTCAAGGTTTTCAAGATGTTGAATGCCTCAAAGAAGGTGCTCCACATGATCCTCAATGTGCTTGGATTTGACCACCATATCGTCTATGTAGACCTCCATCGTCTTGCCAAGTTGGTCTTTGAACATTTTGTTTACTAACCTTTGATAGGTTGCCCCCGCATTTTTAAGACCAAAGGGCATAGAAATATAACAATATATACCTTCGGAGTCAGCGAATGCCGTATCTTCTTGGTCCGAAGGCTCCATTTGAATTTGTTGATACCCGGAAGACGCATCCATGAATGTCAAGATGTCGTGGCCGCTGTCTCATCAACTAGAGAATCAATATGAGGGAGAGGGAATGGATCCTTCGGACAGTGCCTTGTTTAAGTCGGTGAAGTCCACGCATACTCGCCACTTGCCATTCTTCTTCTCCACCACTACAACGTTAGCCAACCACCTTAGGTACCGAACTTCTCTCGATCATCCCGGACTTCGTAAGCCTCTCAACTTCATCCTTTATGATCCGGTTCCGCTCCCGGGCAAACTTCCTTCTTTTTGACGGACAGACGGATGGTCGGATCGATGTTCAACTTGTGAGTAATAATATCCTTGCTTATCCCCTCGTCATGTCTTCATGTTTCCAAGCGAAACAAAGATTTCGGCTTTTCAGAACTCGATCAACTCCTCTTCGATTTCGGACGGTAGGTCTATCCCAACTTGCACTTGGGCCTCGTGGATTTGATGCATCAACAGGAACGCTTTTGTATCGTGCTCCACTACTTCAAGAATGTCCCGGGCCTTTTTCTTTAATTGCTATGCTTGCCGAGGGGTCGAGCTTGCTTTCATGTTGATCTTGTAACATTCCTTAGAGACTTGCCGGTTTCCTTCAACTTGGCAACACCCCAAGGTGTTGGAAACTTGACACATTGATGGTAAGTCGATGGCACGGCCTTCATGTTGTGGATCCAAGGCCTTCCCAATATAACATTGTACGAGGAAGAGCACTCAATCACACAAAACCTCTCCATGGAATTCATACCTTCCAGGTAGATGGGCAACTTGATCTCTCCGACCGTTTGCTTCACCTCACCACTGAACCCTACCAAGCACGGATGAATTCTTCACTACTTCGGACAGAGGGATGCCCATATCTTCAAGAGCATGAGTGAAGATGATGTTGACCGAACCGCCACCATCGATCGTAATCCGCTTGACCACACAATTAGCAATCCGCACCGAACAACTAGACCATCATGATGAGGGTCCAACGTGTTGTCCTTATCTTCATCTTCAAAGGAAATAACATGACCATCGGTGAAGTCACGACGCCTTGAAGGCAATTACGATTGATCTTCCTTAGAGCTTTTGGCATGACGCTTGGCGGCAGTAAGTTGTGCCGCAAATATGAGACCCACTCGAGATAGCATTCACTACCTTGGTAGCCTGGAGGGGTGCAACTTTCTGGTCTAGACCGCTCCCCGAATCAGGTTCTTTGGATTCACTCCCCGACCCTCTTCTTGCCCAACAAATCCTTGAGAAGACCCTTGGACAATAAATGAGCAATCTCCTTCCTCAAGGCGAAACAGTTCTCGGTGGTGTGCCCAAAATCTTCATGAAACGCGCACCACTTGGACTTGTCCTTCCAAGTTGTTGACTGGTCATTCTTCTTGGGCCATCTTGCTTTATCTCCAAGATTTCCCATGGCGCACAAGATTCCTGCAATGTCCACAGAAAAGCAATATTCAGAAATTTGTGGATAATCATTATCATCACCTTCCTGATCATCATCTACAACATGAATTCTAGAGGATTCCCGCTTTTAACAGGGGGTTTGCCCCTGTTGGACTTATAGTGATGGGAATCCGGTCGTCTGTCAGAAGGCTCAAATAGAGGAGTAGGAGTCCTCCCAGTTGACTTCCCCATCGCCAAGCTATCTTCCTCCAGTCTGATGTAGGGCAAGGCCCTGGTTCTGATTTCTTCAAGTTGTTTCGCAGGGGTCATCACCAACTCGTTGTAAAACAATGAGCTCTTCTTCAAGCCTATACGGAATGCCTCCGTAGCGGTGGACACGTCCAAGTTGGGTATAGTCACTGCCTCCTTGTTGAACCTGTGCAAATACTCTTTAAGATTTTCGTTAGGTACATTGTACAATTCTATAAAGATCACTAGTCAACTTGTCAAATGCCCTGTTGCATGAAAACTGATTAATGAACATATTGACAAGTTGAGCATAAGATGAAATAGAGTTTAGAGGAAGCCCCGTTAGCCATTTTAAGGCCGGTCCTGACAAGGTTGAGCCAAAGCCCCTGCAAAAACATGCTTCTTTAAACACAGGAGGGATACTTATGATATCCATTGATTCCTGATACAGCAACACGTGCTCTGCTGGATCGGTACTCCCATCGTACTTCTTCATATGAGGGACTGAGAATTTCTTCGGGATCTCCACACTGGCTATTGCTGGCACAAAACGAGACTCGTTGTAGCAAGTTGGAGAGACTTGGTGATACGGCAAGTTGACTCCAGGCACGCTTCGGAGCAACTCCTTAATGGTTTGCATTTCCTTAACAAGTTGGTTCTCTGCGAAAAGAGGAGCATTATTAACTTGAGGTGCGAAAGTATCGAAAGCATTAAAGAAACTTCCTGTTTGCCCCACTGAGGGTGTAGCATAAGTGTAGCAAGATGATAGCGCAGGTTGGCTAGCTGGTAGGCCGAATCTTGGTTGCTCGATTGGAATGGATGTCACAATCGTGCTTTCCGCTGGCAAGGTGTTGGACATCGGGATATCTCCAACATAGCTCGGTCCTGTACTCCGCACCAAACAAAGATCTAGGAAGTAAAGGTGAAAACGGAGTGGATACTTGAGTCTCCGCTTGCTTCCCTTTACGCAGACTATCAATGGCATTGAATATCATGGTATTCGTACGCTCCTGATCATCCAACCGATCGCCTATTTTCTTCATCATGTCCGCCATGTTGGACATTATCTCCAAATTGACAGCTTCTGCACTTGGAGGAGGGTTGCCTTGGGCATTGGAAACAGGAAGCGGCCGACTCTGACTGCTGGAAGATGGATTAACCATTTCTACTTGAATAATCAAAGTTTCCCACGGACGGCGCCAAATTGTTTTGGTCAAATTTCAACAATTATATTTTTGTGATGGGAAAAGTGACTAAAGTGATATGAATCTAGGTACAATGACTATCAAGTTGAATAGAAATGGACACAAGATGTTTGTTGACTAGGGAAAGCCCTTGAACAACTTGTTCGCCGGCACAAAACCCCGGGAGGATCTGGCTCCTGCCTTGACCGAAAGTTTACTAAGAATTCTCTTGAGATTACAATGCTAAGAGCGTATGAAAAAGGGAGCTTAAGCTAGTGAGGAACGTGTGTGAAAATACAGTGTGTGTTCCCCTTTTATACCTCAAAAATAAACTAATTAACAAAAAAGAGGATTATGGGCCTATAAACTCGGAATTAGGGTTGATCCTTGGAGATATATCCGCACTCGTTTGTTTGAGGAGGAGATAGTGATTTGTTTGCTGAAGAAACGTGGTTGAACTGGTCTTCGCTTTCTTTGGCACGATCCCTATAAAATAGGAATAGCGTTACTGGTCCAACCTGTAGGAGACCAAGTGGTAAATGGAACAATTCAAGCTGTTAGTACCAAGTTGTAAGTTGTAAACATGTTGACCGAAAAATGTAGGGCCCAACATCTTCATTGTTCCACTCGGCTTTAGGTTTGACTTGAATGTCACCATCTTCATCCGGTGGTAATAATGGAAGAGAGTAACTATTAACTACAGATCGCCAAGCTCGAAGATCAATTGATTTGATATGCGAGCGAAGGTGGATCTTCCAATAGGCATAATTCGAACCATCTAACACAGGAAGACATTATTGGTTAGGATTTGTAGGATCAAAATCCATGAATACTGGACCAAGCCCTTAGCATCGTCAAGTGACCTGCTCTGATACCAATTGAAATTTTCACGACCTAGATAACATGTGTTATCAAAGATGTTGGCAATACCAACGATATCACTTGAGATAGCACTAACGATAACACCTAAGACTGCACACACACACACACTCCGAAATAAAACAACTTTAAAAGAGTTTTGCAGTGGAATTAAAAGACACAAGAGTCAATTTTCTCAAGCTATATAATTATATAACTTGAGGGTGGCTCAAAAGCCAAGACTTTATCTTCACTATATAAATGATTACAAAAGCCGAAAGTTTCCTAACTCTATTACAAGAAGAAACGAATAGATCAAAACACAAACCCTATTCTACCCAAAACACAATCAAGTCCAAAGTACTTCAGAGTGGAAAAATAAAGTATGAGAGAAAGGGCAAAAGGAACCAAAGATGTGTTTTGTCTCTTGTGCAAGGAGTGTGAAAGATGTGTGTAATTGGTATATCTTCAAGTGTCCACACCTTGCCTATTTATAGTCTTCAAATATCTTGAAGGCTACTCAAAATAACAATCTTGGGGCTATCTTAGTCGTGCATGAAGAGTGGGTAGAGTGGCCAAGCTTGCTCCTTACATTTCGAGCATGACTTGGTCCATTTCCTTAATTGTAGCAACCATATGCTTGATGCCCAAGTCCTAGCTTCACTCTCTTGTACTTCCATGCATTCTCAGCCTTGTACTCTTTAATAAATAGCAACCTACATTGGACTTAGTCTTCACCATATTTTCCTTCAAAATCAACAAGGCAAGACTTTGTCAAAGTTACACATAAATTCCCTATTTATGCGTAACTCTTCTCCAACTTCATTCCATGTTTCTAGCAAATAATCCAACCTTGTTATAAGTTGAAATATGGACCACAAAACATATATATCTTGCAAATAATATTAGACATTAGTATATAAATAAATATGAAAAGAAATATATAGCTATAAACCAAAACAGTCGGGTAACATAATTCTGCTAGTGGTAACACATGTGGTAATACCCCAGTTTGCACTAACAAAAAAAATTAACATATATGATGCTATTTAACATAATATACATGGATATACATAGAAAAAAACAAAATTTTCAAATCAGAGACGGTTATTGTTCAATATATCATGTAAATGCGAATTTTTTGGCATAAAAATGGAAAAAATATAAGATAGGTTAAAAATTACCAAAAACAAGGCACGGAATTTAATTGACGGTCCGAAGCCATTCATTTTGTATGCTAAGTCGATTCACTGATTCCATTGTGAGTAATTATTCTTGGAAATTGAATGACGAAATGCGAAGAGAGGAAAGCAGCATCAAATGGCTAGGAATTGAATGATTTTGGCCATAATGCAAAGCAGCCAAATTATGGTTTTCGGGTAGAGAGTTAGAAGAGAAAGAGAGAGAGAGTGCCGAGGTGAGTTAAGAGAAGAGAGGGAGCGGCGAAAAATATATACCATTAGGGTTAGGTTTATAAGAACTATTTATATAGCAACTGATTTTTTAATCATTATCTGATTACTTTTATAAGTGGGCTTGTACCTTACAACGAACCATTGGGGCCTAAATTACTTGTGGGACTTTAATTTTTAATTTTATATGTTTGTTGTTTTTATTAATTACTGGCCAATTAGTTAGAATATTTTTTTTCTAAAAAATACTCCTTCCATCTTTAAATGAGTGTCAAAAAATTTCTCTCACATTTGCTCTTGATTGATCAAAAGCAAATTTGAAAAATAAATTCAAAATTCATTTAGGGAAGGAGGGAATAATTAATTCATTTAATATGAAACATTTTTTTTTTAAATGGTACGTAATATTACATTTTGTAGTAAATATGTTTTAGGGTTATACGTTTCTATTTATATGGCCATATTGGGATAAAATGGTTTTTTTTTTTACAAATATACTATTAAGGGCTTGATGTTTATAATGTGAACAATTTGGCTGAAATATATGTGGTCTTTATAATGGGGCAGGTTGGGCTGTAATATATTTTTGATGAATAACGTTTATTTAAAAAGATTACAATAATATCTATAGTTATTGTAACTTTTTTTATTTGGTTCATGCGATTTGTTAAAGTTTTTTTAACGTGCGTTTAACGCACGGGTGTTGTACTAGTTATCACATTAATGGTCAATGCATCCATGCTAGTCTAACAATTTATACTCAAGTAATTTAAAGGTCAAAAGTATCTTAATCATACAATTGAAACCTAAAATTTGCTTTAAAAATATTGAGATAAACAAGAACAAAATTAATTGTAAGAATTAAATCATGTTTAGTATACAGATTCAATAGTTACTAAATCTAATTCATTAATAAAGAATTTATCTACTAAGAACCATAAAAGAGAAATCAAAGAAATAAAATAAAAACATAAAATCAGGGTCATGAACCTTCAATCCTCGTTTACAACCTTAAAAATAAGAATAAAACATATATTTACATATTTCTAAAATTTGGTTGTAGTTGTTTCATTTATACTAGGGGTGAGGGAGAGTGAGATGTCAAAATCTATTTATAACTATATAAAAACACAATTTTCGTAATTTAGTGCACATTCAGGGGCAGAAAAGTAAAACCACTGTGCCCAACAACTTCTTCATGTGGATAGGGGTACTGTAAGTGCTCCAATTTGAGCTTGTTAGCATTTTCGTTAGAAAATTAACGAAAGTTATAACATTACTAACATTCCTAACATTCCTAACTTTTCTAACAAAGTAAGGGTAAAATGGGCATTGCCATTTAAAGTTAAACCAAGAAAAGAATCTCAAAAAGCAAAAGAAATAAGAAAAATCCGAATTGGGCAAGTTGAAAAACATAAACTGCTGGATTTTTGAATTTTATTCTTCCTGTCCAAAGCCTGAAGCCGTAATTAATGAACAAGGCACGCCGTCAATCATATCCGCGCGGACATGTTTGTCAATTTCGAGAGGGCTATAAATTGAACCCTCCTCTCTCGGTTTACACAACACAATTTGATCACAGCAACGAAACTACGGCGAAATATAGGAGAAAACAGTGGGAATTCACTTGAATTGCCACCATTTTCTCTTCAATCTTTCCCAAATCTCACTCACTCACAAACACTTCAAATCACTCTCATACATACTATTATACATACACTAACTCAAGCTCAAATCACCCTTTAGGAGGAGGAATAGAGAGAAAACATAGAGGACTTCATTGTTATCTACTTGTTTTCTCTTTAACCAACTCAAATCATCAACCCTAAACACTTTCAAACCCTAAACACATTCAAGCCTCAAACACTCATATATTCAAGCCAAAGCCTCAAAATACAAAGAAGATAGGTATAACCTCCCTCTTCTTACCCTAAATCTCTCATCCATGCATGCATCTTCAAACTACAAAATGTAGTTCATTCTTCTTCTTGTTTTAAGATCCAAGAAGATCACCATGGAAGTCCATCTCCATGGATGATCTTCTACAAGGATCAACATTTTCTTTAATGTGTTCTTACTTTCTTGCAAAGAAAACTCATTTTCAAAACCCCAAAAAACCATTTTCAAGCATCAAATCTCATTTTCAAAGGATAAAAATCCCCTTCCCAAGCAAATGAAGTGCTTAGTCCTAATGTACCCCAAGGATGGTTTGGTATAGTTGATTCACCACTAAAATGTCAAGTGATCACTAACCAAAACCTAGGGAAATGGGGACAAGCATGGATGCAAAACCCCCCTTTAAAATCATATTTTCTTTCATGGGAAGTTGCTGTCCAGTAGCAATTTTCTCAGACCTCAGTCCATGGTCTAATTTTTTGGACATAGATAAACTTGGAATTTGGTGTTGACTACAAAATACTTTTTGTAGCCAACATCCAGATATTTCCATACATATATTTACTTTATTTTTTTTGTGAGTAAAACTCCTTTTTTCAAATTTTCTTTTAAAGGTCAGTTCATCAGTCTCTGGAAATCCAGATTTCAGATCTGAGATTTCCAGAAGGTTTTGACCCCTCAAATCATCTCCAAAATGAAAAGTTCTTTTACAGAAACCTTTTTTAAGGTGTTTTGAACATTTTTCATTCCCGGACTTTTCCCAGATTCTGGAGTTTTCAAACCCTAAAGTCCATTTCAAAGTCAAGGGTCAACTGCTTTTTCATTCTGGCAGAATTGCTTTTCAACTCCCAAAAATCTTTTGAGTGCCAAGAATCAACCCAAAAATCATACCAAAAATCTTGGGGATTGTTCAAAGTCTTATAAAGAGTTCCCCATTTTTGTTTTTCTCATTTTCAACTCATTTTGGTCAAAACACACACACACACACACACACACACAAAAGGATTTCAAATGTTTGGAAGACTCGTTTTACGAGGCGTTCCGGGTGCACACTAACGTCCTTCCCGGCGCGTAACGTGACCTCCGAACCCAAATCTCTGATCTCGGGCTTTTTTCAAAGTTTTGGCCCTTAAAATAAAAATGGCGTGGCGACTCCGTTTTGATTTTCAAAAAAAATCGGGTACATCACAGTGGCGACTCCGCTGGGGACATAAGCTTTTTCTAAAAAAAAAATGATATTTGGTATATTGGTGGAAACCATTAAACTTCCCGTTATCGCCTCCTAACACGAGTCGGGGATAAATTGTGGTCTAACAATCCCACGTACCGGTATCATTATTTTCAAAAAAAAAAGAAAAGTATTTGAGGGTCAAGCTTCCGTCTCAACATTTGAAAATCCTTTGCTTTGTGTGTGTTGATTTTTGCACAGTTTTCGTGTTTGTTTTTGGCCGCCTCGGAAAAGTCAAAATTTTGACTGTCGGAATAATGTCCCTAACTGTCGGAATTTTTGTGCTTATGTGCTTATGTGTTCATAAAATTTTCAAAAAAAAAATTTTTCAAAAAAAAAAATCATGCATCATGCCTTTTTAAGACACATAAAAAAAATTTCTATTTTTCTCAGAAAAGGAAGATAGACTGCTTGCACACTACGCGCACGTGACCTTACCTTGCACACTACGTCCCTAACCCGGGAAATCCTTGTCGCGGTCCGTTTGGTCTTATTACGCCTCTCGGATGAGCACGGGACTACCCAAACATCCCATGGAGCCTCGTGTCGACCATGCACTTGTCCGTGACACACTTTGTCAGAGACCCGGTTGGTTTTTAGTACAGTCCGTGTCATGCCTGTCTGTGTATAGACCTTTCCTTTCAAGCCTTTGTCGGCATACCGACTCAATATCTTTCGGGTCCCTAATCAGTCGAAGTCATGCCGGTTTCCCGCCGCAGACTTTGACCAAGATATTGACCGGCGCCTTGACTTCGGCTACGGCGGCACAAATTATACACGACTCCCGGCATGACCGAGTCATCAAGGATTAACGGTTATTCCATGCCTGATTACGGCTTAGCGACGACAAGTCAAGATCAGCTGTGGACATTTATCGGTCCAAATCATGCCGACTTTTTGTCGAGCCCTCGGACACGATCTTGACTTTGACGTCAGCTTTGTCCGTAATTTACATCGAATACTCGTCAAGACTCGATTACCCGCCAGACTTCTAGGATCGTTTTCTTTTCGGTCGGTGGGACCCGCTTGCCCTATAGGACCCTCGCCCGGGGCATCCACCCTGGGAGGTCGAAATACGGGTGGAATACGAGGGGCTTATAGACGTAGTGACGGGGCCCACCGATCCGGGAATCGAGTAGTTCGCGAAAAAGAAGAGCAATCTTTTCCAACCGATTAGGTTAATAAAACATGTTTTAAGTAAACAAGAACAAATAGCGCATGTTGCATGAGCCCTAAGCCCAAACACCAACCTGTTTCGCTTCCCGAGTCTGAACCACACCCTTTTGTGCCTTCCACAGTAAGCAAAGTTTGGATCGAGACCCGGGTCATCGTTTGTTCGGCTCGGTCATTCCGAAGTCGAGATACTTCATCGGTTTCCTCCTTCGCTTCGGCTCAAAGTTTCAGAATGACCAACTCGAGAGGAGAACGGTGGGGACGTACAACTCCACACCCCGAAAATCCGCAAAATGCCGAGCAGTGGAATCGGATGTTGGAACAGATAAGACAAAATCAAGAGGCTCGAGATCGGTCGGTTATTGGAAAGTATCGAGAACCCGGGGCTAGCAATTGTTCACCACCCTAATGGAACCTTTACGGTTGATGCGAAGATTGGAGCTAATTACCCTCCCGGGCATGACAACTACCATCAAATGCCCTGTCCCCTTTCGTGTGGAACTACTAATGGGCCAAGCATCCCCAAGCCTATCACTCAGCCTGCCTCTCGGCCTCATTGTATAGATCTAGGTCAACCTGCCCCCGGTGCATCTCAGGTCTCACCACCAGGATTGAGTCAGTTGGCTTTCGCCCGCCCTTGGAAGGGTTACTACTTCACAACACGGTCGGTTCGGGTCATCGGCTTGGAAGGGTCGGTTTACTACTTCACCGCATCGGTCGGCTCGGGTCACCATCTCGGAATGGGACGGTTCGTTTCTCGAGCTCCATGGTTCGAGAGGGCCGGCTTGCTTCCTCCAATTCTCAAAGCACCTGGCCCCTATGATGCTGCAAGATCACGTGGGCCACCGAGGCTTTTATCACCACTTCATCGGGCTCTACCCGCCCCTCAGGTTGGGAAGTCCGACAAGGTCAAATGCTCCTCATCAAATTCTCCACCCGGCCGTTACGCAAGCTGCTCCTGCTCATCAAGTACAGTATACACATTTCCCTTGCAGTCATGTTCCTCGGTGCGGTCAAGACACATTCAATCCTCTTTGTTACGATGCCTCAAACCTCATGTTTTCGGCGGCCTTACGGATCCGCACTCATTTGCTCCCTGGTATCCACCCATTACGAGCCATATATCTTCATCTTCGGCAAGCTGCCCGGGCCTTATGAGGAAGATTACGGTCATGCTTTTAATGCTCGGGCTGTCATTCCTCCCACCAGAGTACTTCCTACGTGGTTTCGTTTGCTAATGCCAATCTTGTGGCGGGGTCATGCAATCCTAATGTTCCTATTGACTCGTCCAATGGATTATTGGTAGAACCAATTAAGAAGGTACAAGAAAATCCTAGCAACGAGAGTATCGACGATCGCTCGACTCGGGCCATCTCACCATATCAATCTTGTGTATCGACACGAATGAAGTTTACAAAAGGTCGAATCTCGACGATTACATTGATGATTACATCAAAAGGGTTCGTGCACGGGAAAAGACTACGAGTCCGAACATGTCTCGCCGCTATAAACCTTACCCTTCCAACACGGCTCCGACATCCGGTAAAGGAAAGAAGGCATTGGGTACAATTGACGGCCCCAAAAGCAACCAAGAAATGGTGGTCCTTTAAGGCAACGAGAACGTTTTGATGATCTTGGGATGCCCATGGGCTTAATTTTCAAGGGCTTAGTAAGGGTAGGCCTTTTGGAGCCTCTCAAGGACTACCATCCAAGGAGCTCAAATGCACCTCTCGACATGAGTAAGCACCGCGCCTTCCATGATCATTATGGCCACACGGCCGACAAGCTGCATAGTCTTGAAGAGAGCGGTTCAAAGGTTAATCGAAACGGGCAAGCTTGAGCGCCCCAATGGACCAAAACCGGCAAACCCTGTTCAGAATGGTGACCAAGTCAATGACCAAATCTCGAATCCCGAGGATTTGGGTGTTCCCTTAAGCAAAGTTTTAAATAGCTTGCTAGAGCGGGGTCTCCTCGAACCCATGAGAAACTATCGGCCCAAGGATCCCAAAATCCCTTTTGACACCACTAAGCATTGTGCTTTCCACCGGTACCACGGTCATACGACCGACAAGCTGTACGGCTTTGAGAAAGGCGATTCGGGGATTAATTAAGAAGGGCAAACTCGAGCGCCTCGGTGATCTCAACCCCGCCAATGATCATTTCCCAAACAACGCGAATGTAAACATGATTGAATTTTATGATTCAAACTCGTGAATTCAACGAGACTCGACAAGCCGGATGATTTAGTCGCAACAAATGTTGAGAATGGATGGTTTGACCGCAACAAGCATGTGGCCATGGCAAAGCCGGATTTAGTGAAATGCTTTGAACTCTCGCCCTCAGATAAGTTCACGGCGACGCCAAGGTTAAATGGGATGATAATGATCGATGGCGAGATTTGGCGAAAGCGATAAGGATACAAGAAATCCGATGATTAGGAAGGAAGAGTTAGTCCTGGCTTTGGAAACGCCCATAAGATTCATGAAGAACAGTGACCACTGCTCATCAATGCTCTCCGCCGCCATGGAGTTCGGAGTAACAGTTGAGGCGAATGGTTCCCCTGGTCATGGTCGAAGATGAGACTTGAAAGGTGATTTCGGTCCCTTCATCCTATAACTCTCCATCCCACGGCCAACACCTCCCTCCATCCACATATGATCCCTTGCCAAGGACAATTCCTCTTGACCCTTTCCAGCACCTCGGGCCATTAGGGCTCCATCGCCCTCGGCTCCTCGAACGAGTTGGGCTCCATCACACTGTTCCTCAATTTCGGCAATACCTTCCGGTTTATGCTCCGGCTTCACATAATCAGTTTGAGCTATGTGGCTATGTTAAAGCCTCTACACCCACCCGAATGCGATCATGAGTTGCTAAAAGAAAATCCGGATGCCACAAGTTTTCCGTTGTCATCTACCGGACTTAGTAAATTCACCGTCGGTTTCACCGGTCTGTGTTTGTGTTTCCTTCTGGCGATAAGAGTCTTGTTGCGAGTTCCATAACTCGAATGTTCCCGTTGATCCCCATGTGGCAATATTGATAGAGCAAGTGAAACAAATGCGGGAGAAGCTTGATCTTATGATAAGTACTAGCACTCCTTTGACCCAAGATGTCGAACCAGGCAAAGAAATGATTACGTCGCGCAAAATTCAAGTGCCGAAGTGAGAGAATCCGATAGGACAACGCCCCTAGAGCACACTTGTCTAATGCCGGTTCCAAGCTTGAGAAAGGCCCGAAGACACAATCGGCTAGTATCACCCCTTTCACTCAAAACAACCGGCGCATCGTTGAATCCTCCCAAACAGAGCCCAATACCCCTCAAGGTCCTCTCGGGTTCACTTCCTTCCATCAATATGCTCGGTCGACAAAGTTCGTCCCCGTGACTTTTCCGACCCGTTTCTTTGGACAACTTGTGCTCGCCCGGCTGCTCCGTGGCCTCAAACTCCTCCACTCCCACCGGTATCATGGGCACGTGGCGATCACCGCCTCGGTGCGCGGTAATGGAATCGAAGTTAACGAAAGATGGAAAGCTCAAGCGTCTTGGCAGTCCAACAACAAAGAGTAGCTAGACTAGGGGCTACCCATCCTTTAATATTAAACAGTCTTTTAGTCAACCTTCGTAGGTTCTAGTACTTTCTTCGTTCAATCAAGTCCTCCTTGGACATTGTAGTTAATCTTAAGTTTTCTATAAAAGAGTCTTTTTCTTTTCTCGCTAGACTTGAGACATTATTTGCACACCTACATTACATTTAATGAAATGGTTTTATTTTAAATGATCACTCGCATCGCTCAACAAATAATCTCTGGAAATGATTAAGATTTTAATTAATTGGTGCGAGAAAGTCAACTAATGCCCTCCCTATACACTTTCCTCACCTCACAAAGGCATCCATCAAGCCATACACTTTCCAAAACATATCCCCATCATCACCTTGATCAAGTCAACGAAGGCGGCAACATCAAGGGACAACAAAAGGTCACTCAGCATCGGGAGATCGACCCCATATCGAAAAAAACAGGGGCTTGCCTCCGCCCCCCATGCATCAAGAAAGTTCAAGTAGAAGCTTGCCTTCGTCCTCAAGTGCTCAAAAAAAAAACAAAAGCTTCAAAAAAAAAGCTTCAAAAAAAAACAAAAGCTTCAAAAAAAAAAAACAAAAGCTTCAAAAAAAAAAAAAAAAGCTTCAAAAAAAACAAAAGCTTCAAAAAAAAAAAAAAACAACAGCTTCAAAAAAAAAAGCTTCAAAAAAAAAAACAAAAGCTTCAAAAAAAAAAATGAGGCCAAGGACCTAGCACCGCCGATCAGAAGGTTTGACATATGGGCAAAATTAAAGCCCGAAGAACGGAAGTTGTCGACAACAAGGGAGCGATTAAAGCAACGGCAAAAACATATCATAAGCCCTTAAGCCGCATCCAAAATCTTTCTCCCCGATGAAGGACGACGATCAAGAAGCAACGGAATCGCTCAAAATGACTTGTCAAGGAATCACCTCAAGGCCCGCACCTTATCATCCAAACTTCCTATCCGAGCCTTTTCACCAAAAGTACCACAAATGTTCATACCCCTTTTCTAAAGCCAAACACGGTTCGGACCCGAACTACGGCGACTGAGCTCCTCACAATGAGGGGAACGTAGGCAACCGAGAAATGGTCCGGTCATAAACACATTCAAATCCCGGAAAATCCGGCCTCACCAATAGCCTCTCCTATACACGATCCCTCTTCACCATTCGCCAACTTCGACTCTTGGTATCGGTTGACTTTCTCCTCATGATTAATCAAAATGTTTGTTCATATCGAGATTAGGGGTTGAATAACCCGAACATTAATAAAGGGTTTTAAGCAATCTTGTGATCATTTTGAATAAAACATATTTTCGAGATGTCTCGACAAGTCTTCTTTTTCTACATTATAGGAAAAATAGAGCTAAACACTAATTTTACGTCGGCGGGGGCTTCCATACACTTTTACAAACCTTTCTAAACTTATGCTCTCTCAAAAGAGTCAAACCCAAAGCGAGTTCTTTTGTTCCTTCGTCAAATGAGGCCATCAAATAATATAAATCGGGATTCATCCCCACTTTTCGAAAAAAAATATATGCCCCTATGGGTATACATTCCTAAAATTGTCTTGCTTTTACATTTTCTTCCGGTTGACTAATTGTATAAAGAAAATAATAAAGTAAATATGGAAGGATGGGTTGCCTCTTTTGCTACATGATAATTCAAGAACATTGGTTCTTCACTCTGCTACAAGATGGGTTGGGTCTGTTCGGTATCGGTCTACGGTGCCTACCGGGTTGAAGCCTCTCTAATTGTGTCGGATTCACGGTCATGAGACCGAGGCTTTGCCAAGTTACTTCTTCCAAATCAAGACTTCGCAAATACATCTCTTCAGACCAAGGCTCCACCAAGCAAGATGAGATTTGATCGCCATGTTGGTCATGGGCTAGTCAAGTGCAGTTCTTTGATGTCCAAGGACGAGGACGGAATTTTAACCAAGACCAGAAATTCATCATATTTCTATGGCTAATATTGGAACCTGAGTCCATAAAACTCCTTGAGCCAATCAGAATGAGGTTTCGATGTTCATCCTTGGAAGATGTCAGGAATTTTGGTTTGACGATTGCCCTCAACCCCGATGGAACTTTCACGGTAGAAGAGGAAAAGGATCCCCATCCCTATCTTGGCCAGACAGACTACCACCACCTTCCTCACACTCTTCTCAACTTGCGAATCAGCCATCCTTTCAGCCTCGGTCTAATATACATTCACAGTTCAGTCTGGGACAGTCGTTTGGGGAAACAAATTGACTTCAGTCCGATTTGGGCCAGTATGGTATGCCTCAAAGCAGTCGGGGTCAGCTCGGTATGTCACAACAGTTTGGTATGCCTCGGCGGTTCGGTACGAGATCGGTCGGGAGCTTCTCGGTTACATCGGTTTGAAATGCCTTGACAAAGAACCCAGTTCAAGATGTCCAATCCCCGGCACCGCACAAGCCTCACAAGATTCCTTCATGACCGTCTCAACGGGACAGCAAACCCCAAATACAGACTACTGGACCCATGCAGTCTAACGTAACCGATCAGCAACCGGCAAAATCGGTACGGAATGTCTCCTCATGGTTGGGGATACCTCGGAATGCCACAGCAGATCGGAATCCCACCTCAGTTTGGAACCAATCTATCAGGGCCTTCGCAGCAACAGTTTGGAATGCTTCCACAGTGCGGTCCCGGGGCAACGGTCGAAGCCCTTCCTCGTAATGATGCTAGCTCGGCCGCTCCTCACACGGCTTTCACAAATCCATCCCTCACTCGGGCTTCGATGGGTTACCAAGCCTCCATCCCGGTTTCATCGAGAATCACCGGGACCGCAGTACCCCTGGTCATGCACCTTGACTATGCAATTCAACAATCGGGGACGGCAGCCCGCACTTAAGCCTACTTATGGGCCTCACTCCAGAAATTCGAGTTACCCAGCTACATCGAGGCCGCCTTTGCCCTCTTTGCCGGTTGAAAATCAACAACAAGCCGAAAGGTTCTATCCCTTTGCCCGGGGTCCTACTCAAGCTCCCGGGGTGATTCGGGCCAAGGACGGGATTTCACCTATGTCCCCAGATCGGCCGTTCCCTCCACTGTATGCCGCCGGTGGTAGCTCCTCTCTCTAGCTCGATCACTGGTTTGAATGCCATTGTTCCACCACAAGACCCTCATTTGGCTTGATTCGTGGAACGACACAAGGAAATGAAAGCACAGATTCTTGAATTGACCGCTAAGAAGTCCGCTTTCCGGCCAACGAACCCGGACTCCTTTGTTCCCCACAAATTCGTGATGCCTAATTTGGATCTCTTTGATGGCCTTGCATGCCCGAAAACCCATACGGACACGTATACCTTGGCAATGAAGGTCAAAAGGGCGCCAATCGGCGGTTGGTGACTATTTCGATCTCTCTTTGAAGTCGGTGCTCTAAAATGGTTCTTCCGCTTAAAATCCGAGGCCGGGGCTACATGGGACCGAGACTACTAGCCAACTTGGAGTGGGAAGCAAATAGATTTGACTGCGGACAACAATGCGGCGTCAGACGAGAACATCGGGGACTTTTACAAGCAAGATGGCAACTCCTCCTTTTGAAGAGGAACAACTAGACATCTTTCGGTCACGCCCGAAACCACATCTCGAGGATCTCACTTAGCAATTTCCCCTATCCAGGATCTACGGGCAATGATCAATTCCGGGGCTAAATTTGAGAGGGCTTACAATCGGCTAGGCGAGTTGTCGCACCTGCTACGGATACCGGGTTTCTTCCACCTCCAACACGACTCTGAAAAAGGGCGGTGTGAGCGATCGAAAAGGGGACCCCGAGGACCCAATACGATCAACAATCCATTCCCTAAAAAAAAAGTAGTGTGAATATGATTGAAGCCACGAACAAGCCAAGTGCCACTATGGCTAACGGTTCCCATATGGAAGACACTCTTCGAAGAGAGGATTCTAGTTTCATAGTCGGTATCAAAGATGGGTTTCTCCCTTCATGACAACTTCACCTTGAAGGCTCTCACTTTGATCGATTGGCTCGGTACTTCATCGGTATGTCACCAAACCTTTAACTCGGACCTCTGTAGTGACGCTTTGTCAAACTCCGGGGCTTCATCAAATCATTCAGAAAGATTCCGTGGTTTTCGCCATGTCTTTTCCATGGAATGGGGCTTTATCAAGTCACACCTATCTTCGGAAGAAAGGCCTAGTCACCTCAACAACTATCTTGGAGTTTCGACTTTAGAACTTGGCATATGGCAACTCCTGCATCATCAAAAGTTGAGAATTGGGAATCTCCTCATATCGGCATTTCGTCAAATCACAACTAACCCAAGCGAAAGAGGGTTCATTCATGTCAACATTCTAGAGAGCCCGTCGTCGTCGCCTTCAAATGTCCGAGACCGAAAAGAAATTTCAATCGAGACCCGGGTTCAAATCCAACTTCATCCCAAGATCAAAATTGACCTCATCAATAACATGCAATTCAGTCCGCGACCAAAGGATATCACCCCACCACTCAAAGTTTGTCCCAAACAAATAACAACACATACATCCCCTCTCATCACCATGCATCCCCACAAAAATCTCCCTGTGGCTCATGTAGCATGCACAAAACTTGAATCAATAGGAACAATCCTAAGTGATTGAAGATCTTAAATTCCCCGCCAAAAGCTTAGGCTAAGTGCATCTTCGAAAGCAAGTAAATGCATCATCTCGCAAACTTATGCAGTGATACTCTCACAATCATTTTTGGCTCTATGCACGCATCTGTCACCATAAATATCATATATGCATCTTCCTCTTCACTAACGAACGCAGGAATTCAAACGTGAAATCAAATCCCCCTTTTCGGCAAGGATGATCTTCACCAAAGACGACCTCCAATGTCCACAAATGGATGAAGACGCCCTCCAGCATCTACAGTTTGGCAAAGACAAGCTCCGGCGTCTGCAACTTGCTAAAGACGACCTCCAATGTCCACAAATGGATGAAAACAGCCCCAATGAAGACCACCTCCAGTGTCTACCGTTCGGTCAGAGACGCCAAGTTCTCAAATACAAATCGGTCAGAGACGCCAAGTTCTCAAATGCAAATCGGTCAGAGACGCCAAGTTCTCAAATACAATTCGGTCAGAGACGCCAAGTTCTCGAAATACAAATCGGTCAGAGATGCCAAGTTCTCAAATACAATTCGGTCAAGTTCTCAAAATGCAAATCGGTCAAAGATACCAAGGTCTCAAATACAAGACGGCCGAGACGCCAAGTTCTCCAATACAAATCGGTCAGGGACGCCAAGTTCTCAAATACAAATCGGTCAGGGACACCAAGTTCTCAAATACAATGCGATTAGAGACACCAAGTTCTCAAAAGCAAGAAGTCCCAATGTGAAGACAAGCTCAAAAACCTCTACAAGTTTGACGATCACCAGCAAGATGCAGACTCAACCAAACTCCTCCTTCAGGTCAAAATGCCTCCAAAGACAGAAATCGTCGGAAACCGTCCCACGAATGGCAACCTAACAACTCTTCATCAACATCGCCCGTAGCCTCGCCTACTGTAAGCACAAAGACAGTATGAAAGCATATCTTAATCAACTACTTTTCTAAAAGAACATTATCATCAAATCTTAAGGCGACTTCCCAAAAAAATAGTCAAACCTCAAATACTGTCAAACCATCAAAGACCATCCCCAGCTATTTTCGAACTACGACCGGCTTGATTCCCTCTTAAGGATACGTAGGTAGCCTATCATTAGGTCCAGCCACTCGACTAGCACGGTCATCCTTTCCTTCGGCAGCAGACGTAAAACCGATCCCTTCAAATGAAGTCCACTAGAGGACCATCTGTCCTAAAACGCCATCATCGAGGTTCGAGGCACCTAAGATGCCATCATCAAGGTTCGAGGCACCTAAGACGCCATCATCAAGGTTCGAGGCACCTAAAACGCCATCATCGAGGTTCGAGGCACCTAAGACGCCATCATCAAGGTTCGAGGCACCTAAGATGCCATCATCAAGGTTCAAGGCACCTGAGACGCCATCATCAAGGTTCGAGGCACCTGAGACGCCATCATCAAGGTTCGAGGCACCTAAGACGCCATCATCAAGGTTCGAGGCACCTAAGACGCCATCGTCGAGGTTTGAGGCACCTAAGACGCCATCATCAAGGTTCGAGGCACCTAAGACGCCATCATCAAGGTTCGAGGCACCTGAGACGCCATCACCGAGGTTCGAGGCACCTAAGACGCCATCATCAAGGTTTGAGGCACCTAAAACGCTATCACACACAACACGAGGAAAGCGATAAATCGCAATCATCCCTTAGGGTGACTTCCCAAAAATAGTCAAGTAATAGGGCGACTTCCCAAAAATAGTCAAACCATAGGGTGACTTCCCAAAAATAGTCAAGTAATAGGGCGACTTCCCAAAAATAGTCAAACCATAGGGCGACTTCCCAAAAATAGTCAGACCTTAGGGTGACTTCCCAAAAACAGTCAGATCATAGGGCGACTTCCCCAAAACAGTCAAAACCTTAGGGTGACTTCCCAAAAATAGTCAAACCATAGGGTGACTTCCCAAAAATAGTCAAGTAATAGGGCGACTTCCCAAAAATAGTCAAACCATAGGGCGACTTCCCAAAAATAGTCAGACCTTAGGGTGACTTCCCAAAAACAGTCAGATCATAGGGCGACTTCCCCAAAACAGTCAAAACCTTAGGGTGACTTCCCAAAAAACAGTCAGATCATAGGGCGACTTCCCAAAAATAGTCAGACCATAGGGTGACTTCCCAAAAATAGTCAAATCTTAGGATGACTTTCCTAAAACAGTAGGGTCGACGACTAAAGATAGTCGAAAGACCCGAACTACGGCCGGCTTGATTCCTCTTAAGGATACGTAGGTAGCCTATCATTAGGTTCAGCCACCAGACCAAAATGGTCATTCCTATCCCTGCCAGAGCGGATATACAACCCTAGCCATCGGACCGAAGAGGGTCATTTCTTATCCCCAGCAGAGTTTCTTTCAAAGAATCGACCGTAGAACTCGCTCGCCAAAGTTGACATCCTAAAACAAATACTCCAGGGTCGACGACTAAAGATAGTCGAAAGACCCGAACTACGACCGGCTTGATTCCTCTTAAGGATACGTAGGTAGCCTATTAAATAGGTTCAGCCACTCGATCACTTGATCATCTGCCAAAATATGGAGCCTTACTCTTATCGACGACCCCGCTTCCTTCGAAAGCGCCGTCGCCGAGGGGCTACCGTAAGTGCTCCAATTTGAGCTTGTTAGCATTTTCGTTAGAAAATTAACGAAAGTTATAACATTACTAACATTCCTAACATTCCTAACTTTTCTAACAAAGTAAGGGTAAAATGGGCATTGCCATTTAAAGTTAAACCAAGAAAAGAATCTCAAAAAGCAAAAGAAATAAGAAAAATCCGAATTGGGCAAGTTGAAAAACATAAACTGCCGGATTTTTGAATTTTATTCTTCTGTCCAAAGCCCGAAGCCGTAATTAATGAAAAGTGCACGCCGTCAATCATATCCGCGCGGACATGTTTGTCAATTTCGAGGGCTATAAATTGAACCCTCCTCTCTCGCTTACACAACACAATTTGATCACAAAGAACGAAACTGCGGCGAAATATAGGGAGAAAACGGTGGGAATTCACTTGAATTGCCACCATTTTCTCTTCAATCTTTCCCAAATCTCACTCACTCACAAACACTTCAAATCACTCTCATACATACTCTTATACATACACTAACTCAAGCTCAAATCACCCTTTAGGAGGAGGAATAGAGAGAAAACATAGAGGACTTCATTGTTATCTACTTGTTTTCTCTTTAACCAACTCAAATCATCAACCCTAAACACTTTCAAACCCTAAACACATTCAAGCCTCAAACACTCATATATTCAAGGCAAAGCCTCAAAATACAAAGAAGATATGTATAACCTCCCTCTTCTTACCCTAAATCTCTCATCCATACATGCATCTTCAAACTACAAAATGTAGTTCATTCTTCTTCTTGTTTTAAGATCCAAGAAGATCACCATGGAAGTCCATCTCCATGGATGATCTTCTACAAGGATCAAAATTTTCTTTAATGTGTTCTTAATTTCTTGCAAAGAAAACTCATTTTCAAAACCCCAAAAAACCATTTACAAGCATCAAATCTCATTTTCAAAGGATAAAAATCCCCTTCCCAAGCAAATGAAGTGCTTAGTCCTAATGTACCCCAAGGATGGTTTGGTATAGTTGATTCACCACTAAAATGTCAAGTGATCACTAACCAAAACCTAGGGAAATGGGGACAAGCATGGATGCAAAACCCCCCTTTAAAATCATATTTTCTTTCATGGGAAGTTGCTGTCCAGTAGCAATTTTCTCAGACCTCAGTCCATGGTCTAATTTTTTGGACATAGATAAACTTGGAATTTGGTGTTGACTACAAAATACTTTTTGTAGCCAACATCCAGATATTTCCATACATATTTTTACTTTATTTTTTGTGTGAGTAAAACTCCTTTTTTCAAATTTTCTTTTAAAGGTCAGTTCATCAGTCTCTGGAAATCCAGATTTCAGATCTGAGATTTACAGAAGGTTTTGACCCCTCAAATAATCTCCAAAATGAAAAGTTCTTTTATAGAAACCTTTTTTAAGGTGTTTTGAACATTTTTCATTCCCGGACTTTTCCCAGATTCTGGAGTTTTCAAACCCTAAAGTCCATTTCAAAGTCAAGGGTCAACTGCTTTTTCATTCTGGCAGAATTGCTTTTCAACTCCCAAAAATCTTTTGAGTGCCAAGAATCAACCCAAAAATCATACCAAAAATCTTGGGGATTGTTCAAAGTCTTATAAAGAGTTCCCCATTTTTGTTTTTCTCAGTTTCAACTCATTTTGGTCAAAACACACACACACACACACACACACAAAAGGATTTCAAATGTTTGGAAGACTCGTTTTACGAGGCGTTCCGGGTGCACACTAACGTCCTTCCCGGCGCGTAACGTGACCTCCGAACCCAAATCTCTGATCTCGGGCTTTTTTCAAAGTTTTGGCCCTTAAAATAAAAATGGCGTGGCGACTCCGTTTTGATTTTCAAAAAAAAATCGGGTACATCACAGGTACGTGTCAGCTTTTTGGCTTTTTATCTTGAAAGAAAATTTATGTAAATGATTTATAAGGTTTCAAAATATTATTGATTTATTTTTGTGTGAGAGATGCACATGCTTCGATTTCTAAGCAAAATTTCACCCCCAATTTTATACGAGAAATGTTATATAGGCACGTAAAATTGTTGAATAAACCCGTAACATTAAATCCACCCCCACCCCAAAAAAAAAAAATTAAAACAAACCATTCCTTTCCCTTTATACCCCTTATCTCATTATCCCTTATCTCTCACCCACCCACCCCCATCGACACCCATTAAACCTTTAAAACTTTAACTCTCTCACTCACCCATACCCACCAACATACTGAATTTTAGAGAGAGAGAGAGAGAGAGAGAGAGAGAGGGGGAGAAATCAGAATTTTAGAAGAAAAAGAAGGAGGAGAAGAAGAAGAAGAGTAGTTTCAACAACTTCAAACAAAATGTCAAACATTGAAAAATAAGGTAATTTTGGTCCAATTCGTTCGAAAATTACTTCATACGCTTTAATTCGTTCGATTTATGTTTCAATTTGAGAATTTTTGGGTTGAATTTCATTCAAATTCTGTGTTTGTAGGGTTCGGCCGTCAGCGTCCGAATTTGTGGATCTGTTCGGCCAGTAGTGACCGAACATTGCTAAAAAAGCCTGGCCGGACATTTTGAGTAGTTTCAGCCACACCCGGCCGAACTTTTTGAGTAGTTTCAGCCACACCCGACCGAATTTCTTGACATTTTTCAGCCACCCTAGCTGATTTTTTTGACTAATTTCAGCCACTACTGGCCAAACTTTTAAAATGATGAAAATGTGATATAAAGTGTTTGTGTTTGATATAATATGATATGAAATTGTATTGAGTTTGATTTTTTAATGTTTTATTTGCACTTAATCAGATGTTTACAAGAATACGTCCAACTGCTTCTGCTAGAAAGCAACATAAAGTCTCACATAATAAAGAGCAATCTATGCAAAACCTTGATACTGAGCGAGTTGGGGATGCATATAATAATACTCGACATTTTGTCTATAATGAAGAAGGATATCAGCAGCATGAAGCTAGGCCTTCAATGTATCATGAAGAGTATGAAGGCAGATATTCAGTGTACAATGAGGATGAGGATAATATGGAAACCTCACCTCAGATGAATGTTCCTGAGGCTCAGAATAATAGTGACCCGGAAGATGATCAGAAGATGAGCCGGAAGATGAGGATGACATCAAGGGAGGTGGGGGTGAAATCTCTTTTCCCGGTGGTTCGAGGTACAAATCTTTACTCATTTCCTATGAAACACACGTTACAAAATACATATGGGAGGGTCGTAAATTAAAATATATTAATCATATCGGGGAGTTGAAAAAGTGGAAGTTGGATATTGATAATCTGTCTGAGCCGGTTCAAATATTATTGGTAATTTCGAACATTTGTGCTTACCAAGTGGAGCGTATGACAACGTGGGTAAGATGTTGGTTAACGCTATTGTGAAGCGATGGCACCCGGAAATCAATAGTTTCCATATGTCATTTGGGGAGATGACCATCACTTTAGAGTATGTGTCTTGTCTTATGGGGCTTCTGGTCGTAGGTCTACCTTTGTTTGAGAGTCCCGGTTATTCTAGCCAGCCAACTCTTGTTAAAGTCATTGAGGTTTTGAGAGTCCTAAAAAAGTGGATAAAGATGGAATACCTACCAAAGGGGCATTGGTGAATCTTGAATGGATGAGAACAAAGTTCTCCCCTAAATTGTACTCCTCAGACCCCCCAAAAAGATGCTTGTGCTGCTAAGGCATATTTGTTATATTCATTGGGGTGCACAATTTTCTCGAATAAGACTGGGACGTGTGTCAGTGAGAGCTACCTCGATTTATTTAGTGACGAGGGGGCAATCGGGGATTATGCTTGGGGAGCCGGATCGTTAGCCTATCTGTACCGTCAACTAGGAAAAGGATCGAGGTGCAAGTATAGTTGCCGGTAATGTCGTGGAGCCAAATCTTCTTGATCGAGTCTTGAGATAGTTTGGGTTTGTACAAAGAATACCAAGCACTCCATTTGCACTAGAGATGCCGAGAGGAGACAAGAAGTCTTTGGTGGGGTGGATCATGTTTGCCCAATCATTCTCTTTCTGGAAGTCGCATTGCCTCGATAAACGCTCGCTACGAAAATGTAGGATGCCACAAGATACTGCAGATGATTATCTACAATGGTACTCTACTTATTCCCATACTATTGTGCACCACATAGCTGAGAGGGCTCACACTGTCAGGAGGACGACTAAAGTTGATGCCCCAAATTCGTGGGATATGATCATAAATGTCCGGGACGTGATGATACCTATTGCTGAAAGATGGACAGACGGAGATCACTCGATTACGGCACAGGAGGCTATGGAAGTCATCTTTATAGCACTTGCAGCAACTCAAATCCCATCAACGTCATCAACTTCTCAGGGTACAAGAAGACGACATTAGATATGTATTTTTTTTTCTTTGTATTATGTATCTAAAACAATGTATAAACAATTATTTTGTATTTTGTATTTGGTGTTTGTAATGCTTGTACAACTCGATTAGTTTTGTATTATGTCATTGAAAAACTTTCAAATTTGAACAATTTCTCATGTTTGCAGTAAGTATTTAAAAATAAAAAAATAATTTTATTTCGATTATACCACTATTCTCAGGTCTAAACAATATTATATACCCAAATAATAACCTAAAACATTTTTTTAAAAAAATTGCCCAATTAATCAGAAGTTATATTAAGTGTATTTTTTTTTTTTGAAAAACTCATGAAAAAATAATGTTATGTACCCAAATCATAGCCTAAAATATTTTTTAAAAAAATTGCCCAAGTAACAAAAGTTCGGCCAGTACTACTGACCGAACCATTCAAAACATTCGACCAGTACTGACCGAAACTCGTTTTCTATTCGGCCACTACTGACCAGAAGTCATATTTAATGTATTTTTTTTTTTTGAAAAACTCATGAAAAAACAATGTTATTTACCCATATTATAGCCTAAAATATTAAAAAAAAATTGCCCAATTAACAAAAGTTCGGCCAATACTACTGATCGAACCTTTCAAAAATTCGGCCAGTGCTGACCGAATACACTTCTTCTGTTCGGCCACTACTGGCCGGAAGTCATATTAAGTGCAATTTTTTTTTTGAAAAAATCATGACAAAACAATGGTATATATCCAAATAATATGCCAAAGTAATTTTATTTATTTTTTCCCTTTTTACAATGGTTCGGCCAATACTGACCGAACCATTCAAAGGATTTCGGCACTAATCGAATTATTCTATTCTTCTCGGCCACTATTTGTCGAACCAACGTTAAATGTTTTTTTAAAAAAAAAAATTCTGGTTATAAAGTTGGGACGTAACAATGTGTTTCCTGTTATTAAATAAAGTTAATTTAAAGTTAGTTAAATTTTATAAATTTAAGTTTAATTTATGAAATTATTCTATAATTTTAAATGAAAGTTACAAATAAATGAAAATTACCTAAAGAAATGTAACAAAAAAATTATAATATTTATCATAAATAAAATTATTTAATATCAATTACATGAGTTGATGTATCAGATACTTTTATTAATCGTTATTGATAATAGCCTATACATACGGTTGCACGTTCATGACGTTATTTATACCATTTGTATGGTAGTGGTGGTAATAGACAGCATTCCTTCAACATCGCATGAATGTAATGATTACCATTGAAATATGCGATACAAATCAATTTTGGTTTACGTGGCATTGATTTTCGTAAAGGGAAAAATGTCAAAGACAATGTGTTACTAAAAGTCACTAATGTAACGTTGAATGCATTTGCAACAGCGTAATCCATTTCTACAATGTTAAACCAATGTGCTTCTCCACATGGACCATCATGCCAGTTCAGAGTGAACATGACTTTCTCCACCCTATTCTCGGCCATGAATAACTGAGCATATAACTCTTGATTTCCATAAACCTTTTGATATAACGCTGCCCGAACCCAATGCCAATTATCTGAATCACGTCCAAGTAACTTTGCGATACACCGGAAACCACAATTATCATCAACCCGCACATTAATTGTTTTCTCAATATAACCATGCATGTAAAACGGTACTTGAGGCAAGGAGATCCCTTATCACCTTATTTATTTCATATAGTTTTGGATCCTCTTCTTCGGCACTTACACAATTTAACATCGTTTAAGCAACTTCAACCGATTAAAATTGGGCATAATAGTCCCCCAGCTCTAGCTTTCGCTGATGACTGTTTTTTTTTCCTTCGAAACACTCCCAAAAATGCACATCTGCTTGCTTCCATGCTAGCATCGTTCTGTCAAACCTTCGGCCCAACTACATAATGTTGACAAATCCTCCATATTGTTTTTGCCTAAAGCTTCGGCCTCAAGTAAGCTGTTGTGAATTTGGTGGTACCCCGTTGCAATCTAGACAAAGAACAAAATACTCACAAGCACAATAATGGAAGAATCACACACACAAGAACACAAGAAATTATTTACCCGGTTCATTCAACACATGAACTACGTCTGGGGGCAATTGCCAAGCCAATATTGTATTAGACACCTTCTAATATGTTGCTACTACATGTTCTAGGTCGTATCTATGCTTATATAGCAGTACAAGGAAACCCTAAATCAAATTAAGAAGAGTTTGTATCAAAATAGGAAACAAATCAGCTGCAGAATTTTCTCCCCGACACGTGGGCGGTCGCCCACCAGCCCATGGGCGGTCGCCCATGAAGATTTTCCCACGAGCTATACCTTCTGTCCATGTGGGCGGTCGCCCAGTACAACACAAGCACCTCCAGATTTTTCTTCTTGATCTCACCAACTCCTCCGACTTAGACTCCTTTTTCCTCATAGTTTAGGACTCCAATCCCAACAGTCTCCCACCGGAGACTAAACTAATAAGCATAGTAACACCCATCAACTCCCACCACGGAGTAATGACCTTCGAACACATTTCCCCCATATTGGCTTGACACTACCGAACCTCCTGCTCAAGTACTAAGGCGAGTTGAAACCAAGCGACGTTTCAACCTCTCCGTGTTAGATAGTTCTTGCTTCCCCAAATCAGCTTCTACCTTGATTTCTCCCCGCAAGTCTAACTTCGCCTTCTCCCTCCAGACCCACCTTCCTCGCAATGCTTCCCCTTGAAACTTGGACGTACCTTGTTTCTTGCATCATCTTCTTTTGGTCTGAATACACTCTCTGTTAGGGCACTTGGACTTCCACACCGCGTTGATCAACTTTGTGTCCTTCTCCCCCCTAACATACCATTTCTTGATGTCTCTCCTTTCTACACCAATAGGCCGGTTCTTTAGCCTCTTGCTCCCACTGGAACGAATATCGACATTGTAGGTAGAGTACAACATCTTCCCCTTAACCCCATGAGCTATCACCTTAGCCCCTTTTGTGACTTCCCAAGACCCACCAATGAAGGTCACACCATACCCTTCACTGTCAAGTTGTCCCACAGAAATCACTCTTCTCCTCAAATCCGGAACATGCATCACATTGTGTAGTTGTAAAACAGTCTCGTTATGTGTCTTCATCATCACATCCCCCTTACCTTTGATCTTCAATGGTTGACCATCACCAAGATAGATAACCCCAAAATCTCCAGTTTTATACCGCTCCATTGATTCTGCATCCCCACTAGCATGACAAGAAGCTCGTAATCCAACACCCAATCTTCACCCGATTGCTCCTCTCCTAGGATTAATACATCCCCCATCATCCACCACGTGTGCACCACCATCTTTACCCGGACAGTCATAACTGATATGACCCAATTCACCACAATTGTAGCACTTGACCTTTTTCCCCTTTTTCGGTCCTCCCCTTCCCCTATTTCTCTCCACCCTAAGTGCAGCCCCATCTACGGAAGATTCCCCCTTTTTCTCTTTCCTTCTCAACTCCTCTTGAAGGATGAGATCTCTAACCTCCGTATACACCAATGGTTTGTTCGACGTACTAATCATTGTGACAGTTACCTCCCAACTATCAGGCAATGATTTTAGTAGAAAACATGCTAGCACTTCATCGGAGAAAGTAATAGCAACACTTTTCAATTGGTCCACCATACCTTTGAAACTGCCGATATGACTTGCTGCTGTCTGCCCCTCTGACATCTTCGCATTCGCAAACCTCTTTATCAAATGCACCTTATTGATATTAGAAGGCTTCTCATACATATCTGACAGCGTTTGTAGCAACTCCACCGTTGTCATGGCCTCCATAGCGTTCCGTGCAACGTCGTCGGTTAGAGCGCACCTCACCGCTCCTAACGCCTTCCGATCTAACGTCTCCCAATCCCCTTGTGACATGTCTTCGGGTTTCTCCTTTAAGGGTTTGTGAAGATCCTTACAGTAAAGGTAATCTTCAACCCTCGTCCTCCAGAACGTGAAATTCACACCGTTGAATTTCTCGATTGAGTTCTTCATTTGATTGCTTCACCAAGTCCCCAAGAACGTGATTCAAAATTAATCAACTAATGAAAAACATTGAATCCTCCGAACCAATGCTCTGATACCAGTTGTTGTGAATTTGGTGGTACCCCGTTGCAATCTAGACATAGAACAAAATACCCACAAGCACAATAATGAAAGAATCACACACACAAGAACACAAGAAATTGTTTACCCGGTTCATTCAACACATGAACTACGTCCGGGGGCAATTGTCAAGCCAATATTGTATTAGACACCTTCTAATATGTTGCTACTACATGTTCTAGGTCGTATCTATGCTTATATAGCAGTACAAGGAAACCCTAAATCAAATTAAGAAGAGTTTGTATCAAAATATGAAACAAATCAGCTGCAGAATTTTCTCCCCGACACGTGGGCGATCGCCCACCATCCCATGGGCGGTCGCCCATGAAGAATTTCCCACGAGCTATACCTTCTGTCCATGTGGGCGGTCGCCCACCACCACCATGGGCGGTCGCCCAGTACAACGGAAGCTCCTCCGAATTTTCCTTCTTGATCTCACCAACTCCTCCGACTTAGACTCCTTTTTCCTCATAGTTTAGGACTCCAATCCCAACATAAGCATGCTACCATGATGGTGTTGGGCATTCGATCTCAAACATCTCATGACAAATACCTAGGCCTGCCTCTGATTACGGGCCGTGTAACTAAAGATTTATTTCAACACATCATTACTAAACTTCATTCCAGAATATCTTTTTGGCAAGCAAAAACTCTTGCTAGAGAAGGACGTCTTACGTTGCTAAAGGACACAACTCAATCCTTGCCAGTGTATCATACGACCTCTTTCCCAATTCCAAAAACACTTCTTCATAAATATACAACATCTATGAGACA
This sequence comes from Adenophora triphylla var. japonica, assembly GCA_022495995.1. Classification (NCBI taxonomy): domain Eukaryota; kingdom Viridiplantae; phylum Streptophyta; class Magnoliopsida; order Asterales; family Campanulaceae; genus Adenophora; species Adenophora triphylla. The sequence goes on along the minus strand of JAFEMH010004047.1, from coordinate 66,967 downwards.
GTTCTACTAGTCTTCTTATGCTTCCTCTAGAGGTCTGCATTTGGTGTCTTGGGACAAGTTGTGTACCCCTATCAGTGCCGGTGGCTTGGGGTTGAAAAATCTGGGTACTTTTAATAAAGCATTCATGTTAAAGTTGCTTTGGCATCTTTTTCATCAACCCAACAATCTTTGGAATCTTTGGGCTTAAATCATAAGATGCAAATATTTTAATGGCACTGACCTTTTGCATGTAACTACTCGGGAGAATGCCTCTTGGCTATGGAAGCACCTTTAACGGAAAATCAATCTGTTTAAGGAAGGAATTGGCTGGCGTATTGGAAATGGTACTAGTGTTAAATTCTGGGTTGATTCATGGCTGACTCCTACTCCATTGCTCACTATTGCCAAGTTTCCAGTACCTTCCTCTAGGCTCTCCAAATCTGTTGCATGTTACTGTAATAATGTGGAATGGAAATTAGAAATCCTTAAGACTTTTCTTCCGTCCCACATCACCCAATTACTACAGGCTTTCCAATGGTCGTTATGTCCAGCCCCAGATGTCCCTTCATGGATCCCAAACAAAGGTGGCCTGTTTTCAATTAGTTCAACTTACAGCTAGCTCATCACCAGATATCCCCTTGTTAGCCAGGGGGTGCTTCTGTCCGTTGGCACAAGTTATGGAAGCTTCCATGCACTATTCGCCTAAATCATTTTGTCTAGCTGGCTTCTTATAATGCTATTTCAACAGCAGCTAACGGCGCATAATTTCTCCTCCTTTATGCCAGTTATGTCATCAGAGACTGAAGAAACTCTCTTTCATCTTGTTAATGATTGCCTCTTCATTAAGCCCAAAACAACGACTTGTGCTATACAACCCATGTTATCCCCAAATTTATTCATTCACATCTTAAGGATCCAAGGCTCTATTCACACCACTTCAGAATCAATTGGCAGAATGATTCTTAGCTACTGGTTAATATGGAATAGTAACAAATTTATTTTTGAACATACTCCTATTACTCCGACTACAATCTTTAAACAACTGCATTTTGCCTCCACGACTTTTCTTAATCTTCAGGTCCGTCTCAAGCCCATACCACCTTCCACCTTTTTAATTAACATTTCTTGGCAACCATCTCATATACGAATTTCAAGCTCAATACAGATGGAGCTGCTAAGGGCAATCCCGGGCCAGCAGGGATAGGAGGTATCATCCTAAACATTCAAGGCGCAAGTATAATCCACACAACTGTAGGAGTTGAAATTGACTATCAGGGATTTTTCTTTATCATGCAGGGCCACGCAGGCCCCTCCTCATCTTTCTAGTTTGGTTTTGGATTGTAAAAATCTTTTTGGTTGTTTTGAGAGGCTTTGAGTATCTTTTGATTACAGGGAAGCTAATGCAGTGGCATATGTGTTGGCCAAAGTAGCGGTTTCTCACGACTCCCTTGATGTCACTTTTGTTTCTCCTCCTATGTATGTTGTATGTTGTATGTTGTATGTTGTAGCGGTTTCTCACGACTCCCTTGATGTCACTTTTGTTTCTCCTCCTATATATGTTGTATGTTGTATGTTGTATGTTGTATGTTGTAGTTTGCTAGGTGATATTCAAGGAAACTATAAGTCTCGTACAGTTACCAGGTTTGTACGGTTACTAGGTTTGGTGCTTGCACAGTTCTTGTAAAATATTAAGTTGTATTTACTCTTTTCGTTTAATATATTTCAGTTCTGAAAAAAAAAAAATATGAGTAATAAAAAGTCTAATTTATCTTTGGGCAGCTTGCAGTATCTGGGATAATGTCGGCCCAAGATGATTGGCAGATATCATTTGAGAGTTACTATTTAAACCCCAAAAAACTATGAGTAAACCCCATTATTAATATTACCCCAAATAAATTGCACACACCCCTTTACTTTCCCTTTATACCCTTAATGTCATTTATTTAGGTTTTAAATTTATCATCTTCCAATCTTCACCCACCCCCATTTGTTTGTTTATAGAGAGAGAGAAGAAGAAGAAAGATTTTGATGAGAGAGATCTGATTTATAGAGAGAGAGAGAGAGAGTGAAAGAGAAGAAGAAGAACAAGAAGAACATTCAACAACAACAACAACAACAATGTCAAGCTTTGGTGGAAAAGGTAAGCACAAATTTCTTTTTAGGGTTTCGTTTTTTGTAATATCGTTACAAATTTAGTCAAATTGTTTACTTGTCATGCTTGATTTCATGGAAATATTGTTGGTATAAGCTCAATTTGTAAATTCTTGGTCGAAATCTGGATCTTACGTGGGTCGGCCAGTGCCTGCCGACTCTGGGTAGATAGTCGGCCAGATACGACCGATTCTGGGCAAAAATTCCTCAAACCCCTGGCCGACTTTTGCCTCATTTTTCAGTCACACCCGACCGACTTTTCTGTATAAAATCAACTGGTTCCTGTCGACCCTCTCATTTTTTATTTTTTATTTTTTTTTGTGTTTAGAAAGACTATGTATATGATTTTTGTCTCTCATTTTTTATTTTATTTTTATTTATTTTTTGTGTTTAGAAAGACTATGTATATGATTTTTGTTAATGTAGTTCTTCATTTTTGATTTTAGAAATTTTGATAATTGGCTTAGAATTGATTATTCATTTGATGTATATTGCAGTTAAACAATTGATTAGAGGGAAAAAGACCACTGCCTCTGCCAGAAGGGAACGGGTAGAGAGGGAACGGGAAGAGAGGGAACGGGAAGAGAGGTTGCGTAAGGAGATGTTGCATCGAGGAGATAGTTCAAATGCTAGACAATTTGAGCAGGATGGTGATTCTGAAACTGAGGATGAAGGTGAGAATCAGGATAGAATGGAAACATCTCCACAAAATACTATTGAAAATCAAATGACATATGTACCGGAACGAGAAGAAGAAAATGAGGATGAAGAAGAAGCAGATGCGGGTTTTCCTGGTGGCCCGGTGTGTAAAGATTTATTATTATCATATGAAAATCATGTGGCGGGGATGATATGGCAAGGACGTGATGTGCGCAACTTCAAATGTATTAACCATGTGGCGAAGTTGAAGCAATGGGAGTTGGATTTTGAGAATATGACTGCATTCTACATGTAAATTCTAGGTAATTCAAATATTCTTTTAGTAGTAAATGGAGTCCATGATCATTTGGACAAGACGTTGATTCGTGCATTCTCGGATCGATGGCACTTGGAAACTAATAGTTTCCATTTGCCATTTGGGGAAATGACGATCACCCTTGAAGATGTCTTTTGCTTGACGGGGCTCCTAAGCATCGGGGAACCACTATTGGAGAATCCTTCTTACTCTAAGGTGGGACCGGTTGATATAATTCATCAGGTTTTAGGGGTGAATAAAAAATAGGCTAGCGAAGGCTTACTCAAGAGAGGTAGTGGAAAGGTAAGTTTTGATTGGCTGAAAGTTAAGTTCTCTCCGGAATTGTCTTCGCCTGACCCACGAAAAGCTGCCTCGGCTGCAAAAGCCTATCTTTTTTACGTGTTGGGGGTGCACAATCTTTGCTGATAAGACCGGGACTTGTGTGAATGTGAGATATTTGAATTTTTTTAGATACAAGGAAATGATAGGAAAATATGCTTGGGGTGCCGGAGCTTTAGCATACCTTTACCGGCAACTTGGAAAAGCTTCGAGGTATAATTGCAATCAGATATCTGGATACTTGACTTTACTGCAGTCATGGGTGTATGAGAGATTTCCGGATTTTAGATGTGATTTGAGCAGCACCTATCTTCGTACTTCACCACTCACAGCAAGGTGGGACCCGCGGGGTCAATCTGGAGCGTATGCATCCGTGGAGATGAAAAGGCAACATATGAACGTACTAACGAGTAAGGATGTAAGTATATATATATATATATATATATATATTGAAATATCTAACATGTTTACTTAAACTCTCGTGAAAAGCACATTAATGATTTATATTATGTTTGTAATTGTAGGTGGTTTGGAGGCCGTATGAGGGTAATCGAGAACGATACCCTTTTCCCAAAGTTTCTCTTTATATAGGATCGATTGTTGCTGCAAATGTAATTGAACCACATCTCCCAGATCGGGTCTTGAGACAGTTTGGATATGTCCAAATAATACCATCCATGCCACTATTCCATGGATTGCCTCGAGGAGATACCAAAACTTACGCGGGATGGTTCGCGAATGCACAATTATTCATTCGTTGGAAGAATGCCTTGCTTGATCTAGATGATCTTGAGGAGATACGAGTACCAGAAGACAATGTCAACAATTACTTACCGTGGTACTATAATGTTTCTCATCCGAGTCTTATCCCCGAATCTCAAAGATCTCAAGCAGTTAAGAGGACCAATGAGGTTGGTCAGGCAAATCCTTGGAATATGTTAAAGAATGTTCGTGAGTGCATGCTGCCAATTGCGAGGAGATGGAGAAGTGGAGATGAGTCTCGCGATCGCACAAGAGTTCGCGAATGTCATATTTAGAGCACTTGAAGCAACAGAATTACCATCGACTTCTCGTGGTGGTGGAAGGGATTAAATGGGATAATGGGTTGAAATTAATTTGCTTTTGTGATATATTTGGTTACGAATGTTTGTTTAATTTTATTTAAACTTAATTTTAATTTTTTATGTTTTTTTACTATTAATGTAAGTCGTTATGTAAACTTCTCTTTTATTGTATTAAGTTTGGGTCGATAATGCTACAACAAAGAGTCAATGTTCATCTCTCACTTCAACAAGAAAAATGTATTAACTTCCCTAACTTCAACAACACTAATATACAAACCTTAAAAAAAAAAAAAAAAAAAAAAAAAAGGAAAATTAAAGGGGTCGGCCACTAGTGGCTGACCCTTGTAATTTTGATTTTTTTTTTATGTAGTCATAGATGAAAAATAATATATCATTTTTATTTTATGTTTTTATTAAATATTTGTATAATTATTTAATTATTCCATGAAATTAAAGATATTTATGAAATACGGAAATTTAAATAAAAGTCTATAGAATTGATATAAACTATTTAACAGAAATGCATCATCCAACTTGATTACATCATTTAATATGAATAACATCATTTGAGTTACCAGGTACTTGTACTAGTCGATGTTGATAATAGTCAAGCCATCCAGTTGCATCATGTTGACGAAGATCATACCAATTGAACGGAAGTGGCGGTAATGGACATCCTTCCTTCAAAATCACTTGAATGCAATGATTTCCGTTGACATATGCAATACAATACAATTTTGGCGTTGTGGGTAATGGTTTTCGTGTAGGAAGAAATGTCAAAGAGATTGAGTTGCTTAAACTCACTAATGCAACGTTCAGTGCATTTGCAACCGCGTATCCCATTTCTACAACATTAAACCAATATGGTGATAGGCATGGACCGTCGTACCAGTTGAGACTGTTAAGGACTGCCGCCACCCTACTCTGGTCCATGAATAACTTAGCATATAGTTCTTGGTATCCAGTTATCTCCATGAATAACTTTCCCCGAACCCAGCGCCATTCATCTGTCTTACGTCCAATCAACTCCGCGATACAACGGAATCCACAATTTCCATCTGCACGATCATCAATTGTTTTCTCAATATAATCGTGCATGTAAAGTGGTAGTTGATCAAGATATGGAATATCATGTTGGCCTTTTCGACGCATGGGCTATAAGAGAAATTCAAGAATGGTAAAATCAGTATAAATGACTATAATTTTTAACTATGTACATATAAGTGAGCACGATAAATAGTTTAGAAAGATTTTTACCTGTAAAATTTGAGAACATTGGTTTGGAAGGGATTTGAATATAACACTGTCGGGTATGACCTCCATATACTCAAATGCGCTAGGATCACGCTTTGTGGAATTCTCTAGCTTGGCATACTTTCCTCTAGGACGACCCTTATTATTGATTTTTACTTCAGGTTCATGGGCCACTATTGTTTCAGGATAGCAGATCTCAGTCAATTTCCGTACAATCAAATTCTTTCCAATTCTTGGTGCCGCCTCAAATCTACTATCAAGAGTATTACAACAATCTTTGTATCGGTTACGAATCTCTTCATCAATGTTATCCTCATAGCTTACTATCGGTAGGGTGTCTAGCTTATGCCAAAATGCATGAATTTTATTTAGGGGAATGGGTGACATGAATTTCACATACTCGGTAAGCTCGTGTGGACAAGGAAGTCCGCATGTCGATCTCACAGTACAATCACACACTGATGGGTCTCGGTCACGATCAAATAGATCATTCAACGAGTTGAAAATCAAATTCAATGCACTTATAGACACACGACCCCTAATCTCGCTCCATAACGGTTGTTTGAATCTATGTTGTACCACCGTCTTGCTTTTTTCGAATGAGGCAATAATTGCAACATGAGATGACTCAATAAGTGTATGAATTTGTTTCCAACAAGTCTCAAACGCTCCCTGACTCGATTGAAGTTGTTTCTTCAACAAGGCATGTTGACTCTCCACCCTATTAGCATGAATATATACAAAACATAAGACTCTTATATATAACAAAAATAAAGTTTGATTCTCCACCCTATTAGCATGAATATATACAAAACATAAGACTCATATATATAACAAAAATAAAGTTTGATTCACGTACCTATTTGTTGTCAAGTTTCCAAAGTGTAAAACTTTATTTGTCCAGCATGAGACAAATCTTTCTTTATATGTCACAATCCATTGTTTCATGACATACTCAACCGCGTCAGGGTAATGCTTGAAATCTTTTGGTAATCGCCGCAAACAGTCGTTGAACTCTGTCTCTGTATCAGCTTTAACCAATGCATGCCAACTCTGAATGAACGACTCCCACTTCTCTTGCATATCAAACATTTTCTTACATTTTGTCACAATATTTTTGCTAATATGCCATCGACAAAGCAAATGAGTTGTAGTTGGAAATGTCCGACGAATTGAATTCATCAAAGCCTTCTCACAATCGGTCACAATAACATTAGGAATACATGATTCGTCCATCATAGACTTCAATACTTCGCATGCCCACGTGTAGTTTGCTTCTTTCTCAGCCTCTAAATACACAACAGCAACTAAGAAAGTCATATTCGTTGATGTCACCCCCACAATCTCAAGCAAAGGTAACTTATACCTATTTGTCTTATAAGTGCAATCCATAAATAAAATGTTTGGAAAGGCTCTAAGCAATTTAATGCTATCCGGATGAGCGAAGAATAACTGATTAACTTGGCCAGTCTGCTCGCATTGCCGATATTCGAAGTGGTAACGATGACCATTCAATCTAAACATGAGTTGTTGCATTTGCGTACGACCTGCCTGCTCAATTGACTTGTTCTTCAAGCGCGCATTATAGATATTTCGTACTGTGGATTTGTTTTTCGGAAATTGCGCTCTTAAGCCACATAATATATCCTTCGGTCGGCTATTTGCATTAGACATTGCTATCACATAATCCTCCTCATCTTTTTGTAATCTTCCCGCATACGAATGACCAAGCATAGAGTCATAAATTGGATGATTGTGAACGCCGCATATCACTTTCAATTTCCATTGACCATCTTCATTCACTTGTCTAGCATTCAACTGAAACTTACAATCACATTTCTTTGTTCCACTTTTTCGTTTTTCTTTCTTTTTGCCTTTAAATTCATTTTCAATCGATTCTTGAGACGATAGCGAGATTGGCTTGTCTTTGTATGTCCCCCAACGTTCGCATACGAGCGTCATTCGAGGGTACGATCTACGGCTTCCAGGATTATCTGACCGGCCTATAATCATAACAAATCCATACTCTTCTCCCTTTTTACGTACCCAATCGAAACACGTTTCCCGATTGGAAAAATATGTAGGCACCGAGAACTCTTCGGTGTAATCTCTTAAAATAGCCTCAAAATCAATAGATTCATAGTTGTCATCATCTAATGAACACTGAAATTAAATAAATGAAACAATTAGGGAGGTTTTGTGGAAAAAAATTGGGGTTGGCCAAAGGTGACTTATTTTTTGTTACAAAGTCGGCCGGGTGTGGCTGAAAAATTTAAAAAAGTCGGCCAACAGTGGTGGAAATTTGTTCTTAAAGTCGGCCGGGTATGGCGGTAAATATTGAATATAGTCGGCCGGGTGTGGATGTATTCTTACCCAGAGTCGGCCAGAGGTGACCGAATTTAAGCCCAGAATCGGCCACTCAGAGCCGACCCCATCAAAAATTATATTTAAAAAAAAAAAAAAACTAAATGCATTAAAATGTAATGACCAAATTTAAGCCCAGAATCGGCCACTCAGAGCCGACCCCATCAAAAATTATATTTAAAAAAAAAAAAAAACTAAATGCATTAAAATGTAAATAAAGAGATAGTGTAAAGAAGATTACATTATTATTTGCTTGGATTGCCATTTCATTCATGAACTTTTGATTGGAAGAGGAGGATGGTAGTTGGGTGAAGAGGAGGATGGTAGTTGGTATAGAGGGGAAAAGAAGTTGTAAAAATGTGAAAGTGTGTGTGTGGGGGTGGTAAATGGTGGAGTGGTGAAAGAGTTAATGGAAGAGAGGAGGATGGTAGTTGGGTGAAAGTTAATGGAGGAATAGGGGAAGATGAAAATAGGGGTAAAGAAGTAATTAACCTCAATGACATTTTTGCAATTATTTTCATTTGGGGTTTACTCATAATTTTTTGGGATTTAAATAGTAACTCTCTATCATTTTCTGTGTACATGGAGATATGGGCCCATAATATCTACATCAGCCCATAACATCACTATTACAAGAACTTCTTATGTAAAAAATAAAAGAGTTACTTTTTTCTTACCTATACCATTTTGCTTATACAAGAGTAATTTTGAAAATGTTGATTTTTAGTTAAAAAAAAAAAAAAAAAACTTATATGTTGGTGTTATTCACTTTCAAAATTTTAGTTTTACAAATATATATTTCTCCTGTCCCGAAAAATTGTCATAACTTTCACTTTTTATGGTAAACTCAATTGAACTTTGATAATAATGAAAATTTAGATATTTTTATACAACTCTAAAAATTATTATTGTTTCATCATTAAAAATAATATCAATAATATATTTTAGAAGAACATAGAGATATCTAGATTTTTATAAATTTTATTGTCAAAATTTGATTGAGTTGATCATACAAATAAAAAAAGAGTCAAGGACTCTAAACCCCACAATCCAGATCAATAAGCCTCATTAACCCATTTGAGATGAAAATTCCACTAAAACCCACACATAACGGACCATAATCTCTGTTATCTTCCCGTAACCTCCCATTATCAAAAAATTCAAAACCCTAAAAAACCATCTCATTCTCTCTTTATCCGATGCAAATCGCACCCCAAACCCAAATCAAACCCTAATCGACTCCATAGAAGCGTTAATCGAAGCCATTAAAGCTCCATTGAAGGCGGCGTCTGACCAAATCCATTTAAAAGCTGCGTCAATCGAAAAATTTAGGTATCCGGCTTTCTCTTTTTTTTTTTTTTTTTTTTTTTTTGTGGTTGTAAATCGTTTGTATGTAATTGTGTTCATAATTTGTTACTTGCTTCAGACCTATTTTTTCTTTGTTTTTATCTAAGGTATTAGACCTTTTTTTTTTTGACGTTACTTGATTCATCTTCATCTCGTTTGTGTTCGTTATTGTGGCAAAGGATCTGTTGTAGTCCAGATCCTTTATCCCTTGCCATAGGAAATGTTCTAATGTGAGTTTGATTTCGAGAATACTTACTTCATTTTGATTTTGATTGGAAAAGTAATTTATGTACAAATTTTAAGCATGTAATTGATTTTATATAAGATATCAGACCTATTTTTTATGTTTTAATTGAATTTGTTTGAAATATATGTTGAATTTTGTTTGTGTTGGTTAAAGTGGTAAAGGACTTGAACCAGGTCCTATAACCATTGATATAGTACCTGTTCTAGTGTGCAATTGATTTTGTAGCAACTTGCTTCATTTTGTTTGTGTTGGTTAAAGTGGTAAAGGACCTGAACAAGTCATATAACCATTGATATATGACATATTCTATTGTTCATTTGATTTGAGGCAACTTGCTTTATTTTGATTTTGTGTGTTAAATTGACAAAAGACCTGTTTCAGGCCCTATAACCATTGGTATAAGACTTGTTCTAGTGTTCATTTGATATTGAGTTAACTTCCTGCATTTTAATTGTGTTTGTTAATATGGCAAAGGACCTGTTCCAGGTCCTATAGCTCTTGCTATAGGACCTGTTCTAGTATGCATTAAATTTGGAGGTGACTTCCTTCATTTTGATTGTGTTTGTTTATGTGACAAAGAAACTGTTCCAGGTCCTATAACCCTTATTATAGGACCTGTTGTAGTGTGAATTTGATTTAGATGTGCCTTGCTTCATTTTATTTGTCTTTGATAATGTGGCAAATTGCTTGTTCCAGGTCTTATAACCCTTCCTATAGGACTTGTTCTAGTATGCATTTGATTTGGATGTGACTTGCTTCATTTTGATTGTGTTTGTTTATGTGGCAAAAGACTTGTTCCAGGTCATAAAACCCTTGTTATAGGACCTGCTGTAGTGTGAATTTGATTTGGATGTGCCTTGCTTCATTTTGTTTGTCTTAGATAATGTGGCAAAGGACTTGTTTCATGTCCTTTAACAATGGTATAGGACCTTTGTTTTATAAGTTACTTGAAATAAGTCTTATACCAAGAGGTATAAGATCTGTAATATATTATTGTGTTTGTGCTAAAGGACTTTTGACTAACTTTTAAAAAAATATTTCCTTTTCAATTTGATCATGTGAGAGCACAGTACAAATACATAGAAGTGACTCAACAAGATGCGGCAAAGTTCATAGAATTAAAACGCGATGACATTCCACAACAAGGAGATGACAGTTTGGATTGTGGGATAATTGTTCTAATGGAAGGGGAAGAAATGTTTGATAAAGCATCGGTGAGAAAGACATATGAAAATGCTGCAGTGCCATCGTATCAGGCAAAGATGATTCGTGACATCTTATAACATAAATATTGTCCTTATCATTCATAAGTGAACCTTTCAGTTTGTTGGTTTGATTTGGAAGAATATGGTTGATGTTTGAACAATGTACTTAGAATATTTGTCAAATGTAAGATAGTTAGACAGTGCACTAGTTGTTGAATGGTTAATCAATTTTTGGTTTACTTGTAGCTATTTACATTCTTTTAAAATTTGAAATCATTTTATGTGTTTGTGGTTGTGATTAATAACTATTTACAAGTCTTTTACCTCTGGGTATAGGACATGTTCCAGTGTTATATACCAGTATATTATATCAATGTTTAGTTTGAGAATGTGTTAAATGGCCTATTTTTAGGTCTTATAATCAGAATAGTATAAGACCTAAAAACATTGTCCCTAGTTTATTTAATACATGTGTTTCTGTAGAATTGATTTTTTTACATGTGATTTGGTATTGGACATTTATCATTAATTAAACTTGTGTCCTATACCAACTGGCATAGGAGCTTTATAAGACATTTAATACATGTATTAAACTAAGTTCTTATACCAAATGGTATAAAACCTGTATATGAACTTCAAGTTAACGTCCTATACCAAATGGTATAGGACCTGTCAACATCATATACAAAGCTATAAGCCCTTTAATTGGTCCTATAGCAATTGTTATAGGATCTGTCAATATCATATACAAAGCTATAAGACCTTTGAATGGTCCTATAGCAACTGGTATAGGACCTGGCAACATCATATACAAAGCTATAAGCCCTTTAATTGGTCCTATAGCAATTGGTATAGGACCTGGCAACATCATATACAAAGTTATAAGCCCTTTAATTGTTCCTATAGCAATGGGTATAGGACCTGGCAACATTATATACAAAGCTATAAGCCCTTTAATTGGTCCTATAGCAATTGGTATAGGACATGCCAACGTCATATACAAAGCAATAAGAACTTTGAATGGTCCTATAGCAACTGATATAGGACCTGGCAACATCATATACAAAGCTATAACCCCTTTAATTGGTCCTATACCAGTTGCTATATGACCATTCAAATGTCTTATAGCATGTGTATATCATGTGTATATAGTGTTGTCATGTCCTATACCAGTAATACTTAACTCGTTAAATCACCATAAACCCTCCCCGATAAAATCAAATTCAACCAAGATTATCACCCCTTTCTCAGAACTCAGGGCCCATATATAATTTCAGCAACTTGATATATTCAACCAAAGCTTTAGAAACCAAATCCCAAGAAATACTAATGAATTCAAATAACAATTCAAAAATTCTAATCCCAGCTACAATTCAAGCGAAGTTATTACTCAAAACCCCAAATCCAGCTAAAATAAGCTGATAAAGATTCCAAGCCAAATATAGCTCAATACAAACAGAAGCTCACAACATTTCAACAAGAAGAATCAATCGAATCCACTGCTGAATAAGAAGCAGAACCCATATAAAAACTCTCAAAAGCTAACCCTCAATCTCCACCCTCATCAAAGAAAGAAAAAAGAAGCCCCTATATCACAGATAACCCACACCAGAAAACTCAAAACAAACACAAGATTCGAACAAATTCATAAGAAAAACACCTAAATTCCATTAAAATCTAGCAACCCAAATCGAAAATACCCAGATATAATCGACGAGCGATTCTCCAATTCGTTCAAAGAAACTATATACAAACTTGAAAATCACAACAATGAAAGAAAATGTTGTTAACGTAACAAAAGTTGATATCGATTGAAGATGAAGACGAAGACGAAGACGAAGCAGATCTGGTGAGCCGGCGAGAGACGGAGTCGACTGAGCTGCTCCGGTGGGTCGCCGGAATCAGAGTGATTGGAGAGAGAAGAACCATGTGTGTGTGTGAGAACGGATGTTAACGGAGCCGTCAATAATTTTGACCGGTATATAGCGTATTGGGGTTTAAAGGAATTTTGATTTGGAATATAAAAGGGGTTTGCTTTTTAAATTTGGGATGGATTTTGATGGGTTATGATTTGAGTTATGTGGGTAAAGAGGAATTTTTCCATAAAAAAATCAAAGTGAGACAAACAGAGACGGACAGGGTAGTGTACAATGAATTATTTTTTGGTAAAAAAAGGGGAATTTTTTTTCTGAAGCATTCATTATTCATTCTAAGGCAAAAATTATTACTGTATTAAATTTGGAGCACATTTTGAGCAAATTATTATTAAATCTGGGGCAGATGTAGTAGATAAATTCAATTTTTTTTTTTAAATAACTGGCCCATTTTCGTCGGGTCCGGTCAAATCCTAAAGTTGGTGGAGCCGGGCCAAGCCCAAAGCCCCAGAACCCATTGGACAATGCCAGCACCTAGACAATTGCTAAATTAACGTTCCTTAAAGGTTTGTTTATGTTTGAGGAATAGGACAATTGGTTTAACAGTTTTATTCATCAATAGCAAATTTAAAAAATAAATTTATCATTTATTTTGAAATAGATATAGTATTACTTAGAAAGACTAGAAAATGATTGACAAATTAAAAAATTACTCCCTCCTTTCTAAATTTTGTCGTAAACTAGAATAAGCCCGTGTTCGAGGACACATTATTTTATTTTTTATTTTTTTTAATTAAGCCCGTGTTCGAGAACACGTTTTTTTTTTAATTAAAAAAATTTTTTTAAGGGAAAAATTTAATTTAAATTTTTTTAAGGGCAAAATGGGAAAGTAACAAAATAGTGAGGGCAAAATGAAAAATTCAGCCATTGATACTATTCATAGTACTGTAACACACCACTCTAATTTATACTATAGATTTGTCTCAAAGAGAATATTCAAATACTTACTAAATTCTCCCACTTCATTCAACATTTTTTTAACTGGTGAGGTCATTAAGGATTATAATGTAGTTATTTTATTCAAAATTCTTAAGTTTGACCTTTTAGCACATATTTCTCAAAATTAATTTGGACACTTCTTTTGGGAAGGGGGAATATATTTTAACAAGTAGTTAAATATGTTTAGCACCGTTAAACTTCTTCTGTCTCAGAAAAATAGTCTAATTTTATTTTTGACAATTAATTTAAGTGAACTTTAGTAAACTACATATAAAAATATGACAATTTATATGAAATTTCAAAAATATTTATTGATGCACTATTAATAAATCTATCAATAACTATTTTTAGCATTCACTTAAAATTATTAAATTTTATGTATTGTTAATTGAAATTCACTTAAATCGATCATAAAGATAACATGAGAGTTTTTTTTTTTGGAAAGGATGGAGTATGATAATAAGAGCAAAAAGAAAATAACCCCAACCATTTCTTCATAATGTGGATAATTTTATATTAGACATATTGTTGATCTAAAATGTGGCAATAAGGGAGAAAAACAACTAGAAGGGGATGAATAGCTATTATAAATTTTTCGCAATCTTTTTGAAAACTAAATCTCTTACTTACAAAATCGCTTGCAGTGTATTAAAACCGCAAGTAGGTTTGCAAAATGCACAGTGAAACTTCAGAGTTTATAGGTGCGGTTTAGAGGTGCAATTTTGTGTGCGGTTTTACAAAACAGTAAAGTGAGGTTTGACAATGATTAACTAGAAACACAATTCACAACAATGGATAACCTATATTAAGATCAAACAGATAAGAACAAAATAATCAGTAATGAACAGTAAGTAAAAATGCAAAAATGTAAGAACACAATGTTTGGAGTGGTTCAATTGTAAATGATCTACATCCACTATCAAGATGGTTAGTCTTGAATTTTCTAATAATAGATTTTATATTAGAGTATGAGAGAGATTACAAAGTACAAGAATCAATACTCAGATCTAAAATCTATTCTATGAAGATCAAATCCTAGACTATAACCAGTGTATCTCAAATGAATTAATCTATGTGATTATTCAAGTGAGGTGTGTGTGTGATAAACAAGAATCAAGGCTCTTTGAATCTGTATGATATAGAGCTCAAGAAATCTTGGTGTTAAAGGCTTGATTTCTGGGCTGGAGATTTTTTTTGAAGGAAGAAGATGAAGATTCAAAGGGTTGAATATTTCTGGGAATAGTTTCAATCTTCTATTAACTCACTATAAATTTAATTTCTCAAGCAATCTTCAAATGTTGAAGAATGGGGGTATTTATACCCAAGCACCAAGAAAGTAGCCGTTGGGAACAGCTGTAGCAAGTACTGTACTGGTGCATTATGATTGGTCCACAAATCCACTTTTGTCCTTTGGTACAGAAGATGCAGATAAGGCTGATCAGACCTCAGCTGTATTTAAGGAATGAAGGACATTTGTCACCTTTTCAGAATCCTTGCAGATCCTGTCTGACACTTAGTCAAGTGACAAGATTTTGGTTGACTTTCAAATATTGCTGACGTGGATTCCAACGGTCATAACTGGTTCAACTTCAAGTCTTCAATCATTGGATGAGGTTTGGTGAGCATGTGGTTTAGGCAGTGCGGTTTCACCAAACGAGGTTTCACTTTGAACTTCAAAGTGCGGTTTCAATGTAGGAATTCCACACAGCGGTTTACATGTGCAGTTTCATATGTGCGATTTGAAACTTTCTGAATTGAAACCTCATGTCCAATGAGTCTTGTGCCAGTCTTCAAGCCTAAATAAACATATTCTATAAAATTGACTTTTACTAAAAAATTGAAGTCTAAGCTTCATTACATATGGGCCTAAAGTCCAGAAAATAGAGATGAGGTTATGGTATCAATCAAATTAAAGTTAAAGCTAGGAGGGTTAATGTATGCATACCCAACAATTTTCCCATATTTGATTGATGCCATTACCTACTATAACAAAAATAAACACTGTTCTTGGTAAAAACATGTCCATAAGTATTAACATGGTAAGTCATGTCCCCAGACAATGCACACACTAGCTCAAGTTATAGATTTCTATACTATAGAAAGATAAATAACTTACAAGTTTAAAAGTATAGAAATGCATTCAGTGCATACATAAAAATATGAGTTTTAGTTTAAGTATGCGGTTTAAACCGAATGTTTAAACTTCAATTTCAAAATATGATTTTAAGTTAAGTTTTATGAAATGAGGTTTTAAACCAATGCGGTTTCATTGTTCTACAAACAAGCAGTTTGATATGAACAATGTTTTGGAACCATGATGCAATTTTCATTACTATCTTAAGCGGTTTGAGTTACAGGTACAGGTAGGAAAGCAAATTACAAGGTTACAAAGATAAACTAAGCAAAAGAGTTAAAAAAAAAATTACATAAATTGCGGTCTAATGCTGAGGTGGTCTATCCACGACATGATCTGGAACATGGGGAGGATTGAAAGCTGAATTCTCTGCTCGTAGAGTCCTTTTCATTCTTCTGACTTCATCAGCAGTACTGGCTTGAGCTGCTTCAACCAATACAACAAATATGCCTTTTCCCGACACTTTTAAACCGGCACTTTACTTTGTGCCGCTAATTTTCGGCATTTCAATGAAAGTGCCGCTAAATTTTCGACATTTCAACAAAAGTGCCGCTAAATTTCCGTTATTTCAAGGAAAGTGCCGCTAAATTTCTGGCCTTTTTTTGGAAAATGCCACAAATTCCCGACACTTTATTGAAAGTGTCGCTAATTTCCGGCATTTCAATGAAAGTGCCGCAAAATTTTCGGCGCTTTTTGGAAAATGCTGCGAATTATCGGCACTTTATTAAAAGTGCCGGGAAATTTCCCGCAATTACTGAAAAGTGTGGCTAAATTTCAGCATTTATTGAAAAGTGCCGCTAATATCTGGCACTTTTCTGTAATTGCCGCATATTTTTCTGCACTTTTTGAAAAGTGTCGCTTTATTTTCGATACTTTTGTGAAATTGCCGCAAAATATCCAGCATTTTTTTTGTAGTTATCCTAATTTTTTTCATCATTTTCCCTTTTTTATAATATTATATATGGGCGTCCCATAAATAATGTTATGTACTATATATTCCAAAATTTAAAGTTGATATATAATATTTTAGATTGAAGGGAGTAATATTTTTCTTAATTTCTGTGAATATTCAAATTTGAAAACATTTATTACGAGACGGAGAAAATATAGTACAAAAATTTTAATAATTAAACTATTCTTTAAATTTTTATTTTTACAATCTCCAAACCAAACCAGGCGTATTTCTTTACCTTTCCCAAATTCCCCTCCCAGAATTCCCTCCACAAATTCCGAATTCCTTTCACAAATTCCCTCTCAATCCAAATCCAAATCCAAATCCAAATCTTAAATCAAATCCAAATCCTTTCTTTCCGATTCATCCTAGAATTCTAAACTAATTAGGATTTCGGCCGCTTCTTATTGGCGCAGTTCAACGCAAACCGCAAACCGTAAACCCTAGAAATCTTCATACGCGGAAATATTCTTGAAGGTAATCGATAGCTTGCAAAATCCTCCCTCCCTTATGTTCAATTATAATCATATTCTCAGCGCATATCATATTCTCAGAGCATATAGCTTTTTCCCAGGACAATTCTAGGTACGTGAGACAGAGATACGGTTCCGGCAGAATTTAGCTGTTGTTCTTGGTTTTTTCGGCGAGGAAAGACGTGGGTTTGTTGTTGAGTTGCTTTCTGATATGCAGAAGTTGGTCTGCTTTTCAAATCTCTTAGGTAATGTTCCTGATTTGTGCTAATTCTCTTATGTTAAAGACTTGTTTGAATTGTATGTAATCGATCGAGTGAACCATCACAAAGTAGCTGATCATTTGATTTACTATTATATTTCAAATTTAGTATGTGAAAAATCGAGTTAATCGACCAGTGATTAGGGGTTTTTTTAGCCATAAATTGATGGATTGATCTCTGTTGTGTGTTTATTGACAAACACACAAAGACATTTGTGCATATATACATACATTGCCTTCAAAGGATTACTCCAGTATGAAATAGTACTAAATTTACATGTTCCGTTGGCGATTATATGATAGTTTAAGCGAACACATGACTGAACTAGAGACTAGTCAATCATGAAATGCTTATTATATGAATATGATTTGATGGCACTAGTTTGGTAGGAATTGAGATATTACTTTATGCTAGAATTCATTGATGAATCACCTGTCGTTCAACAATGTTTTCATTTGTATTAATTAATTGCACAACCAGACTTGGATGCATACGTCTTCATAAATTAAATCATAATTCATCCCTTAAGAACAGTTGTTTAGTGATTGCTCTTGGACTTATTTGCAATTACTTGGAAAGCTCAGCAATATTACACCATAGAGCTTCATAATACTTATGTAAGATAGCGTAAGGATTTAGAGTCAAAGGCTTTTGGTTGGGCAAAATGGCACCATGATTTAATAATAAATCTACTGGACAAATTTCCTTTGATGCATGGAAACATAAAGTCGGTAAAGTCCATTTGCTCCGAATTTTGACCATTACATTGAGCTTAAACAACACATTGCTCTGGGACACTAAGGAACCCAGAACCTTACCTTTGGAGAGGAAGGATCAGTAGCCTTATGTGTTTGGTCAAGGGAAACTTCACAAATAATTAAATGTACACACATAGACATGCACCTGGAGAAGGAACAGTATCAGCTTAGGTGAATTTTTAGGTTGAAAGAAATTCAGAGGGGAGCCAAAAAGTTGCTCAAAGATCTTCATTATTGCTTGATTTGCTGAACAGATGTTTTAATCGTTACTATAGTTTGAGCTACTCACATGAAATAAACATGTAGATTAATCATTGTTTCTCAAGTAACTCCTAAACTTGCTGATGTTACGTGTTCTAATTGTGCATCCTCATTAATGAAACAAACAAACAAACAAACAGGTTTTGGCGAGCAAATCAAAGATCTACATGGTCCTAGAGTACGTAAATTTTTTGCTGTTAGAACTTAGAACCGTTTTTCCTTTTCTACCCGATTTTCTATTCAATGAAAACAGAGGTTTCTCGTGTTGTTTATGAGAAATAGTACCTCCTCCCAAAATGAATTTCCAAATTTAAAATTTGTTCCAAATCAATCAGGAGCAAATTTGAAATTTTTTGGACATTCATTTCTGGGCGGAGGGAGTACTGTTAGTGGTGTATCAGCGAAGAGTATCAGTTTTCATTTGATTATTGTTAGTTGATGAAGTTTTCTACATGTTTTATATTGTTCGAAAATTAGGAATAATGTTTGGTTTTTTTTTGTTTGTTTTATTATAGGTATTGAGTTTGATAAATTCTTTTGATTTCATTGTTTTTTTATGGATTTCATTGTTATTTATGGGTTAATACTTTATTGACTAGTTCAACCTTTGTTTATTTTTTTGGTTGTTTTGGAATTTTTTTCCACTTGTTCGAGTTATGGTTATTTGATTTAGACTTGATGGATAGGAAGAGTTATTTACTAGTCTTATATGGTTATTTGATTTAGACTTGTTCGAGTTTTGGATTTCATTGTTATTTATGGGTTAATACTTTATTGACTAGTCTTATATGGTTGATTTGATTTTTTTATCTTACTACAGAAAAAATGGATAAGAGTTGGATTAACTTGTCAAATAGGTTGGACCCAAGATTTTTAAACGGCCTTATGGAGTTTATTAAATTTGCCTATACCAATAAGCAACCTGGTTCAGAGATTAAGTGTCCGTGTAAGCATTGTGGATTGTCTTTAAACCAACGCAAAAAAATAGCTGGTGAATACGTAGTTGTGTATGGTTTTCTTGAGACTTACACCATTTGGGATCGTCATGGAGAAACCCTGCTATACAGTCAAGTTCCTAATGTGCATCATCAATCTAGCCAATCAAATATAGAAAATGACATGGAAGGACTAATTCGTGACAATTTCGGCCATCAAGGTGTGACATGTGAGCATGCAGAGGAGAAATCTTTTAATGGCCTGGATGAAGAATCAAAGAAATTTTTCGCTTTATTAGAGAATGCCCGTTCAGAGCTATACCGAGGGTGTAAGGACTTTACTATGTTATCCTTTATTGTTCGAATGTTGCACTCCAAGTCACTATATGGATGAAGTAACAAGTCATTCACTATACAACTACAACAACTCAAGGGTGCTTACCATCCTAATGATGACAAGTTCCCGAGTTCTTATTATGAAGCTCACAAACTTGTAAAGGATTTGGGTTTGGACTACAAGAAAATTCATGCATGCGAAAATGACTACATGTTATTTAGAGATCTACTAATTACTAAATGTTCAAAATGTGAATCACCAAGGTATGAAAATTTTAACGGCGAAGATGATGAAGAAGAGAACAAAAAAAGAAAGATCCTAGTTAAGGTTGTAAGATATTTTCCTCTAAAGCCAAGGCTTTAAAGGTTATACATGTCATCAAAAACTGCTAAATCAATGAGATGACATGCTGAAGAATGCACCAAGGATGGAAAACTAAGGCACCCTGCTGACTCTCTTGCATGGTTAACATTCGATGAGAAATACCCAAATTTTGCAAGCGAATGCAGAAATGTTAGGCTTGGCTTAGCGGCTGATGGAGTCAACCCACTTAAGACAATGAATGTTTCTCATAGCACGTGGCCTGTTGTTTTAATACCATATAACTTATCACCCTGGATGTGCATGAAACAACCCTATTTTATATTATCTATGGTGATGGATGGTCCACGTAGTCCGAGAAATGACATTGATGTCTACTTGCAGCTGTTAATTGATAAATTGAATGACTTGTGGAATGGTGGTGTACCTACTTATGATGCTGCTAGCAATCAAATGTTTTACATGCAAGCATCACTATTATGGACAATCAATGACTTTCTTGCTTATGCCAATTTGTCTGGGTGGAGTACAAAGGGAAAGTATGCATGCCTATGTTGTAATAAGGAAACTCGTTCTTCATGGCTAACACATGGAAGGAAGTTTTTCTATATGGGTCATCGTCATTTCTTGGACATCTCCCATAAATTTAGAGATGATTTGGTCTCATTTAATGGTACATTTGAGCCTCAATTGAATCCTTCAAGATTATCGAGGGATGAATTGTTGTCACAATTGGAAAGCGTATCAATAAAGTACGGAAAATGGAAGCCTCCAGTTGTGCATAACAAAAGGAAAAAGACGATTAATAGTATATATTAAAAGTAGAAGAGAGGACAATTGGAAGAAGAAGAGTGTATTATTTGGTTTACTGTATTGGAATGAGCTTTTGATTCGCCATAACATTGATATAATGCATACCGAGAAAAATGTGTGCGACAATATAATTTATACATTGTTGGGTGTGTATGGTAGATCAAAAGACAACTGGAATGCACGTCTAGACCTTGAAATAATGGGGATTAGGAAGGCACTTTTAAAAGAGAAAAAATGCTTATATTCCGCCTACACCCTTTACTATGAGCAAAGAAAATAAAGAAACTTTCCTGAAAGTACTAAAGAATGTCAAATTTCCTGATGGCTATGCTTCAAATATTGCATGTTGTGTGAAAATGGGTGACCGCACTACAATTGGGCTCAAAAGTCATGATTGCCACATTTTGATCCAACAATTACTGCCTATTTGTGTGCGAAGAGTATTGCCAAAGGAAGTGTGCAAAACTTTGACTGAATTGAGTAACTGTTTGAGGCTATTGTACTCAAAAGTCAGTAGTCGTAGTGACTTTAAGGCTCTACAAGAACGGATTGTACTTACACTGTGCCTTTTAGAAATTATATTCCCTCCATTTTTTTTTTGATGTGATGGTCCACTTACTTGTTCATTCAGCAGAAGAGGCTATGGTTGTTGGACCAGTGCAATTCCGTTCCATGTTCTCAATTGAAAGGTTTATCTCTAGTTCTTATTATTTTCTAAAGGTTATAGATACAATAATATATGACATTCTAAATTACATATTTTTATATAGATACTTAGGTACACTAAAAGGTTATGTACGCAATCGAAGTCATCCCGAAGGTTCTATATCTGAAGGATATCTAGCAGAAGAGTGCATGACATTCTGTGCAATGTACTTACATGATGTGGAGTCAAAGTTAGATAAACCCGCAAGAAATGATGGAAGGAGTGGTGATGATTCATATGGACAGTTGGGTAGGTGTAAGTGCCCCAATCTGGGTCGTTAATGTTCCGTCAGCCCAAATTAATGATTTATAATCATTTAGGGGCATTTTGGACATTATTTTGATAATTTGAATGAGGAAGGACCTCTTAGGAATAAAAAAATGGGTAAATATCTCGCTGGAAATTTGTCATTTCCAATAAAAAGAGAATATTGACCATTTGCAAACAGCCAAAACTACTTTCTGCAACAACCAGGCACTCTGCTGATCCCATCCGCGCGGATGAGATTGTGCCTACAATCTCATCCATGCGGATAAGATTGTACCCCAGCCAACCTATAAATACAACCTTTCTATCTCAGTTTTAACAAGCCAAAAATTACGAAAACCTACTGTTACTCTGTCAAAATCCATCCTCAAACAGCCCTTTACACTCCCACAACTCAAATTCAACACCAAATCCACCTCAAAACCACTCCTAACCCTTTGAAACCTCAAACCCTAAACACAAGTCCAAGAAACATTGGTAAAACCCTTGTTCTTCCTTACTCAAAACTCATTCATACATACATTTTCATACATAAATGATATAGAGTGGTTGTTCTTACTTGTTGTTTGACTCCCTTTTCCCTTTTGTCCCAAGGATCCAAGAGGATCTCCATGAAATCCATTTTCATGGATGATATTCTAAAGTGATCCACATTCTTCTTTACTTTCATGTTATCCCCCATTTCCCCTTTTGCATTACTTGTCCTTGTTTGTTTATTTGACCTAAAGTATGGTCATCTTGGAGTCCATCTCCATAGATGACCACTTTAAATGGTCCATATTGCTTACATCCTTGTAAATGTCCCCTCCCTAGTCTAAGATGCTCACCTTGGAACTCTTTCCTTGGATAAAAATCATTTAGACTCACAAAATAGGTCACACAAGATGTATGAGATATACTTGAGTATAGGTCTCAAGGATGGTCTTCTTATGACCACCTTAGAGATCTTCCTCTAAAGTTGATACATCTTGACCTAACTCTCTTGTTAATTTACTTTTCATGTCAAATCCCCTTCCCTTTTGCAAATGATATGTTTTTCAAGTCCTAATGTACCCCCGGGATGGCTTGATTAAGTGGATTCATCACTTATGACCACTAATCAAGGTCTAGGGAAAGAGAGGACAAAATATGGATGCTAAAAATCCAAACATTTCCTTTATTTTCAGCTTTCAGTTACATTTCCAGTTAAGTCCTGTAAATCCAGTTAAGTTTCTAGAAATTATAGTGACTAATTTGGAAACTGTAAAAAATATTCACACTGCAGCCCCATCCGCACGAATAAGATTGCACAACAGTCTCATCCACGCGGATGGCATTGTCATCTGCAAACAGTTTTTCAGTTTCTGTTATTTTCAGTTTAGTCACTGTTTTCATACTATTTTACAGTTCAGTCCCTTATATTTCTGTTATTTCCAGAAACCCCCTGTTATTCAAAAAAAATTTCAAAATACACACACACACACACACACAAAGTTTCAAGTTTGGAAGACTCGTCATACGAGGCATTCCGGGTGCACGCCAAACGTCCATCCCGGAGTGTAACGTGACCTCCGAACTCATTTTCTCTAATTTTGGGCATTTTTCAAAGTTTTGGCCCCTTAAACCAAAAACGGCGTGGCGACTCCATTGATTTTTCAAAAAAATCGGGTACATCACAGTAGGCCTATTGGGAAAGTTGAATCATTTCGTCTCGATGAGACATCATGTCTGCAAGCACATCGATATGTGCTTTTAAATGTAGATGAATTTGATACTTTTAACATGTAAGTTTAATATGTCTCTGTCTACATATGATTTGTATTTTAAGGGATAAAATATGACATTCGTTAACCATATTATTTATCAGGGCACATAAAGTGGAACTAAAATGCAAAAATCCGCGCATTTCAGAATTTCAAATAGATAAAAACCACAATGAGTATTTTCCCTGGTGATTTAAGGATCATGTAAGTACCTATAATACATTTATCATTATACAAACGAAATATTTAAATATATCGTTTTACTAACATATCTTTCTTTTACGTATAAAATCAGATTATTAGTTTGGAGAAAAAGGGTAAATGTGATAATATACCAGCTAATGTTAGGCTAATATCGGGCTTCCCTGACAAATGGGCAAAGCAATGTTCAGGTTATATTATAAATGGAGTAAGGTTTCACACTTATAATCGTGAAAGAATGTTGAAAACACAAAATAGTGGGATTCAATTGAGTGCAAGTACTCAAAGTTTTTCAAGTAGAAAAGATAAGAACCCAATTTCTGGTGATGTGACTTACTATGGAAGGGTGATAGATATCATTGAACTAAGATATACAAATGAGTTGAAATTTGCTTTGTTCAAATGTGAGTGGATCAACAATTCGAGAGGAAAAGTTGAAGATGCTAATAAGCTGACTCTTGTAAATTTTAATCATTTGATGTATCAGCAAAATAGAGTTTCAGATGAGCCGTTCATTCTTGCATCTCAAGCTGAGCAAGTCTGGTATGTTCAAGACTCTATTGATGAATATTGACATGTTGTAATGAAAATGACGCCTAGAGATTTGTTTGATATGGGAGACAAAGAATCAGAGGCTTATGTTGAACAACTTTTAGATGACACCTCATTTGTGAATGAAGAAGATGATGCATGGGTCAAGAAGGACATAATTGTTGAAATTGTTGAAATTTCCACCTTACAAAAGCACAACAACAATGATCAGAATGAAGTAGATGAAGAAGATGAAGAGGATGAAGATGAAAACCAACACGAATCTGATGAACATTATAGTAGCGATGATGATTCTTATCATGAAAGCGAAGATGAGTACTTTAGTGATGAAGATATATAAGATATTAAGTTATATTTACTTGTATCTTGCCAACATCGTGATTTAAGAGTAGAAGAAGACCAATGGCCAGAATTGATATCATATTGGAGCACTCCTACAGTTAAGGTATGATTGGTTTGTTTAATTTTCCTATTTTTTGTGTATAACTTTGATTATTTTGATACTTTATAATTTGTTTCATTTTCTCATATTAGAAAATTTGTAAGCGAAATCGAAAGACTCGTAAGGCACAAAAGATGGTGAATACGTCAGGGAGAAAGAGTCAAGCGAGAGTGAGAGATGAGGTAATAATGAGTGACATTTATTTTCTCATTTCTACAAATTTTTTGAGCTTTGACCCAAATATATTACTTAAAATATTGCAGATTCTACAAAATATTGGACGCGGGCCTTCTAAAATGGACGTATACATTGCCATACGCAAAAAAAAAGAATGGAGATCCGATTGATAATGAACGACTGAAAAATTTGTACGCCTTTATGTAATCACACACATACTCATCTAAATGATATTATCTTTAAGTCGATCTAGTTAACTTGTTTTTGAATTACTCATTATATATACTAAACCATTTTTGACATTATAATTGTAGATAAAGTTCAATGAACTCTTAAATGAGGAGCCAGAGGACATTCGTTCAGAAGAAAGTGTAAAGAATAGGATATTTGATCAAGTTATGGGACCTGAAAAAGCTGGTCGAGTTCGCACTTATGGACTAGGTCCAACCCCATCACAAGTACTTGGATTGTCTTCAAAACATAGGTATAGAATATAGATCTATGGAGGAAACTATAAAGGCTAGTGTTCATGAAACTGTTATTGAGCAGTACCGTGAAGAGATTTTAGAGGATATTCATCAAGGAGCATTCATTGAAAAGCTATGTGAGGAGCTTCGTGGAGAGATTCGTTAAGAGGTATGTGAAGAGGTAGGTGAAGAGATACATGAAGAGGTACGACAAGAAGAGTGCGATAAACTTAGGCATGAGATACGTGCTGAGATGGAGTTCATGATGCAAGAGATGATGAGGTCTAGATTTGATGAGATGAGGCGTGATCAGTCACATAATATTCCTTCAATTAACACTCAGGTAATGATATTGTATTTAAGTTGGACTAGTTAACTTTTTTGGAACTACTCATAATTGGATTCATATAGCTTTTAATTCCTTAATATTTTGGTAGAATATTTTATTTATTTGTTTCAACTCATGTTAGGTTTCGAATGCATCAAGTGCTCATCGTTTAACCTCAAACAATGACATTGGGTCGAAACAGATTCAATTGCCACATGTATGATATTAATTTTTCTGTTCATTTCTACGTTGGGTTTAGATTAAAATATGGATAAACAATTCAAGTAGATTGAGGACATAAAATGTTTTTTTCGTTCTTTGTCATCTGATTAATTGGTTACTACTCTAAGGCTTACATTATTTCTCTTTTCTTATTCCCTCCCCGAGTTTAAACCATTAATGTCTTGGGAGATAAATCACCAGATCTTTTGGTTATGTTTTAGCAGAACTTATTAGTATATTCCATTGTTTTGAGTCATCAAAATATATTAAAGTAGTATATCTGATGAGAATATGCATCTTTAATTTGACAGGCAAGCAGTGGACCAAATACGAATGGGTGTCAGGTATGCATCGAGATTCTTTTATAGATTATCATGAAGAACTAAAAAAGGATACCAGTAGTCTAACTAGCCACTTGAGCTTATTTTCTTTATCAAAGGCTTCTATTTATCTATGTTAAGAGTCATTACAGGAAGAACTGAAAAGGGATCCCACTAGACTAACTATCCACTTGGGTTATGGGGCATTCAAATTTTTGTCATCTGATTTGGTTGCTACTCAAAGGATTACATTGTTTCTCTTTTCTTGTTCCCTCCCCGAGTTTAAACCATTAATGTATTGGGAGATAAATCACCAGATCTTTTGGTTATGTTTTAGCAGAATTTATTAGTATATTCCATTGTTTTGAGTCATCAAAATATATTAAAGTAGTATATCTGATGAGAATATGCATCTTTAATTTGGCAGGCAAATAGTGGACCAAATATGAATGGGTGTCAGGTATGTATCGAGATTCTTTTATAGATTATTAGGAAGAACTAAAAAGGGATACCAGTAGTCTAACTAGCCACTTGAGCATATTTTCTTTATCAAAGGCTTCTATTTATCTATGTTAAGAGTCATTACAGGAAGAACTGAATCCTTCGTGTGGGTATCAAAATTTGATTTTGATAGCCACCACTAGAGGTTCTATTAGGATATCGAGTTGAAATCAAAAAGACCATACATTCCCTGGCCCCTTTATTATAATTTTAAATGGCCAATCTGCCTTACCCAAATCCACGCATTCTCTATTTATCTCTATATATGCTCTTGCGCAATCCTCCCCCTCTCTCTCTCTACACATTATGGAGACCCCTATCCATTGATTACAAAAAAAAATGGTGGGAATGTTTCCTAGTTGATCTTTCTTAGTAAACGTGGTGTTTAATTGAAGATGGATTTTCTTCGAAATCATCAAAATGATGAATTATTTTATTTATATGCATGTTTATAGAATCATCCAATTACCATGGGTTTGCTAATAATTGGTTACTTTCTGTTTTAATCCACTTTAATTGGAGCATATAATTCAAGCTGTGTAATTGGAATTGGGTTCCTGGAGTTCAAATTATGTTTAAAAAAATTGCTTGAATTTCTATTATGGTATGTTTGGCAAGTCAATAGTCAATACCAAATCATGGCAATATGGCATTTAAAGCATAAAGAGTAAATTCCACTTGGCGAAATTCATTTTGTTCTTTTAATTCCTAATTTAAGGCTTGGAATTGAAGTTGGCAAGCATATCCTAACAAAACTTTGAATTTCAAAGCCCCAAAGCACTATGATTTAGAATTATTACATTGAAGGTTTGGATAAAATGTGATCGTAGTTGATTACAATTTCTATAGGCATAACAGATCATCTAATTTGGTTGCTACTCAAAGGCTTACATTGTTTCTCTTTTCTTATATATACTAAATCCCTTGATTTTCTGTTTCATATGGTGGAACCATGTAATAATCAAATGAGTTTTTCCTAATCTTCTTCTATAGCCCCTCAACATAGACGAAGAAGAAGCAAACAATTGATGGCACTCAAGACAAGGCGAAAAAGAATCCGCGAATTAATGAAAAACCTTGGGAAAAGGTACACATGTTGTTTTGGTTTGTATTCGCTAAACTTGATTGATGTATTTATTTAATGATATCATTATGGTTTTATTATTTATTCATTCATTTCAGATTTATAATGCGAAGAATAAGAAGAAACAAAATGATGATATCAAAAATCATGTATGTATTAGTTTTCACTTTGATTCCATTATTTTTCTAGGAGAACACATTCATCTTTACTTGGTTTGATATCTTCATTAGCAGACCTACTATGATGTGTGTTTTTGCTGCTCTTGTAGTTGCCCTAGGGTGAGCAGAAGTATGTCCGGGTTAAGCAGAAGTGATTCTGATGAGCACTTTTAGAGGCCTGCTAATGGGTGTCATATGGGAACTCAATAAGAATCTGCACTGCAGTCTATTTAGGTTTGCTCTTCCCCTAAGGGATATGCAGTCTTAAAATAAGCATCACACTTCTCTATTTCTGCTGCCTGAAACCCACCATTTTTGTATTGTGCTTTCAAGTTTAAGAAGCATAAAGTGTTAGGTACCACCTAGAAACACAAGATAATTTTTAGGACCGAGCAATGAGCATCGTTATACGTTACTGCACCTTCTGGAATTTCTTTGTTGCCAGATCAATGCTGGCTTTTACTTTTCCTTGGTCGTGTTTTAATGCAACATTAATATATTATGGATGTTGGAGTATATTTTGGACAATTTTTTTTCCCTGAACGGTCATTATTATCACAAATCAGTAATTGGTTGCTGTTTAGTTTTCTCGTTATTGGCACAAGTAGTAAGCATATATTAAGGAAGTCTATTGAATGCTGCTTGGATGAAGGTACATCTGTTGTAGATTATTCTACATTCTTCAAGACTATGCTACTTCTTTTAATAGCCTTTAATGCAGTTGGGGGGGTGGGGGGGTTAAACAAATTAGAATATGGTCTGCGTATAAGTAGTTACTCATTTTCTACTAATTAAATTGTCGTTAAATTTGTTTTCAAACTTTAACAAAAAATATGCGACATTTATTCCGGATCGGAGGGTTACACATGCGATATTTTGGATTAAGTTCTGTCTTACTTAGATTCTTAATTGTTGCTTGATCCCTTGATGATCCATTAAAGTTGATTGTTTTATTTGCCATCATTTGTTCAGGGGGAGTAAGTAGAGAACAACAAATTTCATTCGCCATCATTTGTTCATTATTCAGTTATTTCAGTTTTGGGTCCTTTTCATTATTCAGTTTTGAATAATAGCCTAAGAAAAAACAATGTTTTACGCAGGGGGAGTTTTTGTTGATCATCTTGACTATAAAGATCCAAAAAAAGTTGTGGCTCGAGGAGTCTTGGTATGCGAGGATGCTGCTAAAATAGTTGGTGGATATAAATTGGGAAAAGAATTTTCGGAAGTTCTTATCAAAGACGCGATAAAGCCAACATAATGTTTGATTAGGCCTTACGAAGGAGTTACTAATTTGGGAGAAGCTATTGGAAAATCAATTGTATGGAGATCCATAGATGTAATCCAAGGTTCTAAATTATATCTCTTATGATGTTCTAAATTATATCTCTTATGTTCTTATTCTATTATTTAATATCATTTAAAATTAAATAATACTTATTTTTTCAGGTGATGATTTAAATGAGAACCTTATAATCCAATCTATACGGGAGAAGATTGCATTCATTTGTGTTTTTGTTTGCTACTTGAACTCCGTTTGTAGATGTCAATGCTTGTTGTGTATCTTTCTTATGAACTAGTACTGTTTGGGTTGTGTAATGCATACTAAATATTCAATTTATGGCAATGGACCAAGCTTTATATTTAATAAGTTATTCTTATTCATCGCTAATTGTTGAAATTTGTGCATGTTATTGATTTCAATAGCACAATAAATTAGAAAAGCCAAAATTTTCTAGGGCCAGAAATATATATTTTTTAAAAAGGAAAAAATTCCCAGCAATTTTAAATGCACCGCTAATATTGGAGAATATTAAAAGTGCCACTAATTTCCAGCACATTAAAAAAAGTGCCGCTAATTTTCTTGCATTTTAGACGTGCCGCTAATTTTGTGGCACTTTTAAAAGTGTCGGGAAATTAGCGGCACTTTTAAAAGTGCCGAAAAATTAGCGGCACTTTTAAAAGTGCTGGAAAACAGTGGCACTTACAAAAGTTCCGAAAATTAGCGGCACTTAAGTAAGTGCTGGAAATTAGTGGCACTTTATAGGTGTCGGGAATTTTTCGGCACTTTAAAAGTGCCGAAAAGTATTGCCGACACTACTTTTTCTGACACTTTAAGAAGTGTCGGGAAAAGTTTTTTCGGCACTTTTTTTAACATTTCTGGCATTTTTAAAGTGCCAGAAAAAGGCATATTTGTTGTAGTGAACTGTCCTCAAATAATTGATTGCGGTTTCTAGTCTTGAGTTATTGGCCCCAACCGCTCTACAGTTACCCTTGGTTTCTTCTATAAGCTGATCAATTTGGGAATGGAATGAAGAGTTGATAGAATTGAAAAAGGTATGGATCTCCCCCTAAATAGCAGCAGTCTGAGCAGATATGGCTTGTTGGAGGTTTGGCTCTAGCTCTGCTATGCTCCCCCTCAAGGAATTATCCAACTCTTGGGTTTTGGGGTTGAGTCTGGAGTTGAAACCTTCCTTGAGGTTTACAAATCTGTCATTGACTTCATCAGTCAGAGTATTTATCTTTGCAGATAAACTGTCTCCTATTATATTCATCTTTATATTCAACTCCCCTTTAAGAAGATCAATCTCTTCTTGGAGGCTTGCTTGTATGGAGTCCAGAACAGATCTGAGGTCTTGGTCAAGTTGCGGTCTGGAGTTGAGCATTCCAAGGAATTCATCCTTCAGATTTCCAATATCTTTGTCTAGGGTTACACAGAAGAGCTCAGCAACTTGGTTGAGCATCACCTTGAGATTCTCTCTGGAAACCACATCATTTAAAGCATGATTAACTCCATCAGCTATTTCATCCTTGAAGGCATTGAAAGAAGTTTCAGCCGCGGTCCGGACAATGTTTGCGGTCTGATCATTTGAGGTTGAAGTAGTTCTCTTGACGCACCCCGATTCGTGTTCCTACTTGGCCCCACGTTCGGGACACGCTCGAAAAGCATAATAATTTTCTTTAAAACTTTCGAAATGTCCTTTCTTAAATTTTTAATATACAAAACCTGTTTAAACTTAAAAACTTTCTATTATACTACTAGAAGTAACAACATATTACTTAAATTCTAAACACCACATTTACAAATTATTTACAACTTAGAGAACATAGTTCCAAAACTTACACTCCTTACTTACCATATTTACAATCACTAGAAGTGTACCAAAATAGTGACATAATACTTAGGTCTCGGGTATACTACCCCATTGGTTATACATTACATAATGCAACCAACACAAAATGTTTCCCAAAATAACATACCCAACTCGACGTCCTCCCCGTGCTCAACGTGGCCTATTCTCTGGCTCGCCCTTATCTAAGGAAAACTAATAAAGGAAGGGGTGAGATAAATCTCAGTAAGCTATTATGAATGCAACAATATGATATGCAAATCACATTATGAAAACATATATCAACTTACTCATCATATACACCACAATCTTATAAACCTATAGAAGGGTGCAAGATAAACACATAAGTGCAATAACGTAACCCTTAGAAGGATACTGAGCCAATGTTTAATCCAAAAGGATATAGCAGTCTGAGCAGCATCAACAGTTGAAGAAGAGGTTCCGGAACCAAGCAACAACATCAATAACAGGGGGAAAATGACACAAAGTCATATCCCGAACGTGTAGCTAGAACTCGCTCAAAGGGAGCTAGCCAACAACCCAAACATGTCCAATGGAAGGGGTAAAAATGGGAACCAGCGAATGATATTATAATGAACTTGGCTCGAGTGCCATTATAATCTCATACCACTGCCCGATATAACAATCAAGTACCAGCTGGACTTTAAATAAAAGCACAGTAATAAATACTTGCGTAAAAAACCAATATATGATACTAAAGTAGGGAAACATACCAAATATATCAAAGTAAGATGATAAATATATGTTACTCATAACTAGCCCAATGGCTATAAATCTTTGAAACCATTCATATTGACTTAGGATTCCAAAGTAGGGAACCCTATCAAACACACCATTAAAGATGATCAAACAAGTCAATATTGAGCAACACATAAGTTCTACACCAATCAATATAGCATTTCAAGAACCTTTGATCAACCATATAAGGTTTAGAGAACTTTGGGTTTCATGGTAATCAAGTGTTCTACTCTATTTTAACCAAGTATTTAACAACCTTCCCAACATCACAATTGATATGTTAAGACATCATTTGGTAGCCCATATATTGTGCTTTGATTATAGTGTTCAATTGAGTAAGAGATACGTTAGGTAGTTAGGAGTAAATTGCTTGAAAACTGATACAACAGAAACAGGGCAAGGCACGACTCGTGACCTACAGCACGAGTCATGCAACTAGAAGCAGCATGATTGAAATCATTTACATGACTCGTTATCATGACCGGAGGATGGGAACGACTCGTGACCTCAGGCACGAGTCGTGCCCTCAGCAGAAAATCGTATCTGATGTTTGAACAATTTAGAAAATCTTGACATATGCAGTGTAATGTGAACAAACAGACAAAGAATGCCCAGTTTTAGAAATCATATACTATTCAGTCTCATTAGTAGGTACACAAGTGCAACATAAACAATCCTAATACTCAAAAAGCATCTCTCTAAGCTACTGAAAATAAGAAGGTTTGCATTTAAAATGGATAAAGAAGGACATTGTTAAAGAAATTCAAGGGGTTTCAAAATTAAAGCTAGTTTAAAGCTAAGGAACTGCCAAATTGACAAGAAAAATTCAAATGAAATTGATAATTAAAGTACATAAATTATTAATGGTAAATTGGATATTCCTTTTGTACTCAGATAAACAAAAATAGCAGGATGATGACTACCATCTAAGTGAACTTTATAAAGACATTTGTTTCGACAAAAGTAAACTTAGAAATGTATCAGATGATTCACAAACTTTGATGTGCTTACATAATTCAGTTATATATCATTTTCAATAGAAGTAGTCACATTAGTGATATGCCTAAAGCAACACTCGCTCGAGAAGGGAAACCTATACATAAACCAAACTCCATAATCTAACAACCTGTTCTGGTTATTATGATTATTCTTGTTTTTAATTCCTGTTTAGGAAATTAATAAACTTTCTTCAGAAACAAGTATCTATTGATATTATTACCTTTTTACCAAACTATGCTTACCCCTACCATTTCACCTCAAGCTAGCATCACCATATCCATACTTCATTATAACTCATCCAAGTCCCTTTCAATCTATTCCAAACTCAACGAAAATATTCTAATATTACATGCAACATTTATACTTTATCAATTTTAACTTAAAACATCATATTAGCAAGGATTAAAGAAAAGAAAAAAATAACTTATCTCCGAAATAATACGAAAGAATGAAAATTTTAATCGGATAGAAGTGATCTACTCAGCTTTCCAAACATTTTGACGAAGACGGATCGAAGAACGGACAAGCATGGAATTTATGATGAATTTTGGAAGGAAAACCTAATTGTAGCTCAAAAGAAACAAAGGAACAGGGGAAAGAAGGAGTTAATTGGTTTTGGTCTGATTCCATCAAGAAGCTTCACCATGAAGGAGGATATGCATTGACTAATTTTTTACTTAAGCTCCTCAAAGAATTGGTTTGTTGCAATTAAATTTCTTAAGTTTTAACTTTTACGTTTTAGCACCTCAATAAATTTTATAAGTCTCTAGTTATTTTTCAACAATTACTAATTCAACTACATAACTCCTATTAGTTTCAATTAGTCATTAAATAATTTAATTTAATTTATTAACATACTTAAAAATGCCAAATAAGCTATTAAAATTTTAAACTAACACAATATAATCACAAATATAATGCAATGCATGAAATGATATGCAACACACGCCACATACACGTGCTCAACATGTGATCAAAATAGTGCCTAGTTTTAGGGTCGTTATAATCACTCCCCCTTAAAAAAAATTAGTCTCGAATTTTTAATTTTACTTACCGAGAAGGTCAAACAATCACGGATACTTTCGTTCCATCTCTTCCCGAAGTTCCCAAGTCGACTCTTCGACATTATGGTTCCTCCATATGCCTAACCACGACCTACCCATGGTTCATTCCATGGCCTTTGATTCTAGATATATTTTAACCATTATTTACATTTTCAGCACTTTCCAGATTTTTTTTTTGTGTCAATTTTGACGGA
Organism: Adenophora triphylla var. japonica; assembly: GCA_022495995.1. NCBI lineage: Eukaryota > Viridiplantae > Streptophyta > Magnoliopsida > Asterales > Campanulaceae > Adenophora > Adenophora triphylla. Next base: position 32,634 of record JAFEMH010004047.1, on the reverse strand, counting down.
CCGACCTGAGTTATGATGAAGAACCAGTTCAGATTGTAGATATGAAGGACCAAGTGATGCGAAAGCACGTTATTCCATATGTGAAAGTTCAATGGAGTAATCATTCAGTCCGAGAGGCAATGTGGGAGCTGGAAAGCGAAATGCGGGAGAAGTATCCCAAATTGTTCGTCGAATGAGGTACGTCGAGTTTAGAGGACTAAACTCCATTTAAGGGGGTAAGAACGTAATATATGGGTATTTTTTGATATATTATAATAGAAATAAATAAATAAATATATTATTAAGTAATTAATGTAACAGTTAAATGTTGGAAATTAGAGAGCCAACCTCAGAATGTAGAGAGTCAATCCTTATCATCTCATATAAATTATTGTATCGCCTGATTCCTAAAAACTCATCAGATATTGTGGTACTTCCGAAATTGAGAGATAAGGGGGGAGATCTGCGACAGAGTAGGGCTGAGGCATGAGAAGAAATAGTAGAGTAAATCTAAAAGAGGTAAGTCTTATTTTGCCTTTCCTCCATTAAAATTTCAATACGTATGTTATAGACTTATATGTAGTACTATTGTTGGTACTGTTGTTATTGTTTTTATGCGAAGAAGATAAAGAAAGAGTGAGGGTGAGACAAGAGAAAGGATGTTAGGAGGATGAGAGATTGTGATAAGAGCAAGAGAAAGGAAATAAGGGAAAAATAAAGAAAAGAAAAGAAAAGAAAGAGAGAGAGAAGAGAGAGAGGAGAGCCGAGAGAGAGAAAGAGGGTCAGGAGAGAGAGAGTAAAATAGTGTATGAGTCAGATTGAAAGAAAGTTGTGAAGAAATAGAAGAAAGAAAGTGCAAGGACAGGAAGAGAGAGAGAGGAGACATAGTCGAAAGAGAGAGAGAGAGAGAGAGAGAGAGAGAGAGAGAGAGAGTGTGTGTGTGTGGACCGAGGGTGCATGTGGAGAAGGGAGGATTATGTTGCAAATAAAATAAAAAGAGGAGGGACCTAGAAAAGATTATGATAGGTGAGTGTGATGGGTAAGGTGGATCTTCTGCTGGGTAAAGGATGTGTCCACTGGATAATAGTATGACAAAAAGGATGAGAAGAGTTAGACTAGTACATTAAATTGCAATACTTCCTTGTCTAAAGGGTAAAAGGGTTGTCTTTTGATACTACTATTTCAAAGGTCGGAGTGTTAATAGTTGTCTCTTTTTACTATTGTAGATTTTGTGAGACACTACTAAGAGTATTTAAGAGTGGGAGCAGTTAGCTCAAAACAATCAGGTAATGGAATACGTTTCCTTAGTTCCTTTTTGAGTATGATGATTCTTTTGATCCTCCTATCCATTGAGTAAATTATTGTACCGTTATGGCCAGTAAATTATTGACCCTCATTCATGTGCTTACGTCCTTGATTTTAATCCAAAACTCATTGACATTTAGTTATTGGTCAATTGAGTCACATCTTGAAATAATTTATGTAATCGTCACTATATTGACACATCGTTATGTGTATAAATGACATAATCGACACCCAGTCATGGGTATAATTGACATAATCGACACCCGGTCATGGGTATAAATGACATTATTGATACCCGATCATGAGGGGTAAATCATGACAGGCCTATGTGGCCTTACTATTGACATTGACACCACTAAGAATTGTGGTTAGGTTATTCGGATATACCAAATATTGAAATAGTGACACATTGAATTTCCTTATTTGGTACCACTACCATCATGATCCAAAACCAAGGAGGGTCCTCTGGTGCACCCACATAAGGAATCCCAGCTGATGTCTTGTTTAGCCTGACAGATACAATGGCCGAGTTAAGACGCCAGGTGATGCTGCAGACCGATACTTCCAATATGCTCATGAATAATTTTACAAGGTTGCAACGCGAAGTATCTGCCCTACAATCTGGGCCATCCGGATCACACCTTTATGAGCAACCTGGAGCATTCCAAGGCGTATATCCCACCATGTGTTCCTGCATGTGTTGGTGTAATGCCCTAGGCTTTAGTTATGTTTAACTTAAACCGTTATGTATCATCTTTATCATTTGTTATAGAGAAAGTTTATTTGGTTCATTATATGTTTACATGTTTATTATATTGAACTACGTCCCTAGTTGTTGTGAACAACTAGTATAAGTTGGTAATGGATAATCATGGAGATGATTATATGCATGGAGATACACATTACACTTATAGGTAATTGCTAGAGAACGAGTACTGAACTTGATCTACTTATGAGATTTATGACATGGTCTGTTGTCATGATTAATTCTCATGATAGTCGTGTCATTGGAATCCTTAGTACCTGAGATTATCATCATCTTCCACATGATGAACGTTGTGTTTAATATAGTCTAACACTATCTTTAGTCGGATAGCAATAAGGGCTATGTTAGCACGATTGGATTCTTGTAGGGAAGAATGATAAGTCAAGACGGGATTTGTCCCTCTTATGAAGAGAGATGTTTGCTTGGGCCCCTCGATGAATAGTATTGATGAAACGTATGGTCATACTCAAGAGATTTGATAGAGATCAAATGCACTTAGATTATCAACATATTTGGAATCGAGACAGCATTGAACTGAATGAGTTGACATAGACCATGACTCATGTTATATTGGACATCATGGATAAAGGGATTGTGACATTTGATATATCGGGAAAATCAAGCTTTGATGTTATATTAATTGGGTGGATATAATGGTTTGCTAGAAACCACATATGTCATGCGAGGTCGATGTTTCGACTCACTGCCAACATAAATATAATTCCTATTTGGGTCACACACAAAGAGCGAATTTGATTCTGGCTGAAAATTGGAATTGGAGTGCTGGCTTGTTGTGTGGTGCAACATAGTTTGCCATTAGCTTGGTTCATCGCGCGACAAACTCTGCCAGGCACGACTCGTGACCACGAGCACGACTCGTGATCACGACTCGTGAGAAAAGGCACGACTCGTGACAAATTTCAGCACGACTGTAATTTTGGTCACGAATCATGGTACAATTGATTTTAGGCTTGGCCACGACTCGTGCTCTTGGGCACGACTTGTGCCTGCGCCCTGAACTCGTCCGTACACGTTTTCCTTGACGGGAAAGGTTTTGGTTCAACAAGGATTCCTATCCTAATTGTTATGGGATTTATATATGATATAAATACTATCCTTTTGCAGCCATTAACAAGTTAGTCCATGACATGTTATTTTGGGGTTTATGAAACACCAAAATAGAGATCTAGATTATGAATCAAAGATCAAAATACTCCAAGTAAATTCCATATTATTAGCCATTGATTATTGAAAGGTGTTTCAATAATCGGAAGGATCATCTAGCAATCCAACAAGAAGTGTTCTTGGTTCGTTCGCGTGTGAATCACCATTAGAGGGAGGTTGCTTTATCTCCTAAAGCTTGAAGATCTCAATTGTTGATTTCATCACCAAGGTAGAACAAGGAAGAAGAAGATCCAAGTTTCATCAACGGTTCAAACATTCGAAGGTTGTTCATCGATTCAAATAAGATTTGAATCTAAGATCCGTTTTGAAAGACCAACATAATCGCATTAAGGTATGTAAATTCTATTTCATGGTGTTGACTATTCATGTTAGATGGATCTAAGGGCTAGGGTTTTGTTATTATTTCAAAGTCTTCCGCTGCGTTTGTAATCCCAAAACCCAACAGTGGTATCAGAGCCGTGTCTTATCATGGTTAGGTTAAAATTGGCATGCTAGATTTAATGTGATTAAATGCTTTACATGCTATATGTGAAATAGATCTATGATTTTATGTGTGTTGTTTTGAGAAAACAAGTATATGTGATATGCCATGATCATGATTAATAATTGATTAATATGATTAGTCTTTTACATGGGATATTGGTCTATTTAATGTGATTAAAGTAGATTGATAAATTCTCAAAATTGAAACAAATTGTTTGTTTAGAATTTGATGTTCGTTTTAATATGATTAACATGATTATTTGAATCCGTATATTTTGAGAATGGAATAATTATGTAGTTAATAATTGTTATTTATTATATTATTATTGGTATGATCCTAAAGTAGGATTTTATGTGAAATCCCATGTTCATGATGTTGTACACATAAGTTTCATATACAACCATGCGATGTTTGTTATGAGTAAAACCTTCTAAATATTTAAGTCTTATGCCATTCCTTGATTAGAACACTTGTGAAATTTTAGGGTATTTTGATGTATTTTCAGCCAAAGTTGGGTGCATCATTATATCTTAATTTGTGATCAAGATGAGATTATGGTTGATGTAGTTTTGGCCATAGTCAGGTACATAGTTCCGTGTCTCATACGTTTGAAAAAGGTTTTGACTTAATTGGTGCTTTCAAATGAGATTTGACCCAAGGCATAGATGAGATTTAAAACATGTGTATGACATATGATGTCTAAGAAAATCTCATAAAAGATCTAAGAGTCATATAGAGATATGATTGATGTTTCTACCTAAATAGCTTGATTTCGGGTATTAGCTCAGTTAAATCGAAATTAAGTGAAATATGGATCTTAGCCTACTATGATTATATGATACATGTTTGTATTTGAAGGTGTATAATTTAGTGGGAGTATTTATGAAATACATTATTTGCTCTTAGATGGTAAATGTGTTAATATTGATATGTGTTCATATAGTTTGCATATTTTGTTGTAGAAATAGCATTACACAATAAATTGCGATTCGTCCTTAGAAGGACAAGTTCGAATAGAACGGTACAGACTATTCTGATTGGATTAGAAGCTTAAAGAATTGTTCTTAGGTAAATTGTACGTTCTTGACGAATCAGTTCCTGCTGAACCCACTACAAATGTTGTAAAGGGCAGATAAGGAGCAACATAAGAAACATAGAGATGATTCCTATGATGTTTCTTGCCTTATACTTGCCACCATGTTTAAAGGCTCTTATGAATAACCTTGAACACGTGGAAATTGCTTTTGTTCTAGCACAATGCACAAAGGAAATGTTTCAAGTGCAAGCTAGGCAAGAGAGTTACATTGTGTTAATGGTTAACACAAGAAAGGGGTTCAAAAGGAAAGTAAAGAAGGTAAAGCAAATGTTGCTAAACCTAGGGCAAAAGTTGCCAATGCCAAAGAGACTAAACCCAAAGTGTCTCAAAATGATGCATTTTGCTACCATTACAATGAGATTATTAATTGAAAGCAAAGTTGCAAGGCTTATAAGGAAGGCCTAAAAGGTGAAGAAGGGCAATATGATTGCTACTACTTCAAGTATGTATATGATAGATATTTTCCTTTCGACTTCTTGTTCTTGGGTATATGATACCCAAGGTTCTAAAAAGCGCTAGGCGGATGCTAGGCGGCGGAGCCGGGCCTAGCGCCTAGGCGGGGACTAGTCGAAATTAGTCGGGATTAGTCGGGGCCTAGGTGGGTTTTAGAACTAGGCATTGGAGAGGGGTCTAGCGCCTAGGCGGGGCCTAGGCGCCCTTAGGCGGGATCTTTTAGAACACTGATGATACCAGATATGGATCCCACATTTGTTTAAATGTGCAAGGAATAAAGAATAGAAAGCTACTCTAAGAAGGTGAATTAAATCTATGCGTGGGATGGAGCAAGAGTTGCTGCATTAGCCGTAGGGACTTATGAAGTCAATTTACCTAGTGGACTAGTACTTGTTTTGAAAAAGTGTTACTACATTCCGGATTTGAATAGGAGTATTATTTTTGTTTCTTATATGGATGATGAAAGATATAATTTTCTTATTGAGAATAAGAAGTTTTATATTCATTTAATGATATGCCTTATTGTATTGCATATGTCATTGAATGGTCTTCATATCCTTGATGTTAAGAAACAAAATAATATTGAAGATATCTATAATATAAGTGAGAAATCTAAACCGAATGATATGAACAACACATTCATATGGCATTGCCGACTTGGTCAGATAAATAAGAAACATATATCTAAACTTCATTAACATGGACTTTTAGACTCATATGATTATGAATCATTTGAGGAATGTGAATCTTGTTTATTGGAATTATTGACCAAACCACCCTACACTAAGAGTAGTGGAAGGGCTAGTGACTTATTGGTCCTTATACATGAGATGTATGTGGACTATTAAGTAGCATTGCTAGGGGAAGATTTCGCTATTTCATTACATTCACTAATGACTTATCTATATATAACTATGTCTATCAGATGAAGTCCAAAGGTGAATCATTTGAGATGTTTCAAACATTTCAAGATGAAATACAAAACAACTTGGTAAAACTATTAAGTACTTCGATTAGATCGAGGTAATGAATATTTGAGCCAAGAGTTTGACAATCATCTCAAAACTGTGAAATTGTTTCAGAGTTGACTCCACCCGGAACACCACATTGTATGGTGTGTCTGAGAGGAAAAATTGAACCTTGTAGGATATGGTTCATTTGATGATGTGTCAAGTTAACCTTCCTGTTTCCTTTTGAGGATATGCATTAGAAATAATGCGGTTACACTGAATCGAGTCCCTACTAAATTGGTTCCTAAGGCCCCACATGAGATGTGGCATGAAAGAAACTTAGTTTGTCTTTCATGAAGATTTGGGATTGCAAAGCTTATATGAAGAGACTTGTCTCTGATAAGTTAGCGCCAAATCTGACAAGGTTATTTTCAGAAATTAATTTTACGACCGCAAAGAGAACAAAATATTTGTTGCTTTGTATGATTCATTTCTTGAGAAATAGCTTCTCAATAAAGAATATAGTGGGAGTAGAATTAATCTTGAAGAAGTTCAAGAGCCTAAAAATGACATGGAACCAAAAGTAGAGACGAAACCAAGTTCACAAGGAGTTGTGAAACCGGTTCAAGTTGCACAAAGTCCATCGTAGATCGGATAGGTTACGATCCAAACCCGAGAAATATGGATTTCTCATATCGGAAAGTGGTCAAGTGGAAGTCATTGAGAATGACGAACCTACTTCCTATCTTGAGGTTATGTCCACTTCTAGTTCGGATAAATGGTTAAGAACCTTAGAGTCCGAATTACAATTCATGTTTGATAATCAAGTTTGGAACATGATTGAGCTACCTGAAGGTGTAAAAACTAAAGGGTGCAAGTAGGTCTTCAAGACCGACATGGATGGGAAGGTGTATGCTTTCAAGGCTAAGGCTTGTAGGAATGGGATTTAGGCATATTAATAGTATTGACTATGTTGAAACCTTTTTGCCAGTTACAATGCCGAAGTTTATTAGAATTTCAATTGTGATAATCGCATATTGTGACTATGTGATATGACAAATGGATGTCAAACGGCTTTCTTAAAATGGAAAGATTCTTAAGGATGTGTATAGTACACAACCCAAAGTTTTGTCGATCCAAGAAATTCTAATAAAGTATGCATGTTGCAAAGATCCATAAGATGGGTTGAAGCAAGCTTCGAGGAGTTTGAATCTTCATTTTGATGAATCGATCAAAGAGTTTGACTTCATCAAATACGAAGATGAACCTTGTGTATACATGAAATTCAGTGGGAGGGTAGTATTATTTCTATTGTTTTATGACAATGATATCTTATTCATTGGAAACGAAGTTTCGACACTTAAGACTGTCAAGTCTTGGCCAAGGAAAGGTTTCTCAATGAAAGATATGGGTAAAGTCGCTTACATCCTTGGCATCAAGATCTACAGAGATAGATCTAAAAGGATAAATTGGTTTGAGTCAAAGTACTCACATTGACAAGGTTCTTAGAAGATTCTAAGAAAGGTAACTTGTCAATGGGTCATGGTGTTTCTCTTAGCAATACTCATTGTCTTATGACAACTGATGAGCAAAAGGGAATGAATGAAGTTCCATATGCTCCGGCATTTGGATCTGTCATGTATGCCATGATTTGTACTAGACCCAACGTCTCGTATGCTCTAAGCATGATGAGTCGATACCAATCTGATCCTGGTAAGAACCATTGGATGGCAGTCAAGACGATCCTTAAGTACTTAAGAAGAACTAAGGATACGATCTTGGTATTTAAAAGGTTGGAAGTTAATCTTGTTGTAAGGGTTACACAGATATTAGCCTCCAAACTAACAAAGTTAATTTAAAATCGCAATTAGGATTTGTGTTTATGCTTATTGGAGGTGCAGTTTTGTTGGAAGAGTTTCAAGCAGAAAATCGTAGCCAATTCTACTACTAAGACCGAATTTTAGCAACATATGATGTAGCTAAAGAGGCTCACTACTAGAAATACCATTTTTACCCACGGAAATTCATGACGGACAAATTTCCGTCTCTAGTTGCTGACGGATTTAAATCATTACCGACCAATATTTTCTTTTTCTTTTTTTTTGTTTTACGTGTCAAATTGTTTGGAGGGAACGACACCCGCCAATTTACCAAGAAGCGGGAAAAAAAGAATAATGTTCCGACGAACCATGCGTCTTAAAACTAGTTTATCCGTAGGCTAGGCCGACGGTCTTCTCCGTCAATAGTAAACACGGATCATGCGTGGGTGTTAAAGACGGAATTATTTGCGTCATTATCTTCTCACGGGTTTTCCATCGGGTCAATTAAATATAAATAGACTTAAATTACCCAAATTCTCTTATTTTTCTTCCCTCTGTCTCTCTCTCTCTGTTCGCTCCCCCTCTGTCTCTCTCCTCGAACGACGCTCAAACGGGGCTCACCCCCAGGGCGTTTCCTTCTGCCGCAGGCAAGGTTCTCCCTACTTCCCGCCGGCCAATCTCTTTGTTACAGTAACTATTCTCCTTCTCCGGTGGATCTTTCTAGTGGTATGGTTCCTCTCCTTAACTCTAATTTGTGGATGGACATTTTTCTAGGGTTAGGATTGGGGTTTTCTCCCTTTCTCTCGTCTAATGTAATTTACTCTTTGATGCCTAGGGTTCAGATTGTGTGCTCCAGGTTCAAGCTGTTCTATTCGGTCAAATCTAACAAGGTAAAGGTTTGTCTTGGATCCAAGATTTTATTTTTCTTTTTTAGGTTAAAATTTGAGACTTAAAATTTTATTTTTTTTGTGTTTCTTGGTGGGTTTTTGAACATTGGCCTGATTTCATCATCTATTAGCATATTTTAGAGTTCAAAATTTGTTTTTTTTTCTCTATTGTTGTTTGTTTGATGAAGCCACGGTTTATACCGTTCATTGTTAATTTGGGGCTTTCTGTAATAGTCAGTATAATAATTTGGGGTAAAACTGGAATTGTATAAAACTCCATTGAAGAACAAAATCAAGAACTCAATTACAACTGCAGAATTAAAGGGAAATCTACTCCTAATTGAACTATAACAATCTACGTTAATGGCTACTCCTAAGAATGTAAAATGCATTTACATGAAACAGTTCCCATTTCAATTACCAAGATGATGTGGATCATAATACAAAATCGCTTAAATAAAAAGGTGATTTAATTATAAATACCAATTCTTAAGTTTTTTTTTCTACATCCATTCTTAAAAGTGTGAGAGGCCATGTGCCCATAGCCACTACAGTGCACTCCTCGTAGTTCTTCCCTGTCATGACATGACATGGAATATGAGATTTGATTCTTTTCCACGAGCCTTAATTAGGTCTGCCTAATATGGAATAGAGTTGAACTGAAGTCTGATTCATTGGCATTACCATTGATCCTTTGCTGCTAGTGCTAGAGAGACTCCTGGCCCAACCAATATGGGGTTAGACATTAGATTTAGTTTCAGGATATTGGCGGGACCTTTTTTTTATTCATAGTCGTTATTATAAATTTAATAATAGGTTCATTACGGAAGGAAATCAAGATGTAGGCCGATGGTTTGGGGAAATGTTTCGTACCCATGATGCAGAAGGGTTCTTCCCAACATATACTGATGTGCCTGATAATGTTGTACGTATGTGGTATAACTGCTTAAGGTAACAATTAATTACTAGTTTTAATGAATTTTTAAACCTGTCAATTTTTAAGCCAAGTATGTGGTATAATCGATTTAATCTATCGCTTTAAGTTTATATTACTTATTAGTTTTAATGAATTTTTATTCTGTCAATTTTTAGGCCCAAGATGATTGTCCTTTCTCAAATATTCAGATGAATCTGGCGTTCTCAGATCTAGCTGTACGCCGATATAGGGGTATCATGTATGATTTTCAACAAGCGTGGTTAAATGGGAAGAGACGACCTTCTATTTACAGTCAAGAGATATGGGATCAGTGGGTTGCACATTGGAAAAGTTAGCAATTCAAAAAGAAATCAGACCAAAATAAGATCAATAGGAACAGTGAAAATGGAGAAGGTGCTAAACATACTGGGGGTTCAATTAATCTGAGTGAGCAGTTTGTTCGCATGGTAATCTTTCCTTCATTTTTTTAATATATGTCTACAATTGAATTACATATTCTTTATATTTAATTTTTTGATGTGGGTGCAGCGTAAGAAACATGGACCACAAGTTGATCTTGGGGATTTGTATGTTGCTACTCACACTAAGAAGATTCCCGGCAAAATCCCTAACTCCAATGGATTAGCCCTGCTCCCAAAGCAAATTATGTAAGTTCACTTTATTGATTACGTGTTTAGTTTTTGTTATTAATATATGTCTACAATTGAATGACATAATTGGTTTTATGAAGTAATATTCTCCCTCCGTCCCAAAAATGATAACTGAGCAATATTTTTAATTGCATCTGGTGGGTGTTCTTTGCTTTGTTTCAACTGAAACCACAGTTTATGTAAAAAGGAAAATTAAGTATCCGTCTTTTGAAAACCTCTGTTTTATGAAGTAATACAAATACTCCCTCCGTCCCAAAATGATATGTGAGCAATAATTTTAGGTTAATTTACTTATCTAAAACTTGTTATTGATAGTGTTAATTGTGTACCAAGATTCTCTCACCTTTTATTTGCAACTTTCTAGTTTTTCTCTCGTGCCATGTCCTAGATTAGGCCCGTACAAGTGTTGAGTGGTATACAATTCCAGTTTCCATATAATGTGGATTCTTGTCTGCGCGCAGATTGTAAGGAAATTCAACTTTTTTTCCCAGTTTTTGATGCATTTTTTTCCAAAAAGGAACTACTTTTCTGCGCGCAGATGAGTAGTCTATAAAACGAGGAGGAGAGAAGAGATAAATGCTTCCGGTTGTTCCTAAATTATTGTCCAAATTTATTTTTGAGGGACATCTGCAAAAATATTAGGGGAGCGACTTTTGTCACTACAATTTTTACTTATCCACTCCGATCATTAAAGTCTTAGTAAAAGTATCAACATCTTGACACTATTACCCTTAATTCATCACTTTAAGAGAAAAATCACTTTCCAAACTTATCATTTATTTACAGTATTTTCTAATTCTATAACTTTTATTTATTTTTATGGATTTTGAAAATTAATTAAGGAGAGTCATTATTATTGAGAAAATAAATTATTTTAATCCACGAAGAAAGTTATATAACAATATTTTTTTTCCATTATAAAAAATAAATGATGCGAGTTCCATGATAGCGTAGGATTTTATAACTTTAAAAAAAAATAGAAATTTATTTTAGAACAAAATTTTTGAAAATTTAAACATTTATTTAGAAACGGGAGGAGTAAGGTTATGACCTTGCTTACATCTGAAATCAAGATGGGATTGAAATACCTGAGGCCTGTTTGAAGAACATCAATTTCACTCTTCAACAGATTAATCTCCATCTTTGAGTCCTATTGAGGAATAACAAAAAGAAAGTTAGTACTAAGCCCCCTTTTGTATTCCCCCACTTTTCCAACTTTCAGTTAGTAAGATCTATTTGATAGAAAAGTCTTACAATGGAAGACGAGAATATAACCTCCAGGTTACCTTTTTGTCTGTCCCATCCTTGTGTTCTCGGCCTTCATGCCACAAACTTATGTGTAGAACTATTATTTTATATCTGACGTGCTTACTCTTTGTTTATGTTATGATTGGCATGGTTTTTTATGATTGTGTGAGAAGTATTGCGTGAAAGCTCGAAAAGTGGCTATTTCTGAAGGGATGATTGAGGTTGATGCTCCTGCTACTCCACTTCCTTTTCTCAATAATGCATGGAAAGAAGCAGTGACTGAAGATAAGCCACCAAAGGGAGACATGATATATGGATTCGGGGATCGTGGTGCTGGTGCACTTGGCTTGCCGACTGCCCGTACTAGCAAAACATCAATGTTTGCAAGTGCTCATTCATCCGATAGAGAAAAATATGAGTTGATTGAAAACCTAACCCAAAGACTTGGTGTACAGGAGAAAATGCAAGAGGAAATGAGTCAGAAAATGAATGAGAAAATTCGACTGATCCAAGTAGAGATGCAACAACAAATGCAACAACAATTGAAACAACAAATGCAACAGTTCTTTTCTAAAGTGCAGCAGCAACAAAATGGTAATAGCCCAATTTCCCCTTCTTGCTATCTAAATAGCAATACTAATGGCACTAGTGGTAGTCAAACCTGATTTGGTGGTCTTAGGCATGAAGTGAGTTTGGTGGTATTTAGTAGTTTGTATTATATTTTAGACTTAAGCTGCTAGTTTTTTTGGCACAAACAATATTGGGGTGTTTTGTTGGTACTAGCTAGGTGGCTTTTTGGGTACAAACATTAGGATGTTGTGCCTTGGTGGTTAGTTTTTGGGTACAAACATTGGGATGTTGTGCCTTGGTGGTTAGTTTTTGGGTAAACATTGCAATATGTTGTGCCTTGGTTAGTTTTTTGGTACAGTTTGTGCAGTTAGTTAAATGTATTATACATTAGTTAAAAGTTCTTATGTTAACTCAGATTGTAGCTTTCAAAAACTTCTTGTAATTTATTTATGTATTGGTCATATTTATAAATACTTCTAGCTAGTAAGCACAGGAAAAAGAAATTCCAGATTTGGATTTTTTGAAGCTACATAATTTGGCCAATATAGGTTCAATGTGCTGACGGAAATGGTAATTTAAGCTGACGGATTACCCGTCAGCCATTCCTGACGAAAATATTGTGACGAATTAGCCGTCGGCTAAACCGATGGATTAACCGTCAGCCATTCCTGATGGAAATATTGTGACGAATTAGCCGTCGGCTAAACCGACGGAAGACGTGTCCCCACTGCCGACAGATAAAATATTCCGACGAATACAGTTAATCCGTCAACTTATACCGACACAAAGTTGTCCGTCGGCATCACTCACGAAATATTACTGACGAATATCTCACGGATGATTTCCGTCAGAAATTTAGTTTTAGTGACGGAAATTCGCATTTTATGACGGATACTTCCGTCTTTAAATTTGATTTTTCTAGTAGTGGCTGTTTGGATCAGAAGTTCATTAGTGTTTTGGAAATGTTCCAAGTATCACTAATTCGATGGAACTTTGTTGTGATAATTGTGGTGTCATTTGTGAAATTAATGAAACCAAGGTCACATCATCGATCCAAACACATACTTAGACGTTTTTCAAGAATTCATTAGAATGAGAAGACGTTGAGATATGCAAAGTATCAACCGATGATGACATTAGGAATTCACTTACAAAGACCCTCGCACAAGCAGAAGCATGATGGTTAGGTTAGGTCCATGGGTATAGGATACCTAGAAAGATGGAGCCTAGTGCAAGTGGGAGATTGTTGGTGTAATGCCCTAGGCTTTAGTTATGTTTAACTTAAACTGTTATGTATCATCTTTATCATTTTTTATAGAGAAAGTTTATTTGGTTCATTATATGTATGCATGTTTATTATATTGAACAGCGTCCCTAGTTGTTGTGAACAACTAATATAAGTTGGTAATGGATAATCATGGAGATGATTATATGCATGGAGATGCACATTACACTTATAGGTACTTGCTAGAGAACGAGTACAGGACTTGACCTACTTATGAGATTTATGACATGGTCTGTTGTCATAATTAAATCTCATGATAGTCGTGTCATTGGAATCCTTAGTACCTGAGATTATCATCGTCTTCTACATGATGAACGTTGTGTTTAATGTAGTCTAACACTATCTTTAGTCGGATAGCAATAAGGGCTATGTTAGCACGATTGGATTCTTGTAGGGAAGAATGATAAGTCAAGATGGGATTTGTCCCTCTTACGAAGAGATATGTTTGCTTGGGCCCCTCGATGAATAGTGTTGATGAAATGTATGGCCATACTCAAGATATTTGATAGAGATCAAATGCACTTGGATTATCAACATATTCGAAATCGAGAAAGAATTGAACGGAATGAGTTGACATAGACCATGACTCATGTTCTATAGGACATCGTGGATAAAGGGATTGTGACATTTGATCTATCGGGAAAATCAAGCTTTGATGTTATATTAATTGGGTGGATATAATGGTTTGCTAGAAACCAATTATGTCTTGTGAGGTCGATGTTTCGACTCACTACCAACATAAATATAATTCCTATTTGGGTCACACACAAAGAGCGAATTTGATTTTGGCTGAAAATTGGAATTGGAGTGCTGGCTTGTTGTGTGGTGCGACATAGTCTGCCATTGGCTTGGTTCACCGCGTGACAAACTCTGCCAGGCACGACTCATGACCACGAGCATGACTCTTGATCACGACTCATGAGAAAAGGCACGACTCGTGACAAATTTCAGCATGACTGTAATTTTGGTCACGAATCGTGGTACAACTGATTTTATGCTTGGGCACGACTCATGCTCTTGGGCACGACTCGTGCCAGCGCCCTGAACTCATCCGTACACATTTTCCTTGACGGGAAAGGTTTTGGTTCAACAAGGATTCCTACCCTAATTGTTAGGGGATTTATATATGATATAAATACTATCCTTTTGCTGCCATTAACAAGTTAGTCCATGACATGTTATTTTGGGGTTTATGAAATACCAAAATAGAGATCTAGATTATGAATCAAAGATCAAAATACTCCAAGTAAATTCCATATTATTAGCCATTGATTATTGAAAGGTGTTTCAATAATCGGAAGGATCATCTAGTAATCCAACAAAAAGTGTTCTTGGTTCGTTCGCGTGTGGATCACCATTAGAGGGATGTTGCTTTATCTCCTAAAGCTTGAAGATCTCCATTGTTGATTTCATCACCAAGGTAGAACAAGGAAGAAGAAGATTCAAGTTTCATCAACGGTTCAAACATTCGAAGGTTTTTCATCGATTCAAATAAGATTTGAATCTAAGATCCGTTTTAAAAGACCAACATAATCGCATTAAGGTATGTAAATTCTATTTCATGGTTTTGACTATTCATGTTAGACGGATCTAAGGGCTAGGGTTTTGTTGTTATTTCTAAGTCTTCCGCTGCGTTTGTAATCCCAAAACCCAACATCATATTCTCCCCAATCCAACCTAGGAGGCTCACCTTCGATAGGGATACGGGGGTATTTACTGATAATGTAGGATTCATACCGATGATCAGTGCATCCACTGACAGTGTGATCACTAGTCCTGAAGCTGGCCAATCTACTGCAGCAACCCACGTGACACCCATTCCTCTTAGACCAACAGGGAGTGCTAATCGTCAAATTGATTTTAATAATTTTTATGCGGCTGATGTTGTGGGTAAATTCAGGATTGCTATATCTTGGATAAACTTCCAGCATGTCGTCGTCTTCACGCCAGTGGACAAGGTAGAAATTACTTACATAATTAATTCATTATTTATATATTTCTGTTATATTTAATTACAGGAATAAAAGAACGTGGGAAAAACGTGTTTCATGGTCTCCTTTCAACGGTTGAAGAGACCAAGTCAAGATAAAGATAACATGGCCGAAATTCTAGGGAAGTTTGTTAGGATTTAAGTTATCTTTTGTTATTTTTCCTATTTAAAAGCTAATGGCCGGAACACATCACACAGACACACACGCATTACTCACACTCAGTTCACAAATACTTTGTAATCCGCCATAGCTTCATCTCTTGTAACTCTGAAAGATTAATACTATTGTTTGGGAAGGTAGGTGCTCATAATCACCTCCCGAGGTTTTGTGCCGGCGAGATAGTTATCTCAAGGGTTTTCCTCATTACATGATCGAGCCATCCTAGTTTCATTGTTACACCGATTATATTCCATTGCACCTTCCTCAACTTTCTTTTGAATTTCTTTATTGTTGACTGTTTTTTACCAAAACAGTTTGGCGCCCACTGAGGGGCCATTGGTTTTTTAGTCGGTTTAAAATTCTTACGTGTCTACCATGTCTACCCAACCTATGACTTCCGTCGTCAGCAAAACCATTCATGTCAGTGTGAATCCTTAAACCAGTAGCAGGCCAACAACCGGAGGCCAAGAAACAATGCCTCCTCCTCCACCTGTGAATTCTGGCAAGAAGCAGATGTCTCCATCTCCTGATCTTGAGATGAAAAGCATGCTCATTCAGATGAAGAATCAGCTGGATTGCCAACAAAATAGCACCTCCTTGATAGCCGAAAGCTTGATAAGGGTGCAAAAAGACCAAGAGTTGCTC
Source organism: Adenophora triphylla var. japonica (assembly GCA_022495995.1). Taxonomy (NCBI): domain Eukaryota; kingdom Viridiplantae; phylum Streptophyta; class Magnoliopsida; order Asterales; family Campanulaceae; genus Adenophora; species Adenophora triphylla. The sequence goes on along the minus strand of JAFEMH010004047.1, from coordinate 16,224 downwards.
TCCAAAAGAATGGATGTTGTCTCTCCTTACCGTCCTAGAGTCCTTGATTTCAACATTGGGGACAGCTCTCAAACTTTCAATGAATTCCTTCCAATGGCATCATCTTTAAGGATGTCGTCATCACCAATCCTGACGTCTTCTCCCACCATAACGACTTCTGTGGCGATGTCGACACTCTTAGCCACCAATGCCTATAGGATGACTTTTCCAGAAGGACCCATCTTCACTAATAGCACCGTCCTGACATCCTCTGCAGATAATGCTAATCCTTTTGTTAATTTCAATACTAGTTCTGCTTTGGATAATACTGCTCGTAGCACTAACCCTTTTGCAGGTACCTTCATTGCAAGTCAACTTCAGGAATTGAGAGATATGATCATGAATGTGCCAGGTGTCACCCCGCCTATCCAGCAGGTCTCCCCAACATGTTACAATCAATCTCATTTTACTCCAGCGATTGCGCATGTCGACATCTCGAAAGGATTTAGCGTTCCAGCCATGAAGTTGTATGATGGAAGTTCTGATCCCGAGGAGCATGTCGCCCACTACCAAGAAAAGATGGAGATCGTTCGCATTTCGCTCCAGTTTCGTGAAGCTTGTTTATGTCGAGGGTTCGGTTCGATGTTGGTAGGACCAGCATTGAAGTGGCTGATCCGTCAACCTCCTGGTTCCATTGGCTCCTTTGCTCAACTTGTCAACCTGTTCAATAATCAATTTTCTTGCAGCCGGCAATTCGAGAAGCTCACCAGTGATCTTTACCGTATCACTCAGCAGCCCGCCAGTTCTAGAAATCCCCAACCTGGACATGGCGACAGCTGCGGAAGCTTTCAAAATGGGCTTAAAGAAGGATTCCCCTTACTATGAAGATTTGGTGATGAACCCATGCAAGAAGATGGAGGATATCCGAAACCGAGCTTTAAGATTTATCAGGCTGGAAGAGGACAAGCTGCAGCAGTCCAAGCATCCTAACAAGGCTTCATCATATGACCATCCTGACAGGAAGATAGAGTCATCTCACCAAAGACAGAGCAGACCCAGACCCTACCACAGAAATGACCATAATAAAGTAAATTATGTGGAAGATGATGGAGATGATGATGATTTTGAATCTCCTAAAATTTCTGATTATTGTTTCTCTGTTGATGTTTAAGGTATCCTGTGTGCAATGAGCAATCTTGGAGATAAAGCAAGGTGGCCTCGAAAGACTGACAAGTCATCCGGCTGGAGGGATAAATCGAAGTGGTGTGCTTACCACGAGGATTTTGAACATCTTACCGAAGATTGCATCACCTTGAGGAAAGAACTTAGTTACCTGTTGTCCAAGGGACATCTCAAAGAGCTCCTTGGGAACCGCAAGATCAAGACAGAGAACAAAGAGCCCATTGCAACCAGACCGCCATCTTCTCCACCGGTAATAAAGGTAGTTAATGTTATTAGTGGTGGTTATGATATTTGTGGTACTTCTTATTCTGCAGCTAAGAGATTTGCCAAGCAAGCTAAGGATGAGAAGCCCTAAAGATCCTCAAAGATGTTGCAGCTCACATCCCAAGATGTCATCTCCTTCGAAGAAAGCGACAGGGACAATGTTATGGATCCTCATCATGACGCCTTGGTCATTGCACTCTAGATCGCCAATTGCAAGGTCAGACGTATCCTAGTAGATGCTGGATGCCTTGAAAGAAATGAAGATCCCTGAAGATAGCATTGTAAAAAGAACCTCAGTGCTCGTGGGCTTCAGTGGAGAAACCAAAAGCACAGTGGGGGAGATTACACTTCCAGTTTATGTCGAAGGTATCAACTCCATGGAGAGATTCTGCGTGATTGATAGTGCAACATGTTACAATGTGATTCTGGGAAGACCTTGGATCCATGGAACGAAGGCAGTGCCATCCACCTATCATCAATGTGTCAAGATGCCGACACCCTAGGGAGTTGTCAAGGTTTACAGTGATCAACAGTCAGCTAAAGAATGTTATATGACTTCCATGAAGGCGTCAACATCTCCTAAGATGGCATAGCAATTACAGAGAAAGGCTCGTGAGGTTCTGGAGGCGAAGGAGCATGACCTGAAAGAGATACCATTAGACCCCTCAAACTCGAACCTCAAGGTGCTGATTGGCCAAGACGTTCCAGCAGAAATCGAAGAAGATCTTGTCAACCTCTTGAAAAGCAGGATCAAAAGCTTTGCCTGGAAGAATGAAGATATGACAGGCATCAGCAAAGATGTCATCACCCACAAACTCAACATCGATCCATCCTTCAAACCAATCCACCAAAAGAGATGGAAGTTTGCACAAGAGAGGAACCTAATCATTAAGGAAGAAGTAGATAGATTGCTCAAAGCTAAGATTATCAGAGAGGTCGAGTACCCGAGATGGCTAGCAAATGTGGTGGTGGTAGAAAAGAAGAACGGCAAATGGAGAGTTTGTGTCGACTTCACAGACTTAAACAAAGCTTGTCCCAAAGATCCTTTCTCCTTGCCACACATTGATACTTTGGTAGATGCTACTTCTGGACATGAAGTGTTGACTTTCTTGGATGCATCTTCAGGATTCCAGCAAATCCAGATGGAGCCATCCGACCAAGAGGACACCGCCTTCATTACCCCAACAGGTATTTATTGTTATATTGCAATGCCTTTTGGACTAAGAAATGCAGGTGCTACATGCCAGAGGCTAGTCAACATGATGTTCAAAGAGCAGATTGGGGACACTATGGAAGTATACATCGACGATATGGTGACAAAGTCAAAGAAGGCTGAAGATCATGTTCGGGATCTTACTCAAGCATTTGACATCTTGGAAAAGTTCAACATGAAGCTGAACCTAGGAAAGTGCAATTTTGGCATAAAGTCTGGAAAATTCTTGGGCTACATGGTGACGTAAAGAGGGATAGAGGCAAGCCCAGAGCAAATAAGAGCCATCATCAATCTAACGTCACCGAAATCCATCAAAGATGTTCAAAGATTGACGGGGAAAGTGGCAGCATTGAATCGATTCATCTCAAAATCCTCAGACATATGCAAGCCATTTTATGACATATTGAAGAAAAATTCCAGATTCGAGTGGACTGAAAAGCATGAACAAGACTTTCAAGATTTAAAGCTGTACCTGTCAACGCCTCCCCTACTCTCAAAGCCTCAAGAAGGTGAGCCATTATGTGTCTACTTAGCTGTCTCCAAAATCGCAGTTAGTGCCGTCCTGGTCCGCGATCAAGATGGCGTCCAGCAGCCAATATACTATGTAAGTAAAACACTTCTTGATGCTGAAACCAGGTATTCACACCTTGAAATGTTATTATTAGCTTTAATTTCTGCTTCAATTAAGTTAAGGCATTATTTTGAAACTCATATCATTGTCATTCGTACTAACTATCCAATAAAAAGTGTAATGAGAAAACCAGAAATGTCAGGAAGGATGGCCAAATGGTCCGTTCAACTAAGCACTTATGACATCATGTATGAGCCTAGAACAACAATAACATCACAAGAACTTGCAGACTTTGTGGCAGACTTTAGTCCAAGCAAGCAACCAGAAGTAGAACTTGAAGTCCAACAACTCCAAGATGGGGACATCCTGCGGAAATGGACTTTATTCACAGATGGTGCTTCTAATATGAGGGGCACAGGACTAGGTATTGTCCTAAAGTCACCACAAGGGGGCATCATACCCCAGGCCCTTAGTTGTAATTTTAAAGCCACCAATAATGAAGCAGAGTACGAAGCCTTAATCGTGGGCCTAACCGTGGCTCTAGACATGAACATTAAAGCAATACAGGTATATAGTGATTCATTATTACTTTTTAATCATTTTAATGGTTCCTATGTAGCAAAAAATGCCAAGATGACAGCTTACTTGGGCATTGTGAAAATTTTGGCAAGAAAATTTCAAATCTTCTCCTATGAAGAAATACCCCGAGAAGAGAACTCTCAAGCAGATGCATTGGCCAACCTTGGATCAGCTTTCAAGAGCTTATCTTAGACCAATATACCAATCATACATGTTGACATCCCTGCAGTGGAAAGGTTAGAACTTTCTGCACAAATGACGACATTCCGGATAATCAGATGGAGATATCTTGGATGACACCAATAATTAAATATCTTCAGGATGGCACCATCCCTGATGAGGAAAAGAATGCTAGAGCATTCAGGGTAAGGATTTCAAGATTCGTATTAATAGATAATGTCCTGTTTAAGAAATCATTTGCAGGTCCATATTTGAGATGTCTCGAAGCTGACAAAGCCAATGAAGTTCTAAGAGAATTGCATGGAGGACTATGTGGTAACCATTCTGGGGGCAGAAGCTTGTATACAAAGGCTCTAATAATGGGTTACTACTGGCCAACAATGCGTCAAGATGCTGCCATCTTTGCCAAGAAATGTGAATCCTGGCAGAGGCATAGCGACATCTTGCACCAGCCTGCAGAATTGATTCACCCAATCCTCTCCCCTTGGCCATTCATGAGGTGGGGAATGTATATAGTGGGAAAATTGCCTAAAGCTCCTGGAGGGAAAGTATTCTTGCTTGCAATGACTGATTATTTCTCTAAGTGGGTTGAGGCTGAATCCTACGTGCAAGTTCGTGATAAAGAAGTCATATCCTTCAATAAGAAAAAAATATTCAGTAGATTTTGCATCCCCTCTGAAATAATATGTGACAACGGCTCCCAGTTCATTAGCAAGATTTTCTTACTAGGTGGGGAGTTAAAATGGTGACATCCTCACCAGTGCATCCTCAAGCTAATAGCCAGGCATAATCAAGTAACAAAATAATCATCAATAACCTAAAGAAGAGGTTAGATCAAAAGAAGGGAAGATGGGCGGAAGAGCTTCCATTTGTCCTTTGGGCAGATAGAACCACACCGAAGAACACAACAGGCCTAACCCCTTACTTCTTAGTATTTGGAGCAGAAGCAGTCATCCCGACAGAAGTCGTCGTCCCTACTGCCAGGTTCAAGATGTTGACACCTGAGCATAATGATGCCAACCTGAGTCATGATCTGGATACCATTGACGAGCTAAGGGATTTAGCCAAAATCAGAATAGCAGCATATCAACAAAAGATTGCTAGATCCTACAAGTTGGTGATCTAGTCCTCCGAAAGGTGTTTCAGAATACAAGAGAGCCCAATGCTGGAAAGTTGGCTCCCAAATGGGAAGGGCCATACTTAGTTGATGCCGAAGCAGGTAAAGGCTCCTATTGGCTGTCAAATCTAGAAGGAGCAAGGATTCCCCGAAGCTGGAATGCCATTCACCTCAAGTCCTACTTTATGTAAGTTTCCATGATTACTTTACAGTACATATAAAACCAAGGTACGATCTTTACCATTTTCTTTTCAATATAAGTACTTGTCTTCATTTTTGTTTATTTGTTGAATAATTACTGACTTAAGCATCGGAGGGGCGTTAGCTAAGCTAACACCCACCCCTAACATGTTTCTGTTTTGCAAGGAAACAAGAAGCATTTGAATAAAACTCATTGGTAAACTAAGATGTTAGTATCCTTCCAAGAAATTAACATCTTAAATCAGGTACGACCTTTTTCTTACTTTCTGTTTAAAAAGTATTTTTATAGTTCTAGCACTTTTTTACTTTCTTTTATCAAATAAAATGTGACATCAAAAAAGATGTCGAAATCTCTCATTAACTTGTTGTTTTGCAAGAAGTTGACATCTTAAATCAGAAGTCTCCAATTCATTCCAAATCCTCGTGAAAACAACCATTTTGAGACTGGCCATCTCACCTCCGTTTAAGGTACTTAATCCCTTCAAAGGTTTAAAGAAATTACTTTCTTTCATCGCATTTAGGTTTAAACACCTCTCCTGGAGCGCACGATGTCATCCTTGGTTGAGGTGTGTGGTGGGCCCGTATGTTTAATATATACGAATTACCCATTTCCACTCAATCAATGTGTTAGACCCTAAGATTTTTGTAATTGGTTATGACACATACGTGTCATCTAAGAACAAACGGTTATTGACATTTACATGTCAATCTAAGTAATTGCAAAGGATTTCTACATCCACTCGCAAGTTGTCACTATCTACGAAGAGTTAGCATATCAACCTCCTAAATTCATTTTTCGCAAGGATGCTTGAGAAAAGTTTTTCAACAAAACCCAAACAAAAGTTTTTACCTACAGAAAGCATAAAAGTGTTGGACCAACCCAACACTTGAAAAACAAATTGTCTTGGCCCTTATGGGCCGATTACAAACCAAAAAATTGTCTTTGGGACGCAGCCCAATTCAAACCAAAGTTTTCAAAACCAAAGTTTTTAAAAAACCGAAAGTTTTTTACCAAAAGAACCTTCTTATTTTTTCCTTCATGGGGTGGCTACTGCCGCTGATGTTGCCGCTGCTCCGTCCTCAAAGATGTCATCTTCTTTAGCAGCTGAAGATCCTTCTCCTACCTCCTCTCCCTTAGCATCCAAGACCTTCAAGAGGGAACGTTGTTGCTCAACATTCCACTCTGTGTGCTTCCCAGCATGGTACTCCTCCATCATTTGAATTTTAATTTCAATCATTCTTCGGGCAGCGGAGACCATCATGTTCTTCTTAACATCTTCAATCTCCTGCAGCTGGGTGTCTTGGATGGAAGACATTCCCTTCATCAAGCTTTCCACCTCATTCTGTAGATCTTCATTCTTCTTAGCTGAAGCCTCCCTCTGTTTCTTGATCTGTATAACCTCCAGCACCAACTTCCTGTTCCTTTCCTCAAGATTGCTCATTCTTATCTTAGCTGCATCCACACCCTGCAAAAACCAAAATTAGATCAAACCCTGAGATGCATTATTCAAAAGAATGTATTTGAAACTCTGTTTTTTCAAGAAACTTACCACTTCGCCCTCTAGCAAGAGCTTCTAACATCCCCCAAGCCTCGTTTCATCAACATTTATCACCTCCTTGGAACTACTCTTCCTCTTCTTCACCCTTGCTCCTACGTATGGTGCCTCTATCTCTTTCTTAGGCACCAAAGAATCGATTACTTGCCTAGGTTTGCCCAATAAAATCTTGGAAGATCCTTTAGAGAAAAAGCAAAGCAGAGACTTTGAAACCTGCCAAAAATGTAAGGCATGTCGTCATAAGAAAGCGTAATCCGTATACTCCAAAGGAAAAATTTTGTAGACAATAATTTTAAAGATCTTACCAAAAGAGACATTTCGGTGGACGGTGTTATCTTCTTGTCTTCAGAAATTGCAATGGCTTTGAATGGCTGGAAAGATCTCTCCCCCTCTGAGAACTCCAACAACCTCCTCACCTTCCCAATTGTTTCGGCAGATGGAGGGAAAAGCTTAGCCCAATCAATAGCTGCAAAAACAAACAAAGAAAATTACAACAGTAAGGGAAATAAAGGAAAATTGAAGTTTGAAAGAGGGATACCTTCCCTATTCCATCCAGTTGCTAAGAAATCTCCTTCCTCCAAGGAATCCTTCTCAACAAAAAAGTATTTTGATTTCCAACCCCTATCATTCACGGTTACTTTCAAAAACAGAGGTTGTATTCTTGACCTAGTTTTAAGGAGATATCTCGTGGAACCAAAAGTTTGGAGCTTGAATACATAGGACAACTCCCTCAAACCTATGTCTAAACCAAACTCACGGTTCACTCACAGAACACAGGAAAAAACCCTCCAAACCATGGGCATCAGTTGGACAAAAGCCAGGTTAGTTTTTCTAAAAAACTCATTTATCAATGCAGGGAAAAGATATAAGAAACCTAGAGTGAAGGGGTATTCATAGAAACAAACTCATTGCGGAGATACAAAATCAGACCTAAGGAATACATCAAAGGGCCTAAAGATGGTGGAATCTGGGAAGCAGTGACGATCCTTGACAGATTCAATCAACTCGTTGTTGAAAACACAGATTTCCTCATCTGGTTTTGCCAACAAACCTTCACACGAAAAAACCCCATCCTCATTCAAACTCAGAGGGTTTTTCGCAGCCTTGCCATTTTTTGATTTAACCATTTTTTCAAAAATGCAAGAAGGTTGAAAAAGAGAGGGAAAGATTTTACCTTGAAGAAGAAATCACCACCGTGAAAAAGGAGATGGATGAAAACGATTGGAAAAAGTGGAAAGTGAAATAAACTCGGTTAAAAACCCTAGATCCTTGGGTAGTTACGCTAATTAAGTGGGATTAAACCTCTCAACTGCCACGTATCTCTCCGTATTAATTAACTGCCTAAGCTTCTAGAAGAAAGTAGAAAAACTGCCCTTTTAAATTCATTTAAAGACAGTTTTTGGGGACAATTGTTGTGGGTAAATTCAGGATTGCTATATCTTGGATAAACTGCCAGCATGTCGTCGTCTTCACGCCAGTGGACAAGGTGGAAATTACTTACTTAATTAATTAATTATTTATTTATTTATTTCTGTTATATTTAATTACAGGAATAAAAGAAGGTGGGAAAATGTGTTTCATGGACTCCTTTCAACGGTTGAAGAGACCAAGTCAAGATAAAGATAACATGACCGAAATTCTAGGGAAGTTTGTTAGGATTTAAGTTATCTTTTGTTATTTTTCCTATTTAAAAGCTAATGGCTGGAACACATCACACAGACACACACGCATTACTCACACTCAGTTCACAAATACTTTGTAATCCGCCATAGCTTCATCTCTTGTAACTCCGAAAGATTAATACTATTGTTTGGGAAGGTAGGTGCTCATAATCACCTCCCGAGGTTTTGTGCCGGCGAGATAGTTATCTCAAGGGTTTTCCTCGTTACATGATCGAGCCATCCTAGTTTCATTGTTACACCAATTATATTCCATTGCACCTTCCTCAACTTTCTTTTGAATTTCTTCATTGTTGACTGTTTTTTACCAAAACAGCTGCTAACCCTGATAGAGGAAATACAGTGAATCGGCAGTTACAAGAATTGAGAGAAATGGTGATGAACGTGCCTGGAATTACCCTGCTATACCATCAAGCCTCTCCAACTTGTTACAATGTGTCACGTTTTAGCCCAACTATTACCAACATGGTGATACCAAAAAAGTTCACCATTCCGCATATGAAGCAGTACGATGGGACAACCTATCCCCTAGAGCACGTCGCTTTGTACCAGGAGAAGATGGACGTGATTCATATCCCCTTGTAATTCAAGGAAGCCTGCCTTTGTAGGGGGTTTGGCTCCACCCTGACTGGGGCAGCACTACGTTGGCTTATCAATCAGCCCCTAGGCTCTATTGGATCCTACGATCAACTCATTAATATGTTTACTAATAAATTTTCTTGCAATAGAGTCTTTGAAAAACTAACCAGTCATTTATACAGAATCGTCCAACAGTCTGATGAATCCTTGAAGGACTACCTGAGCAGGTTTAACAAAGAAGCTGTCGACATCCCCAACATGGATATGTCTACTGCAACAGAAGCCTTCAGGATGGGACTCAAAAAAGATTCCCCCTATTATGAGGAATTAGTAATGACTCCTTGCAGAAGACTCGAAGAAGTCAGGATGAGAGCCATAAAATTCATTAGGCTGGAAGAAGACAAGTTGATGCAAGAGAAAGCAGCTAAAAGGACCATCACTCCCGAACAATTGGGTGGCAAGATGGAAACATCTCACTCCAAATCTAATAGGGGCAAACCCTACTCTAAACCTGATCATTCTAGTATTAATGCTGTTATTGATAATGCTAATGAAGATGAATTACCTTACCCTAAAATAGATGACTACTGTTTCACTATTGACATTGCAGGACTCATAAATGCCATGGACAACCTGGGTGAGAAGGCAAGATGGCCCAAAAAGTCTGAAAAACTCTCCAGTTGGAAAGATAAATCCAAATGGTGTGCTTACCATGAGGATTTTTGGCGTACCACTGAGAATTACATTGCCCTAAGGAAGGAAATTAGCCACCTCTTGTCTAAGGGTTTCCTCAAAGAACTATTGGGCAAGTGGCGTGGAAAAAATGACAACCACGAGCCACAAGCAGAGAATCCACCAAATCCTCCAGTCCCAACCAAAGTGGTCAATCTGATCAGTGGAGGATCAGACATATGTGGTACTTCGTACTCGCCGCTGCCGTCATGCTTTGGAATCTAAGGGAGACAAGTTGAATTTACCAACTAGGCCATCAGTGAAGGAGAGTGTCCAGGAAATCACGTTCGACAAAGACTACAAGGGTGACATCTTAGACCCACATCATGATGCACTTGTTGTCACTCTGCAAGTGGCCAATTGTTTGGTGAAGCGCATCTTGATTGATAATGGAAGCTCCGTCAACATAGTAACCACTGACAGTTTAGCAAGTATGGATATCCCGCTTGAGCATGTTACCAGAAGCTCTTCCGTTCTAGTTGGGTTTAGTGGAGAGATCAAGCATACTTACGGAGAAATCAAATTGCCCATTTATGTGGAAGGAGTAAACTCCATGGAGAAATTTTGCGTTATTGAATGCAGGTCATCTTATAACATCATTTTGGGAAGGCCCTGGATCCACAACATGAAGGCGATCCCATCAACTTACCACCAATGTATCAAGTTTCCCACACGTTGGGGAGTTGCCAAGGTAAAAGGTGACCAGCAAATAGCAAAAGAGTGTTACAAGGTATCCATGAAGGTAAAAAGCATCCCCAAAAGGTGCATAGCAATTAAAGAAAAAGGCACGGGACGTCTTAGAAGTGGCAAAAAGCGACATTAAAGAAATTCAGCTTGACCCCTCCAATCCCGATGTCAAGGTGTTATTGGGAGCTGATATCCCTCCTGAAGTTGAAGATAGCATAGTGGAATTCTTAAAAACCAGAGCCAGTTGTTTTGCTTAGAAGCATGAAGACATGACTGGGATTAGCAAGGATATCATCACACACAAGTTGAACGTTGACCCTACTATCAAACCTGTTCACCAGAAAAGGAGGAAATTCGCACATGAACGCAACCAAATCATAAAGGAAGAGGTTACACGGTTGCTGAAAGACAATATGATCAGAGAGGTTGATTACCCAGGTGGTTGGCCAACGTAGTAGTCGTTGAAAAGAAGAATGGCAAGTGGCATGCATGTGTGGATTTCACGGACCTCAACAGGGCTTGTCCAAAGGATCCCTTCCCTTTGCCTCATATTGACTCTTTGGTGGAAGCAACGGCTGGTCATGACATCCTGACTTTCATGGACGCCTCCTCAGGGTATCAACAAATCCAGATGGAACCATCAGATCAAGAAGATACCGCCTTCATCACTCCCGAAGGTATATATTGTTACATTGCTATGCCCTTCAGACTAAAAAATGCAGGGGTGACTTACCAGAGGTTGGTGAACAAGATGTTCAAAGAACAACTTGGGAAAACTATGGAAGTCTACATCGACGACATGGTAGTAAAATCAAAACGCATGGAGGATCATGTTGAACACCTTAGAGAGGCATTTGACATCCTAGAAGCTTTCAACATGAAGCTCAACCCATCGAAGTGTCACTTCGGAGTGAAGGCTAGCAAATTCCATGGCTACATGATGACTAAGAGAGGCATTGAAGCAAGCCCCGAGCAGATCAAAGCTATTATCAACTTGGAATCACCCAAAACTGTTAAGGATGTGCAGCGACTTAGAGGCAGAGTAGCAGCCCTCAATCGGTTCATATCCAAATCTTCTGACAAATGCGGGTTGTTCTACAAGTTACTTCGAAAGAACAAGTTGTTCCAATGGACCAGCGAGCATGAAGCATCTTTTCTCCAACTTAAAGAATACCTCACAACCCCGTCGTTACTGTCCAAACCTGAACCAGAAGAATCGTTGTTCCTCTACCTTGCAATTTCTGAAACTTCGGTTAGCGCCGTATTGGCCAGAGAGCAGGAAGGAGCCTAACATCCCGTTTATTACGTAAGTAAGTCTCTACTTGATGCCGAAACCAGGTATTCTGATCTCGAAAAATTGATACTCGCTTTAATCACTGCTTCCATTAAATTACGCCATTACTTTGAAACTCATGTTATTATTGTCAAGACTAACTATCCTATCAGAAGCGTGATGAGAAAACATGAGTGTTATGGGTAAAATTCAGGATTGCTACGTCTTGAGTTTTTGTCAGCATGTCAACATCTTCACTCTCGAAGGCAAGGTAAAAATTATTTACTTAAATTATTTATTTATTTCTGTTATATTTTAAATACAGGGATAAAAAAAGCACGTGGGAAAAGACATGTCCAACAGACACCTTTCAACGGATTGGAAGACTAAGTCAAGATGAAGATGACTTACCGAGATTGTAGGGGAGTTGGTTAGGATTGGATTATTTTTTTCTGTTTTCTTTTCTATTATTTAAAGCTCATGGATGGAAAAACACAACAACAACACACGTACACACGCATTACACTCACATAACTCAAGAACACTTTGTAATCCGCCACAGCTTTCTACCATGTAATCTATTTTTAATACAATTATTTGGGAAGGTAGGTGCTCATAATCACCTCCCGAGGCTTTATGCCGGCGAGATAGTTATCTCAAGGATTTTCCTCGTTACATGACCGAGCCATCCTAGATTACATTATTGTACCAATTATACTCCATTGCACCCTCTTTAGCTTCGTTCTAATCTCTTCATTGTTGACTCTTTTTAGCTAAAACAGTTTGGTGCCCACCGAGGGGCCATTGGTTTTTTAATTGGTTCAAAATTCTTACGTTTTCTACCATGTCTACCCAACCTTTGACTTCCACCGACACCAAAACCCTTCCTAGCGGGTGAATCCTCAAACTAGTAATCGGTCGACAACCGGAGGCCAATAAACATTGCCTCCTCTCATAATGCATCGTGGGTGTTACCACAGGTGCTATCATGGCAGTTGGGTGTTACCCTGACCGATGTAATGATTTGTAATTTTCTAATTCTTTCCATATTATTTTATATCCTAATGTCTAATATTATTTGCAAGATATATGTGTTTTTTGGTCCATATTTCAGGTTAATATATGGTTGGATCAATTGCTAGAAACAAGGAAGAAGTTGGAGAAAGAGTTACACGTAAATAGGAGATTTACGTGTAACTATTGCTTGGTCCATTTTAATTGATGAAGAAAGGAAAACGTAGGAAGACCAAGTCATGGAGTTGTTGCTGATTATTTGAAGTGTACAATACAAAGAAAGCAAGAGAGTACAAGGTGATAAAGCATGGACTTGGGCTTCAAGAAATCGGTTGCTACATTCTAGGGAAGTTGGCGAATGAAGAGGAATTCAAACCAAGAATTATCTCCACTCCTCACACACGATCTGAAGGTCCAAGGCTGTTATTTTGGAGTAGCCTCCAAGGCATTGAAGGCTATAAATAGGCTAGGTGTGTTTCATTTGAAGTATGCCAAATATCAAACACACACACCATAGCACAAGAGAGACAAAGTTTTTTGGTTCGCATATCCTTCCTCCCTTGTGATTCTAGCTTAAACACTGAGTGTTTAAGAGAGTGTTGGCTAAGGATAGGATTCGTTCTTTGTCTCATTTAGTTCCATAGAGCATTATCATTGTTTTAGCAATAGGGAACATTCTAGCTTTGTAATTTTTCTAAATTAATTATAAAGTCTTCGCCATCTAGGCACACTCAAGTTATATATTTATATAACTTGAGAAAATTATATCTTGTGTTATTTATTTCCGCCGCACAAAGTTTTTACAAACTCTTTTTATTTGGTGTGTGTGTCCGTCCGTCGTGTGTTATCCAAGGTGTTGGGTAACATCTACGGTAACATCTCTTTCCAAAGTGAAGCCATTGACAATTTCAATTGGTATCAAAGCAGTCACTTGACGATACTAAGTGCTTGGTCTAGGTGTCATGGCTTATGATCCGGCTAATCCTAATAATAAGCGTCTTCCCGTGTTAGATGGCTCGAATTATTGTTATTGGAAGATCCGTCTACGCTCGCATATCAAATCAATTGATCTTCGAGCATGGCGATCTATAACAAATGGTTACTCCTTACCAATGTTACCCGCCGATGAAGATGGTGACGTACAAGTCAAACCCGAACCGAATGGAACATGGAAGAGATCAACCAAGCTAGTTTCAATGAAAAGGCACTTACTGCCATTTTTGCGTGGGTTGATATGCATCTTTTCAACCTTATTCAACATAGTTCCACTGCAAAAGAAGCATGGGATCTTTTGCAACGTTTTTGTGAAGCGTGATGGCAAAGGCGTGAAACTAAGCTTAGGGGTCTTACTAGCAGATTTGAAAGATTAAGGATGGGTGAAAATGAAACAATTCCTTCTTATTTTGAAAAATTATTTGATATTGCTAATGAGTGTCAATTGTCAGGTGAACTCTTTACCAACAAACAACTTGTTTCAAAAGCAATTAGAACCCTTCCCGAGCGTTTTAATATGAAAGTTTCATCTATTGAAGAGGCTCACAATCTTGCAACTATGGATATCAATTCTTTAATGAGTATTTTGAAAAACTTTGAGTTAAATCTCTTAGATCAAAGTGAAGCATCTAAAGGGAAAAATGTTGTTTTGAAAACTCAAGCCTCGAGTTCTTTGGATGAAAACGAAGATGAGGTTTTTGAAGAAATTGATGAGAATGCTAGTGTTGCTTTACTTGCTGGAAAATACAATTCTATGGTTAGAAAGTAAAACAATGAAAAAATGCAGGTGAAAGCAAAGGAGAAGCAAAGCCAAGGTCTATGATTCGATGCCAAAAAGGACTTTCCCATCTAACCCAAAGTTGAACCCAAGAAGAGCATCATCGATCGCTTAAGGTCTGATCCAAAGCACATTGAATCCATTCAATGTCATGCTTGCTCGGAGTGCTGGGGTCACTATTCCAATGAAAGTGTGCAAATATTCTAAGGAAGAGAGGAAAAAGAACCTATGGGTTTCTCTCAGGTGATGATGAGGATGAAGGACCTATCTCAGGAGGTAGAATGCTGTATCAAACAACCATGTTTGTCACAAGAAGTAACACGGAAAAGGACAGGTGTTACCCAAGGTGTTATCCGATCTGAGATAACATCTCGTGATCACACCCGATGCTTAATTATGATGAATTATGTGATAATAATGTCGTTTTGTTCTTGCTTAGCTCTTTCTAACCCTTGGAAGTATACTGAGGAAAGTACACAAGAGGATGAGCGGAAAAGAGCAAAGTATGACCTCATTTCCGGATTAAAGACCTTTACGCAGGCATTGCCTGTGGAATGGAAGAAAGAGAACAATTTTGGTTAAGTCCTTAACCAAGAAGAATGAAGGACTCCAGGCTCATGTGACTCATATGGAGGTTCAAGCAACAAAGAGAGAAATCGAGAGCTTGAAAGAGTCAAGGGCAATTTGACTTTCTTAGCCGAAACCACCCTTGAAGAAGCTCAACACCGGATCTACCAAATTGGATGAGATCTTGAACTTGGAGTACACCTCTCAGAGCAGTGTATTGGTTTTCAAGAATCTTTGAATAGTATTCTTTCTACTTTGTCTATGAATGATAATGAGAATTGTTTTGTTAAGGAGCGGTTTTTTGACAAAGATTCTTCTTCAAAAGAACCATGTGACAAAGGGAAGGTGTGTCAATACTGTCACACACCCGGACATTTTTAAAAATAAATGCCATATTGTTTCGAAAACCTGTCCACCCCTTGGTGTTACCTCGAGGTGTTGCCCAAAGACACGTGATAACACACCCACTTCACAATGGTAAAATTCAAAAAAGGTGTGGAAACCAAAAGCTAATCCGAAATGTGATGTTGTGCTTACACCGCTTTAAAAACAAATATCAAGGTTCAAAGGTACTTTGATAAGTGAAGGTGCTCACGTCATATGACAGAACAAAATTGTTTTTTAAAAAAGACTATGAAACAATTCATGGGGGTAGTGTAACATATGGTGGTGGGAGCAAAGAGTAATATCATTGGGAGAGGGACACTAAACGTAACCGGATTTCCAACCTTTTAAAAGAATGTCTTACATGCTTGATGGACTTGTAACTAATTTAATTAGTATTAGTCAACTTTGTGATGACAACTTAGAGGTGAAATTTAATAAAGATACTTGTGAAGTTTATGACAAGATTAACAATTGTGTGATGACAGTACAAGATCTAGTGATAATTGTTATCTTGTTGAAGACAAGGCAAGTATGCCATCTCGGCAAAACTTGGATAAATAACTACATTGTGGCATCAAAAGTCAGGACATGTTCACTTTCGTGAACATAGAAAAAGATTGTTAATCTAGATGTCAGCTCCAAGGCATTCCTAGTCTTGATCTTAAACAAAAATTGTTTGTGAGGATTGTCTCA
>JAFEMH010004046.1:0-229467 GCA_022495995.1 Adenophora triphylla var. japonica | reverse complement strand
ATCCTATTCGGAGGATGTTTCTTGACTTGTCGGAATATTCACAGGGCTACCGCTCTTGACCGGAACAAGTATGTCTTGAGGAGGAACCATCCGGACAGCTTGAAAGAGCCTAGTACTTTTCCCATCGGGGGTAATGGACTTCTCGCCCTTTGAGCTAGCCCTCGAAAGATCAGACAGGATAGAAGCGCCCAGGCGGTGAGGATGGTGAGCCGGGTTCCTGCACAAAAGTTGTTCGATAAAGAAGCACGGATACTGACTTAATGCTCGGCAGCTTATAGGATGAGGCGATTGTAGTAATCGGAGACGGTGGTGAAGAACCTTTTGATCCCTTAACTTTGGTGATCAAGACGAGAGATGCCTTTGAAAAATTGGGTGACATTCTCAGAGGCCGATAGCCGGTAGAAGTGACAAATGATCGCGGGGCTTGGATTGGTTCTACTGTCCCTCCAGGTCAGGTTATGTCGAACACCTGTTTGTCATCCCATTTTCCCACTTGAGTCGAGTCTTTCAAATTCCGAGTCCTGCAAGTCATCGAAGGCCTCACACTTTGAAGATTATGAGTGCTCTTAGAAAGCAATGTTATCTTCCATTTTGCTTTGAATGAAGCGATAGATCTTTCAGAAATTATCCCACCTTGCCAACTTAACAAATGATAAATTAAATAATAACTTAACGACGGTTAATAATGATTCATTTGAACAAGATGCAAACACGCTAAATGAACAATACATTAAAGAAATCTTTAAACGGAGTTATCGATAAAGAGGAAAATGGGACAGCACTCTTGAGGAGGTTTTGACGAGTGTTAACTTGGAGTGCCGTCGATGAGCACAAGAGACACGTATCGGGAGGCAGTGCTTCCGAGGGGCTGAGAACGGGACAAGGCGGGTCAATCTGCTCGAAGAATACATGGATGTGTTCGCAATGGTCGTATAAGGACATGCCTTAGAAATTTGGATAGCTCTATTGCGGAGCCACATGATCCTCTACGGCACCGGATGCGAAGCCGGTAAAGCAGAAACTAAGAAAGATTAAGCGAGAGTGGTCTCTACAGGTCGAAGAAGAGATTGAGAAGCTAATGCAATTGCAGGATTCATCGGGGTCATTGAATACTAGACATGGTTATCAAACATCGTGAGCGTGACTAAGGCCCGATGGGGAGGTGCGCTACTATGTAGATTTTCGAGATACGTACAAGAAGCGGTACCAGGGACCAACTCCTCTTATGTGTCACCAAAGAAGAAGCAAAGAGAGCTAATGAGCGAAGATCCATGTGGTCCTTGTGGTCCTCACTATGAATGCCCGGGCATTGATGCAAGTTATCCTGAGAATGGGTTATTCTTGGATTTCCATGGAAATAGGCGTGTTCCGGCATGTCGAGGAGTGCTGACAAATGCCAATGGTTTGCCCGGCCTCGATCATCTTCCGCCTCATAGTACATCTTTGCTGCTGTGACGGGCTCCATTGGCTAGTTTGCAACTTGGGGCATTGACGTGATAGGGGAAGATAGCCCTTAGGGCGAGCTTAATGGGCATGAATTTGTGTTAGTGGCCGGTGGACTACTTCACGAAATGGGTAGAAGCTAAGTCACATAAGGTCCTCAGCTTCCAAGAAAGTGGCCCGGTTGTCAAAGAAATACATCATGTGCGAGATATGGGGTGCTTAATAGAGATGCATTTCGGATAATGGAGTCGCAGCTTTGAAGGGGGCTGCACGATAGATTCTTGTCGAGAGTTCGAGTCCACTCGCCCGCAGGCTCATCCCGTACGGGCCTCGGACCAATGAAGTATTGAAGCTTGCCAATAAGCCGGTGCTTCGAGAGAATTATCCAGAGAAAATGTGCCGAGTACCAGCGGTCGTAGGCGCCGCGAAAAGCTACATGGCACTCTGGGGCTACGGGACGTGCTGTTAGAACTAGACCACGGGAGAAGCCCTTTTCGCCCACGACCTACGAGATGGAAGCGGTGCTTGCCGGTAGAGTTGGAAATCCCGTCATTAAGAGGTCCTCTGGAAACTTGAGTGTCAATGAAGTAGAATGGTTACACGGCCGGCATGATGAGTTGGCCCCTACTTGATGAAAGGAGGCTAAAGGTCATGGAACACACGCCGGGAGCCTACCATAGGCGAGTGGCCCCGGGGCATTCGGTACAAAAAGGTCGGAGGCAAGAGACATCAAAGAAGGTGACTTAGTGCTTGAAAGTAAAGCCCCTCTACCGAGACGACTGACACTCTAGGAAGAGTGGGAACCATTTGGACCGTTTGGATTGGCCCGTATGTGGTGCCGAGAAAGATACTATCGGGAGGAAGCAATGAAGCTTGCGGACACTGGACGACAATCCCGCTGTTCATCCGGTCAGCGGTGACAAGCTCGCGCCGGTACTATGTCTAAATAAAAAAAATAAAAAAAAATATATATGTAATAAAAAAAAAGAAAAATAATAGTGCAAAAAGAGTAATACTTGACTAAGTGAAAACCCAAAAAAAAAGACGGTCTAGGCAAAGGACAGGGTTGCACAAAAAAATATTAGTGCAAAAGAGTAATGCCCATTGGCTAGTGTGAAAACCCTAAAAAGGGTGGTCTAGGCAGAAAACAGGGTTGCACATAAAAAAAAAAACAACAACAAAAATCCCAATAGTTCACCAGAATGAACTACGAAGACCTGAGCCCCTTAGTCTTTCTTGTGAAAGGGGAACGTAGGCAGCCAGAAATGGTTCGGTCTAAACAATAAATAAGACATTCAAAGTTTCCATGAAATGTGTCTTATAATTTCTAAGATAATATCTTTGTTATTTACAAGTCAAAAACTTCTTGATGAGTTCAAGCACGGTCTACTCTTGACTCTGCTAACCTGCTACAAAGACTAAAACATACAAAAAAGACCTAATAAACTAATGTGTTTGCAAAAGACAATAACTAGGTACTCGGAATAGGTCTCTAAGTTGTCCTCAACAGAGTCTTCCTTGCCTCTCTTTCCTTTACCTCGACCCCGCCGAGTGTTCTTCCTCTTCTTATCGATGATGTTGGTCTCCCTCATCCCAATCTCAGGAATCCTCACTGGAGCCTCCACCAAGCCTGTGTCAATAAGTGCCTTCTCTACCCTGGCACGAGTTCGTACCTCCTCCCTCTGAGCCTCAGTAAGAGGAGAGACCTCCGATAGTCTCTCATATCGGGCTTCCATGTCTCTAATAAGATCACCTGACTGGTTATGGCAGCTAGCCTTGGCCTCAGTCTCCCTCAGAGTCCTGCTCGAGTCACAGTCAGCACCCAATAAGGCCCGATGTCTCTCTCCCAAAACGATCTGAGTCGCCCCCATTTACCTCTCATGCCAGTCCAATTAAGCTGTGGTCAAGATAGTACTCTTCCTGCTCTTGAGAATGGCCCTGGGTGGAAAAGCGGCGTATGTCCATGCCCTCGAGAAAAGTGAAAAGCTGGATGGATCCCTCATGTCAAAAGACACCACCTCCATGGTACGGATGTTCTCCCAACCGTCCAACGGCTCCTGCAAGATCCCAAACTGCCTAGACACTAAGCGGGGGACGTAGAAAGATGACCAAGAAAGCCCTGGAACCCTCACTACATAGGACTCCTGAAGCGTCCTCCGAGTCTGTAACCTCCAATGAGGCACCCACCAGTGAATGTCCGAGGTGGACAACCTAGCCATCATCAGCTCCCAGCTACCCTGATCCTGCTGCCTAGGTGCACCCCTCCGGGAAATCACCCAAGGGCACTGAGTAGGCGAAGCCCCTGGCAAAGCCCCAAGCCTCTCCTGCAACCATAAAGTTAGCACAGCTGGGCTCCCAGACCTCATGAAATGGTCCCCCTAGCCATCCTATCAATGCCATGCAGAGTCTTACCCAAAATCAGTGGAATAATATCTTTTCCAGCCCTGCAATCTCTGACCATGTCCAAAAGGCCACTATGGCAGACCCCGAAGGACTCGGCTATAAACAGAAAAGAGAACACGCAGAGGATAAAGGCATCCATAGACACTGTGGTCGCAGCCGTATCTGGAGACCCAAACCTGCTCGGGATATCAGAAATGTCGATCCTGTCAGGGGCTATCATCATCCCCTCGACCTCTTCCGGAGAAATTCGCAGAAAAGATGCCAACTTTACGGTCACCGGTACGTCCCCGGTCAAAGGAATTGAGATGGCTTCAATTTCTGGACCCCCAATCAATGCCCGGAAGTCTTCAAAGGTTGGGACGATTTCATTGTAAGAAAAGCAGTAAACGTGTCTCCGGACGTCCCAAAACCTCGCTGCTGCTCTCAAAAGGTCCCAATCGGTCGGGAGATCCTTCAAATGCCATAAATACTTGATCTTGAAAGTGTTGTCAAGTAGCCCCTTATTAGATTGAAAGTTGTGTCTAATCCAAGATTGAAGATCGGACAGAAAACGATCCCTTTTCCCCTTTTGCAATCGGACTGGTTTCTCCATTGGCTGTGATCGAACTTGATGATTTTTGGTCAAAAATATGCTTTGGGATCAGTTGGGACAAGTTTAGGGTGAAAATGAAATGAAAAGGCCCTTCCTTGATTTTATTTGAAAAAAAAATCAATTCAGACAAGGTTCCAAGCCGCACGGCTTCTTTTGCCCAGAACCAGGCCGGACGGCTTCTTTTGCTTCTGCAGCAGCCAAAGCTGTTGCCCAAGTGGAGTTCTCACCCCACTTTCTCAACAAAACTTGTATAAAAACATGCCCAAGCACCATTCATGCATTCACATATCATTATAAACCATTTCGGCTCAATTTCTGCCCCATTTCCAAGTAAAAAATTTGCCCCGAGGCTCAAGTAATGTGCAAAATCATAAAGCATTAATAAGAAAAGAAAACAAAAGATCATTACATTGTTTTTGCCTCCATGGCACCCAAACAAAACAATAAAATAACAAAATGTGCATAGTTTTGTTCATTGTTTCTCTCTTCCTCCTAGCTCGAACCTAAGGAACCCTAAGCCTCAGATTCATCTTCATCGCTGCTCAGCTCATAGAACTCAGGGTCCCTAAGCAGATCCTCGTCATCACTCACGTCAGATAGGTGGATAGCCACGTGCTCATACTCCACAAGCTACTCAAAAATGCCCGTATTAGGCCCCCCCCCTCGAGGCACGACACTGGTGGAGGATGAGTGGTACCCTGAGGCCGAGGATGTAGAGGCCGTGCTCCCAACGTGCCTCCTCTTGCGCTCGGGCTCCCCCGCATTCCCCGCAGCCCTTGAAGCACAGGCCAGCTTCCTCAGAAGGGACCAAGCTACCTCCTTCCAGCCCCTGTTCTGTCGTACCAAGCCATCATAGGTACGAGTAGGAACCTGCGAGAAAAGAAAAGAAAAACTCAGAAAATCCCAGAAAAACTCAAAATCGCAGAAAATAAAGAAAGTCGAAAAGAGAAGGGACCCTAGAGATACTTACAGTGCTGTCAGCAAGCAGAGTATACTCGGGTTCCCTCGTGTCTGGAATAGGCACCATGAACCTCCTCGATACCCCGTTCACCACATAGGAAAGGTGAGCTGGAGGCATAGGCAGATCAGTCGGCTCTGCTTCCCCGTACTCGAGCGGCGGCTATCTTCACTAATTTCTGAAGCGTCCTCAACCGCGCCTCCATAAAGGTGGCATACGGGGTAGCAAGATCGAAATACTCCTCAGCCGCCAATCCAGCCTGATACCTCTCTATCTCATCCACCGACCAATGCCCGGGCCGCAAGATGAGCGGAGGAGGGTCATGAGGGGTAATAGCACCCAATCTGGGAGGGACGTGGACCATGCTTGCCTGAGAAGCGGTCCCCCAAGTATAAATAATATCACAGTCAACCCCGTCGCCCACCTCCTCTGCCTGGTCACCACCAAGGCATCCCCTATCAAAGCCTCCGGATACCTCCCCCAGGGATAGAAGTCCACTCCCTCATGACCATCCCTGTTGATGACGGGCTTCACCATCTTGTAATCAAAAGTAATCCGGATCTTCCCAGTGAACTTATCCCTAGCCTCTCCCTCCAATAATCATGGCCAGGAAGATATCCGGATCACTCTGTTGGTTCCAAGGAAAGAACCCAATCACCTCACAGAACCAGACCTGCATGTTCAAAACAAAAAGGTCATTTCTCTCATAAAATCTCAAGACAGAAAAGTAAAAGAGAGAAAAGAAAGTGAGAATACCTCAAGAGCAAAAGAAAAACAATCCATAGACGTAGCCTTATTCCGGCTATACAAATCCAAAGAAAAGTAGAGCTCAGCCAACCCAGCCTCGCCCCAAGAGACCTCCCCAACCTCATCTAGGTCCTCCAAAGAATCAAGCAGGCAAAGCATCGCCAATGTCCCAGAGTTCGCAAAAATGGTGACAAACAACATCAACCACAAGAAAGCTCTCGCGAGCTGGTGGGAAGTCACCTCGTTGGCAGCAAACTCTGCCATGCATCTCAGAACCTCCACCTAAACGAACCTCGTCTCCATCCCAAGTCCCTTAGGATGGAGGTCGAAGCCTACCAAAGCTCAGAACTCGGCCACAGAAATGTGATCCCTCCAAGTCACGGGCCTACCAGTGAATCTCAAGCTAGTAATAGCAGTGAAATCGGTAGGAGTCACCGTGATCTCTCCCCCAGCTAAGATGAAAGCTATGAGTGGTGTCCCACCAAAACTCCTAAAGGGCCTGGACCAACCCCCTTACTCTTAGAGGTCACATGAATGCCTCTACCAATAGCCTCGATGAAGGAATGAAGCCCAGTCGCTATCACCAGCTGTTTAGGATTCACGCCATCCTTTTCGAAGTTGGGCATCCTATCCCACAACTTCACCGCCACCTCAGCGGGTCCCCTCGACTTGCTCTCCTGTAAGAAAACACAGCAAAGGCCTGTTAGTCCATCATTTTTTATCTCAAAAGCATGCATATATTCACAAAAAGTGCACATATTGTCAAAGAAAAGCATTCATAAGAGATTTCTAGCATCATTTGCCTAGAACACGTGTCTTTCATCATTTGAAACACGTCATCCCGAGCACATTGCTCTCCCAAACACAAAAAGTCCAATTTTCACAAAATTCTTTGCACATAAGTTTTAATTTCTCAAGATGGCATGCATGAATCCTTTTCATCGTCCAAAATCTTGTTTTCCCATCCATGATCAGAAATTGACCTAGTTCTAGCACATGCAAGAACTCCGTCACATTTTAGACATTATTTTTCTTACTTTATTTTCAAAAAATGAGTCATTCTCATATTTTTCTCAAATAAATTGCACATGCATGTTTATTTATGTCCATAGCCTCATAGGTTAATTATCAAATTCCTAAAAGCGTCAATAAAATCACAAGAAAAATTCAAAAATTCCCAAAAAATTGGGTCAAGCCCTAAATCAATCAAAATTCAACCAAAATTGACGAAATCAAGCAAATCAAGAGTGCTTACCCCAATCGATTGAGGTTTCATCGATTTGTGCTCCCTCTTGCCGGGATAGAACTCGGAAGGAGGTGTAGTGAAGTCGTATTTTCGCTCGGTCCGAATGAATTCCCTCCGCCTCATCCTCGCGGCTTGTGACAAGGTTCTACGTGCTTGTCTAGGCAAGATGTTCCCTCCTTGATCCATCTTGAGCAGTAGAAGCTAGGGATTTGAAGAAATTTTGAAGTTTCTCTCTCTTTTCTCTCCTCTCTCCTCGATAAAACGAAGCAGTAATGGCGCCACTGCCCGTTCTTCTTCTGTTTAAATCAATCTGGTGAAATCAGGCTTAAAGCCGTACGACTTCTTTTTCCCCATCTCACGCCGGGCGGCTTCATTCGCTCTGAGCTGAATTTACACTTTTGCCCCTGGACTTTCCAATTAGGCAAATAATTCCCGTTATCTCCCAACGGAGTAACGTTGTTTCCCAAAAAATCTCCGTTATTTCTAAAATAGAATAATGTTTTCTCTCAAAACGCCTCCGTTACTTCCGTTATAACGGAATAACGTCAGGCGACAACCTCCGAATTGTCAAAACTCAACTTTAGCTACCTCTATCTCCTCGATAGCGAAGTACGCTTTAGTTTTTCCAACTTTAGCTACCTCTATCTCCTCGATAGCGAAGTACGCTTTAGTTTTCCAACTTTAGCTACCTCTATCTCCTCGATAGCGAAGTACGCTTTAGTTTTCCAACTTTAGCTACCTCTATCTCCTCGATAGCGAAGTACGCTTTAGTTTTCCAACCTTAGCTACCTCTATCTCCTCGATAGAGACGTAAGCTTTAGTTTCGTAAGGTGACAACCTCCATTAATTGTCAAATCAAGTAAGGTGACAACCTCCATTAATTGTCAAACCAAGTAAGGTGACAACCTCCATTAATTGTCAAATCAAATAAGGTGACTCCTCCATTAATCGTCAAAATCTCAAGGATCCTAGACATGTTCCTAACTATCTAGTGAGACTTGAACTACGACCAAGGCTTGATTCCTCCGGGATACGTAGGTAGCCTTTCATAAAGGTCCAGCCATCCGACCACATTGGTCACCCTTTTCATTCATCACTCTTCAGTGGTGCATGAGCCTTTCATAAAGGTCCAGCCATCCGACCACATTGGTCACCCCTTTCCTTCATCACTCCTCAGTGGTGAAGTAGCCTTTCATAAAGGTCCAGCCATCCGACCACATTGGTCACCCTTTTCATTCATCACTCCTGAGTGGTGCATGAGCCTTTCATAAAGGTCCAGTTATCCGACCACTTTGGTCACTCCCTTCATCTGACATATCTCCAGTAGGATCAGTCATTTGACCTCCTAGGATACGTAGGTAGCCTACTTTAGGATCATTCATCTTTATAGCAAGGGACCGCTTTCTTCGCCATTCCCCATGATTCGTAACTACGATCATGGCTTGATTCCCCCGGGATACGTAGGTAGCCTACTTTAGGATCATCCAATTCGTCACATATGACACCCCTTTCCCCAGTGTATTTCCTGAACTACGATCATGGCTTGATTCCTCTGAGATACGTAGGTAGCCTTCCAAAGGTTCAGCCACTCGACCGCCTTGGTCACCCAATCCGTCTCGGCAGTTTGCCAGATTGGATCTTTTTTATCGACAACCCCACTTGCCCTGCAAGTGACGTTGCCGAGGGGCTTCTGTAAGTACCCAAATCTGGCTCATGCCTTTCGGTTAAGTTTCCCAGCAATTCCCCGAACTTTCCTAAAGTTCAGGGGCAATTCTGGAACTTTCCCAAACCTTCCAAGAGGGGAAGGACTTGATAGGAATTAAAATTCCAAGCAGTCCCTCGCTGGAAAGGAGTTTCTAGGCACCACCTTGCATGGATCTAGAAGCAGGCTGAGTCACCAAGGGATAATGCCGCACGGCTTCATTAGCCAGAGGTTAATGCCGCACGGCTTTATTAGGAAGCACAAATCAGCCTATAAATAGAGGCCTCCTCTACCCATTTTGAAGGACAATTTTGAGAACTGTTACTCTGCCAAATTGAATACTCGAATTTCCAGAAACCAAAACTCTCCAAAATCACCTCCCTCCTCCACAAAACTCATCTAAAACCACTCCTACATTAGGAAAACCTCCAAGGGAGATAGAGAAAACCACCATTGGTAATCTCTCCTTCCTTTCTCCTTGAAATATCCTTATTATATTGTCATATTGTTTACTTGTTATTTGCTTTGCTATTTATTGTCATTAAATGTGATATATTGTCATAAAAATCCAATCTTTATCATGTAGACATCATTCCCCCTTTCCCTAACACATATGATTCATGGAGAATCCATCCCAAGGATGAACAGGGGTCCACAAGTGGCTTGTTCTAGGGAGGATTAATCACATGATGATGTGAAATATCTCCTTTTTACTACATAAAAATGTCATCTTTACTATTACAATGTCATCCCCTTCCCTTGACCTTGCTTCCAAGAATTGTCCACCTTATAAGATTCTTAAAGGACATAGGAAAGCCTCAAAGGTCTTCACTTTATATTCATAGCTTTAGTTCCCATAGTGTTCATTACACTTCTTTTCATAAAAATGCAATCGTTACTTTCCAATGCAACTCTCCCATGTCCCTCATGGTTGGATCACTCTCCAAGGATTGTCTAGTGACCTTCTTATGGCACGAAAGACATAGGATGAGTATAAAGATCCAATCTTTATACCCCTCCCCTTAGTCCCTTTGGTACTTGAAGCATCCCGTGGGGTGGATCGTTGTAAAGGTCTCATCTTTACATCGTTTCCTCCACTAAAGATGCCATAGTCGACGTCCCTTTAGAAGCGAACGAACCTTGGCCCCTACATTTCCTATCATTACTTGAGACGAATATAAATGTCCCTACTAAGCTCAAATCGTCTCAAGATGTAGGATTGATGGGCAAAGTCTCTTCCTTTCTAAAGAGTCTCATTCTTGGACTATAAAAAAGGTGTCTCTCTCTCTCGATCACATAAAGACCTTGTCCCGAAGAATGTTGGTTTAAAACACACCAAGGCTCTCAAGCCTAATATGGTTGATTATCCCAACGGGAGGGTGAAAAAGGTCACTTAATGATGATCATAAGTCCAAGACGAGCACGGGATCAATATCCTGAACACATTAAATCCAAGGAATCCCGAGCGATAACCAACTCAAATGGTTTATACGTCCGGAAGATAACTTGGAACATTCCCCCTTTTTTCAAAACACACACACACACACACACACGAGAGCATAAACGTAAGCACAAAAATCGGATCTAGGAAGACTTGCCTTTGGCAAGGCTCCATGGGTGAACGCCAAACGTTCTTCACAAGGAGTAACTTAACCTCCGGACCCTATTCCTCTTTTTCAAATTTTTGAGAAAATCAAAATGGCGTGGCGACTCCGTTTTTCAATAAACTGGATGTCTTCAAACTGAGGTGAAGCGGTGACCCTATAATCAAAACACGGTTCACATCCGCAATTTTGGGCCCACATTCACAGAAGGTTGTAACTGGAATGGTAACCCGGCCGCAAAATTTCTCGCGCCTGCTCCCTGTAATCATTTGAGTTCGTCCCTGTGTGCCGCTTCGTACTCAATCCAAGTACTTAGTAGCCAGAACAACACTCTCCAGGCGTCTAAGGAGTACCCCAGGAGGAAAAGCAGAATACTTCCATATCCTCAGAAAGAGAAGGAAAGCATTTAGGTCTGTCATAGATAAAGAAGTTACTTCTATAGTGTCAATGTCATTCCAACTCAGCAAAGGCTCATACCTCATCCCAAACTGTTGAGAAACGAGTGACGAAATATAGAAAGAGGACATAAATAACTCTAGAACTCTGACAATATAGGAACCTTCCTGAAAGGCTCTCTTAGTCTCAATCTTCCAATGAGGAATCCACCAACGGATGTGATGCGTACCAAGCCTAGCCATCCACCTCTCCCATTCAAACTGATCTGTCTCCAAGACCAGAGGTCGCCGAGCAAAGGTCCACGGACAGAAAGATATTGGAGGCACCGTCATCGCTTGAAGCCTCTCTCACAACCATAAGGTGAGCAAAGAGGGACTTCCCCCGCGCATAAACTGATCCCCCATCACCAAACGGTCTATGCAATGGAAATTTTCTAACAAAACCAAAAGAATGATGTCCTCACCCGCCTAAGAATGGCCTACCACATCCAACAAAGCATTGTGACATATCCCGAGGGAGCTAACCATGAAAAGAGTGGCTATCATGCACAAAGCAAACACGTCCCATGAGACGTCACTCCCATCATCGCTCATGAATCTGTCAAAGCTATTACAGCCCCCAACTGCACAACTCCACATTAGCCAAAGCACCCAGAAAAGAAAAATAGCAGGAGGATTCGCTCCATGCAAAAAGAGTAGCCGAGAACCCGTACCATAAAAGGCCCGAGCAAGAGCATCCGAATTATGCTCACCTTGATCACATGAGGTAATGACTTGGGGAATCATCACATACAACTGGCCAGATTCATAGGCATAACCTTCCCGTAGGAAGAACCAAATAATGCTTCTGCCCAATTGATGTCTGCAACCAAACTCTCATCAAAAGGTAGATCCCTAGTGGTAAACCGTAGCCTGGTGATAGCGGTGAAGAAAATAGGGGTCATGATCGACTCTCCTCAACTGAAGTGGAATGTATAAGTGGTGAACCACCAGGACTTTCAGAAAGACCTTAACGCTAGCCATCACTTTTGCGTGTTATCGATACTCTGCAAATATTTAAACAATTCGGTCAAAGGCGCCACACATCCTCAAATATTTCAACAAATTCGGTCAGAGGCGCCACACGTCCTCAAATATTTTAACAATTCGGTCAGAGGCGCCACACATCCTCAAATATTTCAACAATTCGGTCAGAGGCGCCACATGTCCTCAAATATTTTAACAATTCTGTCCTCAAATATTTCAACAAATTTGGTTAGAAGCACCACACATCCTCAAGTATTTTAGAAAATCAGTCAGAGACGCTAGGTTCTCAACGTTGTCAACGTCTAGGAAGCTGCCTCAATCCCCATATACCACAAACATTTCAAGCTCATGCGACAATGACAAAACACAAAAAAAGGAAGTAGAAACAACTCCTAAGTTACCATCAATAAAGTGCAAATAAAAGAGTTCATTACATGTGAATACATTGTGCATATAAATACAAATATTTTGTTGCTCTCCTCACTAACATACACAGAAAAAAAAGAGTCCTACTCTGAGTCATCGGAACCACCACCTGGTAAAGACTCCCGCATCCCCGCGCCTCCGCCAGCCACCTCATCATCCTCGGCGAACTTGGCACCTTCCTCGACCGGGTACTCCATGAAGTCTGCGGAAGTGAGACCTAAGAAGGAAAAAGAAGACGAGCCATCCCTCCTCTCCTTGGCCAGCACCTACGGCATCCTCAACTTCCTCCTCATAAAGGCATCTCCTCCTGCAGGTAAGCACAGCAAAGGTTTATCAATAAACATCAAATGCAAGACATAGCAGTAATAAACGCTACATAAAAGAAGAGTGTCACATATCATTCACATGTTCAAAAAAAAGGGTCCATCCCAGCACAGCACATTTCATTTCAAAAATTCCATCCCAACACGGCACATTTCATTTCAAAAAATTTGTCCCAACACGGCACACCCATGTTCAAAAAAGTCCATCCCAGCAAGCACATTTCATTTCAAAAATTCCATCCCAACACGGCACATTTCATTTCAAAAAGTCAGTCCCAACACAGCACGTTTCATTTCAAAAAAGTCCATCCCAAAATGGCACGTTTCATTTCAAAAAGTCCATCCCAACACGGCACATTTCATTTCAAAAAATCCGTCCCAATATGGCACACCCATGTTCAAAAAGGTCCGTCCCAACATGGCATGTTTCCTTTCTAAAAATTCCCACCCCAATTCTAAAAATTTTCTACGGACTTTGGCAACTACGAACAAAGTTCCATACATGATTCACAAAATACACCATCAAATCTCCTTAGGTCCAGACGCTTCAGAATAGTCCCAACTTAAGGTACAAATGCCTTCCAAAAACAAACTTAAGGAACAAACGCCTTCATCTCACTTAGGCACAAACGCCTTCATCTCACTTAGGTACAAACACCCTCATCTCACTTAGGTAAGAAAGCCCTTATCTCACTTAGGTCCAGATGCCTCAGAATAGTCTCAACTTAGGTACAGACGCCTCAGAATAGTCCCAACTTAAGGTACAAATGCCTTACAAAAACAAACTTAAGGTACAAACGCCTTCATCTCACTTAGTTACAAATGCCTTCATCTCACTTAGGTACAAACGCCCTCATCTCACTTAGGTACGAATGCCCTTATCTCACTTAGGTCCAGACGCCTCAGAATAGTCTCAACTTAGGTCCAGACGCCTCAGAATAGTCCCAAATTAAGGTACAAACACCTTCCAAAAACAAACTTAAGGTATAAACGCCTTCATCTCACTTAGGTACAAACGCCTTCATCTCACTTAGTTACAAACGCGTTCATCTCACTTAGGCACAAACGTCTTCCAAAATCTCAGCTTTAGGCACAAACGCCTTCATCTCACTTAGGTACAAACGCCTTCATCTCACTTAGGTACAAACGCCTCCATACCTCAATCCTCATACGGCCCGTAAACCATATCCCAATCTTGGTATGGCCCTTAAACCATACCTCGACCCTCATACGCCCTTAAATCGTATCCCAAATCTTGGTATGGCCCTTAAATCATATCTCAACCCTCATACAGCCCATAAACTGTATCCCAATCTTGGTATGGCCCTTAAACCATACCTCAACCCTTATACAGCCCGTAAACCGTATCCCAATCTTGGTATGGCCCATAAACCGTACCTCAACCCTTATACGGCCCTTAAACCATATCCCAATCTTGATATCATCCTTAAACCATACCTCAACCCTTATACGGCCCGTAAACCATATCCCAATCTTGTTATGGCCCTTAAACTATACCTCAACCCTTATACGGTCCGTAAACCGTATCTCAATCTTGGTATGGATCCTAAACCATACCTCAACCCTCATACGGCCCTTAAACCGTATCTCAAATCTTGGTATGGCCCTTAAATCATACCTCAACCCTCATACGGC
This sequence comes from Adenophora triphylla var. japonica, assembly GCA_022495995.1. Taxonomy (NCBI): domain Eukaryota; kingdom Viridiplantae; phylum Streptophyta; class Magnoliopsida; order Asterales; family Campanulaceae; genus Adenophora; species Adenophora triphylla. The sequence continues at coordinate 214,946 of JAFEMH010004046.1, read as the reverse complement.
CTGTAAACTGTATCCGATTCTTGGTATGGCCCTTAAACCATACCTCAACCCTTATATGGCCCGTAAACCGTATCCCAATCTTGATATGGCCCGTAAACTATACTTCGACCCTTATACGGCCCGTAAACTATATCCCAATCTTGGTATGGCCCTTAAACCATTCCTCGACCCTTATACGGCCCGTAAACCGTATCCCAATCTTGGTATGGCCCTTAAACTGTACCTTGACCCTTATATGGCCCGTAAACCGTATCCCAATCTTGGTATGGCCCTTAAACTATACCTCAACCCTCATACGGCCCGTAAACCATATCCCAATCTTGGTATGGCCCTTAAACCATACCTCAACCTTCATACGACCCATAAACCATATTCTAAATCTTGGTATGGCCCTTAAACCATACCTCAACGCTTATACGGCCCTTAAACCGTATTCCAAATCTTGGTATGGCCCTTAAACCATACCTTGACCCTTATACGGCCCTTAAACCGTATTCCAATCTTTGTATGGCCCTTAAACCATACCTCGGCCCTCATGCGGCCCTTAAACCGTATTCCTTTCTCACACACGAACTACGATTGGCTTGATTCCCACTCAGGGATATGTAGGAATCCTATCAAAGGGTCCAGCCGTTCGACCGACAAGGTCATTTATCTCTCACGATGAGCAGTCCAGATCGGTATTCTTATTTTTATCGACGACCCCACTTCCTTCATAAGTGACGTCATCAAGGGGCTTTTGTAAGTATCCCAATTTGGACCGCTCTCCATCCAAGCATACGGAAAACACTAAGGGTTCACCTCCTCGCGATTGCAAAGACCCGTAACTTCCCAAAGACCAAACTGATCAAAGCAAACCAAAAGAGGGACTTTCTAGGCATTAAGAATTGTTAGAAGGACGGTGTAGAGATGGCACGAAAGTCAAAAAAATTTGACATTACTACTAAGCCGTGTGGACCTATTTGTAAATATGGTTATTTTTGCGGACTTCCTTGTCAACACGCCAACGACACAAAAGTCAAGAAAATGATGACAAATCTGACAGTGCTTGAGTGATCCATGCGGACCTCTTTGCATGTTTTCAGAGCCTATAAATACAGCCCTCTGCAGCCTCATTTACACATAATAAAACCTTCTTCCAACCTTCCTCCAACTTTCCCCAGCATCCGAGCCATTCTGGTCCATCCCGAGCCATTCCGATCTATCCCGGTTCATCCCGATCAACCCCCGATGCAAGAAAACTCCCATTCATCCTCAATAAATCCCCATTGATCCACACTCACTCATAAATGCCAACAACAACTCAAAAATGGCTAAAATCCACGAGTTCAACAAGTGCGAAATGAGAGTTAATTAGGGGAGGTTCTGCCCTAGTGAGAACAGAATTTTTGTCCTCTTTAAATCACCCTAAACAAACCACCTGAGCAAACCCCTCACTTCTGTGAATATGTGGTGCCCAAGATCGCTGCTCTTTTATTTTTTTTTATTTTTATTTTGGAACCGCTTTCTCGTGTAAGGGAATCACCGCCTCACATCGGTTTGGAAACATCCGGTTTAAATTGAAAAACAGATTCGCCATGCCATTTTGATTTCCTCAAAACTTTGAAAAAAAGGATTTGGGTCCGGAGGTTAAGTTACCCCTTAGGAAGAACGGATCGTCGTTCACCTAAGGAGCCTTGCCGAAGCAAGTCTTCCAAGATCCGACTTTCATGATTGCCTTAGTGTTTTCGTGTGTGGGTTGTGTTTTTGAAAAGGAGGGAATGTACCAAGTTATCTTCCAGATGTATAAACCATGAGTTGGTTATTGCTCGAGATTCCTTGGATTTTGATATGTTCAGGATTTTGATCCTGCTCTCATCTGGGACTTATGATCATCATTATGAGACCTTGGGTCGCATGTGATCAAGGTAGGGACACCTTTTTTATAGTTCAAGGATGAGACTCTTTAGAAAGGAAGGACCTTTGCCCATCAATCCTACATCTTGAGACGATTTGAGCTTTGTCGGGACATTTATGCCCGTCTCAAGTGATGATCGGAGATGTAGGGGCTCAAGTTCATCCTTTTCTAAAGGAGAATCCGTCTATGGAATCTTTATGTGGAGAAAATGATGTAAAGATAGGACCTTTACACCATTACACTCCATAGGATGCTCCAAGTACCAAAGGGGACTAAGGGAGGGATATAAAGATTGGATCTTTATACTCATCCTATGCCTTTTTGTGCCTTATGAAGGTCACTAGGCAATCCTTGGAGAGAGATCCACCCATGAGGGACATGGGGAATGCATTTTAAACTAAAGATGACATTTTTATGTTAACATATGTAATGAACATGATGCGAGCTAAGACTAGGAATGAAAAGAAAGGACCTTTATGGATTTCCTATGTCCTTTATGAACCTTTTAGGTGGACAATCCTTGGAAGCAAGGTCTATGGGAAGGGGGATAACATTCATGCATAAAGATGGCATTTTTATGGAAAAAGATGACATTTTTATATGCAAAGATGACATTTTTATATGCAAAGGATGCTATTTTCACATCATCATGTGAGAGATCCACCCTATAACAAGCCATTTGAGGTCTTATTATTCATCCTTGGGTTGGATCCTCCATGAATCCCATGTGATAGGGGAATGGGGGTAATATGATCTACATGCCTAAAGATGTGATTTTTAATGGCAATATATCAAATACCAAGCAAGTAGATGGCAATATATAAAGCAAGGAACAATATATCAAGTAATGACAAGTATATTTTAGGGAAAAGGGGAGGAGAGGTTACCAATGGTGGTGTTCCTCTATCTCCTTGAAGTTTGCCTAGGGAAGGACCAACTTTTGAAGGGTTTTGAAGAGGGGGAAGGTGATTTTGGTTGCTCTCAGCTTTCTGGAATTTCGTGTAGGTATTTTGGCAGAGTAACAGTGCCAAAAATTGTATATGAAAATGGGTAGAGGAGGCCTCTATTTATAGGCACTCTGGTGATGGATAATGAAGTCGTGCGGCTGTAACCCCCAACTAATGAAGCCGTGCGGTCTTATCCATTAGTGACTCAGCTTATTTCTAGAACCATGCAAGGTGGCATTCTAGAAGGTGTTTTCCAGCGAGGGACTACGTGGAATTTTAATTCCTAGCAAGTCCTTCACCCCTTGGAAGGTTTGGGAAAGTTCCCAAATTGCCCCTGAACTTTAGGAAAGTCTGGGGAATTGCCGGGAAACTTAATCGGAAGGTATGAGCCAGATTTGGGTACTTACAGAAGCCCCTCGGTAATGTCACTTGCAGGGCGAGTGGGGTTGTCGATGAAAAGGATCCAATCTGGCGAACTGCCGAGATGGATTGGGTGACCAAGGTGGTCGAGTGGCTGAACCTTTGGAAGGCTACCTACGTATCTCGGGGGAATCAAGCCATGATCGTAGTTCGGATAAGATCCGCTGGGGAAAGGGGTGTCATATGTGATGAATTGGCTGAACCTAAAGTAGGCTACCTACGTATCCCGGAGGAATCAAGCCAGGTCGTAGTTCGGGTATAACTAGATAGTTAGGAACAGTGTCTAGGATCCTTGAGGCTTTGACGATTAATGGAGGAGTCACCTGATTTGACAATTAATGGAGGTTGTCACCTGATTGACAATTAATGGAGGTTGTCACCTGAAGAAACTAAAGCTTACATCGCTATCGAGGAGATAGAGGTAGCTAAAGTTGGAAAAATTTGAACGTACTTCACTATCTATGAGATAGAGGTAGCTAAATTTTGGAAAACTTTAGCGTACTTCACTATCTATGAGATAGAGGTAGCTAAAGTTTGGAGAACTTGAGCATACTTCACTATCTATGAGATAGAGGTAGCTAAAGTTTGGAGAACTTGAGCGTACTTCACTATCTATGAGATAGAGGTAGCTAAAGTTTGGAGAACTTGAGCATACTTCACCATCTATGAGATAGAGGTAGCTAAAGTTTGAAGAACTTGAGCGTACTTCACTATATATGGGATAGAGGTAGCTAAAGTTTGGAAAACTTGAGCGTACTTCACTATCTATAAGATAGAGGTAGCTAAAGTTTGGAAAACTTGAGCGTACTTCACTATCTATGGGTTATAGGTAGCTTAAGTTTGAAGAACTTGAGCGTACTTCACTATCTATGAGATAGAGGTAGCAAAAGTTTGAAGAACTTGAGCGTACTTCACTATCTATGAGATAGAGGTAGCTAAAGTTTGGAGAACTTGAGCATACTTCACTATCTATGAGATAGAGGTAGCTAAAGTTTGGAGAACTTGAGCGTACTTCACTATCTATGGGATAGAGGTAGCTAAATTTTGAAGCTTTGACAATTCGGAGGATATCACCTAACGTTTATTCCATTATAACGGAAGTAACGAAGGCGACTCAGGAGAAAAGCTTATTCTTCTTGGAGATAATGGATATCCTTTGGAAACAGCGTTATTCTGGTTAAGAAATAACGGGAATTGTATGCCTAAGTGGAAGGTCCAGGGGCAAAAGTGTAAATTCTGCTCAGAGCGAATGAGGCCGCCCGGCGAGAGATGGGGAAAAAGAAGCCGTCCGGCTAGAAGTTTAATTTCACCAGATTATTTAACAGAATTGAAATGGGCATTGGCGCCATTGCTACCCGCTTTCTGCCGAGGAAGAGAGAGAGGGGAGAGAGAGAATTTTCAAAATTTCTTCAATTCTCTTGCTACTACCACCCAAGATGGATCCGGAAGGGAACGTAGTGCCTAGGCAAGCACGAAGAAACATATCGGAAGCCGCTAGGAGGAGGAGGAGGAGGGAGCTCGTTCGAACGGAGCGGAAGTATGACTTCAATACGCCTCCGTCTGAGCTTTATCCCAGTAGGGGAGAGCATAAATCTACGAAACCTCAATCTATTAGGGTAAGCATTCTTGATTTGCTTGATTTTGTCAATTTTGATTGAATTTTGATTGAGTTAGGGCTTGACTCGATTTTTAGGAATTTTTTGAATTTTCCTATGGTTTTTGTTGATGATTTTGGAATTTTGATGATTAACCTATGAGGCTAAGGAGATAAATGAACATGCATGTACAATTTATTTGAAAAATAATGAGAATGACCCATTTTTGAAAATAAAGTAAGAAAAAATGATGTCTAAAATGTGACGGAGTTCTTGCATGTGCTAGAACTAGGTCAACTCTTGATCATGAGTGAGAAAACAAGATTTTGGACGATGAAAAGGATTCATGCATGACATTTTGAAAGAATTAAAGCTTATGTGCAAGGAATTTTGAAAATTGGAAATTTGTACTTAGGAGAGCAATGTGCTCGACATGACGTGCTTCAAATGATGAAAGACACGTTTTCTAGGCAAAGGATGCTAGAAATCTTATGAATGCTTTTCTTTTGAAAATATCTGCACTTTTTTGAATATATGCATGCTTTTGAGATGAGATGAAGGACTGACACATTTTTTGTTGTGTTTTCCTACAGGAGAACAAGTCGAGGGGACCTTCTGAGGTGGCGGTGAAGTTATGGGACAGGATGCCCAACTTTGAGAAGGATGGGGTGAACCCCAAGCAGCTTGTTATGGCTACTGGTCTTGATCTGTTCATTGACGCTATCCGCAGAGGCATCCACGTGACCTCTAAGAGCAAGAGGCTAGTCCAGGCCCTCTCGAAGTTCTAGTGGGACACCACCTACAGCTTTCACCTCAGCTGGGGGAGATCACGGTGATGCCAGCCGACTTCACTGCTATTATAGGCTTGCAGTTCACTGGGAGGTCTGTGACTTGGAGAGACCACATTACTGCGGAGGAGTTTAGAGCTTTTGTTGGGTTTGACCTCCGTCCTAATGGGCTCGGGATGGAGACGAGGAATGTGGAGGTGGCGGTCCTAGAGTGCATGCAGGGGTTTACCGCCAATGAGGTGACTGCCCACCAGCTCGCGAGAGCTTTCTTGTGGTTGATGTTGTCGATCACCATATTTGCCAACTCTGGGACGCTAGCTATGCTGTGCCTGCTTGATTCTTTGGAGAATCTGGATGAGGTTGGGACGGTCTCTTGGGGTGAGGCCGGATTGGCTGAGCTATATTTCTCTCTGGATATGTAAAGCCGGAACAAGGCTGCTTCTATGGATTGCTTTTCTTTTGCGCTTGAGGTAGTCTCACTTTCTTTTCTCTCTTTTATCTTTGTCTTGAGACTTTATGAGAGAAATGACCCTTTTGTCTTGAACATGCAGGTCTGGTTTTGCGAGGTGATTGGGTTCTTTCCTTGGAACCAGCAGAGTGATCCGGAGATCTTCTCGGCCATGATTCGCTGGAGGGGAGAGGCTAGAGACAAATTTACCGGAAAGACCCGGATCACTTTTGACTACAAGATGGTGAGACCGGTCATCAACGGGGATGGTCATGAGGGAGTTGACTTCTATCCTTGGGGGAGGTACCCGGAGGTTTTGCTAGGGGATGCCTTGGAGGCGACTAGGCAGAGGAGGTGGTTAACGGGGCTGACTTGCGATGTCATTTACTTGGGGGACCGCTTCTCTAGGCAGCATAGCCATGTCCCTCCCTTGGATGCCATCACTCCTCATGATCCTCCACCACGTATGCTGCAGCCTAGGGACTGGTCAGAGAACGAGATAGCTAGGTATCAGGATGGCGTGGCGGCCAAGGAGTATTTTGACTTGGCTACCCCGTATGCCACCTTCGTAGAGCAGCGGTTGAGGACGCCACTGAAGCTAGTGAAGTTGGCTGTCACTCAGGGATACGGGGAAGCTGAGTCGACTGACCCACCTATGCCTCCTGCTCATCTCTCATATGTGGTCAACGGGGTACCGAGGAGGTTTATGATACCTGTTCCTAACACGAGGGAGCCTCGGTATACTCTGCCGCTTGACAGCACTGTAAGTATCTCTAAGGTTCTCTTCCCTTTTGGATTTCTTTGCTTACTGCGATTTTGAGATTTTCCTGAGATTTTCTGAGTTTTTCTTCTCTTTTCTCTCAGGTTCCTGCTCGTTCCTATGACGGCTTGGTTCGGCAGAACAGGGGTTGGAAGGATGTGTGTCGGTCCCTTCTGAGGAAGTTGGCTTGTGCTTCCAGGGCTGGGACGAACGTGCAGGAGCCCATGCGCAAAAGGAGGCACGTGGGGAGCGCAGCCTCTACCTCATCAGCCTCAGGATACCCGACCTTCTCTACCAGCGCTATGCCTCGAGGACAGGGGCCCAACACTAGCATCCTGGAGCAGCTGGCAGAGTACGAGCATGTGAATGTCAACCTCTCTGATGTGAGTGATGCCGAGGACTTGATGAAGGATCCTAGCTCCTATGAGTTGAGCAGCGACGATGAGGAGTCGGAGGCTTAGGATTCTTTAGGATTGATCTAGGAGGAAGGAAACAAACAATGAACAACTTTTATGCACATTTTATTTGTTTTTCGTTTTATTTGGGCGCCGATGGGGTGAAAACAATGTATTGGTCTTTTATTTGCTTTCTAATCAATGCTTTATTAATTTGCATATTACTTGAGCCTCGGGGCTACTTTTTTGCTTGGAAATGGGGCTAAAACTGGGCCAAAAATGGTTTGTGATGATATATGGTTGCATGAACGGTATTTGGATATGTTTCTATGCAGGTTTCATTGAGAAAGTAGGGTGAGAATTCCACTTGGGCAGCAGCAAGAGCTGCTGCAGATTTTTTTCTGCAGCAAGCAAAAGAAGCCGTCCGGCCAGGTCCTGGGCAAAAGAAGCCGTGCGGCCGGAAGTTCTGTCTGAACTGGTTTTTTTCAAAATAAAATCAAGGCTTGGCCTTTTTATTTCATTTTCACCCTAGACTTGTCCCAACTGATCCCAGAGCATATTTTTGACCAAAAGACATCAACTTTGATCACTTGCCATGGAGAAATCTGTCAGATTGCAAAAGGGGAAGAGAGACTGTTTTCTGTCCGATCTTCAATCTTGGATGAGGCACAACTTCCAATCCAATAAGGGACTGTTCGATACCACCTTCAAAATCAAATCTTTGTCGCATTTGAAGGATCTCCCACCCAATTGGGACCTTTTGAGAGTCGCGGTGAGGTTTTGGGACGTCCGGAGACATGTTTACTGCTTTTCTTACAATGAACTTGTCCCAGCCTTTGAAGACTTCCGGGCATTGATTGGGGGTCCAGAAATTGAGACCGTGTCGATTCCTCTGACCGGAAACGTGCTGGTGACGGTAAAGCTGGCATCTTTTCTGGAAATCTCTCTGGAAGAGGCCGAGGGGATGATGGTAGCCCCTGACAGGATTGACCTTTCTGATATCCCTAGCTGGTTTGGATTTCCGAATATGGCTACGACCCCAGTGGCTATGGATGCCCTTATCCTCTGCGTGTTCTCGTCTCTGTTCACTGCTGAGTCCGTAGGGGTCTGTCATGGTGGCCTTTTGGACATGGTTAGAGACTGCAGGGCTGGGAAGGATATTATTTCGCTGGTTCTGGGCGAGACTCTGCATGGTATCGATAAAATGGCTAGGAGAGACCATTTCATGAGGTCTGGGAGCCCGGCTGTGTTGACTTTGTGGTTACAGGAGAGACTTGGGGCTTTGCCGGGGGCTTCGCCTACTCAGTGCCCTTGGGTGATTTCTCAGAGGGGGGCACCTAGGCAACAGGACCAGGGTGACTGGGAGTTGACGATGGCTAGGTTGTCCACCTCGGACATTCATTGGTGGGTACCTCATTGGAGGTTACAAACCCGGAGGACGTTTCAGGAGTCCTATATAGTGAGGGTTCCAGGGCTTTCTTGGTCATCCTTCTACATACCCTGCTTAGTATCCAGGCAGTTCGGGACATTGCAGGAGCCATTAGATGATTGGGAGGACATCCGTACCATGGAGGTGGTGCCTTTGGACATGAGGGATTCAGCCAACTTCTCATTTTTCTCTAGGGCTTGGACCTATGCTGCTTTCTCACCCCGGGCCATTCTCAAGAGCAGGAAGAGTACCATCTTGACCACGGCCTACTTGGATTGGTATGAGAGGGAGATGGGGGCGACTCAGGTCGTTTTGGGAGAGAGACGTCAGGCTTTATTGGGGGATGACTGTGACTCAAGCAGGACTCTGAGGGAGACTGAGGCCAAGGCTAGCTGCCATAACCAGTCGGGTGACCTTATCTGGGATATGGAAGCCCGGTATGAGAGGCTTTCGGAAGTTTCTCCCTTGACTGAGGCTCAAAGGGAGGAAGTACGGACTCATGCCTGGGTAGAGAAGGCACTTATTGACACGGGTTTGATGGAGGCTCCAGTGAGGATACCAGAAATTGGGATGAGGGAGACCGACATCATAGGGAAGAAAAGGAAGAACACTCGACGAGGTCGAGGTAAAGGGAAGAAGACCAAAGAAGACTCAGTGAATGACAACTGATAGGTCTTTTCTTAGGATTCCCTTATTTCCATTTACAAACACAGTAGTTTATTAGGCCTTTTATTGTATTTTAGATCTTTGTAGCAGGTTAGCAGAGTCAAGAGTAGACCGTGCTTGAACTCATCAAGGAGTTTTTAACTTGTAATTAACAAGAGATATTATCTTAGAAATTACTCAAGACACGTTTCATGGAAACTTTATTGTCTTATTTATTGTTTAGATCGAACCATTTCTGGCTGCCTACGTTCTCCTTTTACAAGAAAGACTAAGGGGCTCAGGTCTTCGTAGTTCATTCTGGTGAACTATCGGGATTTTTGCTTTTTTTTTTTATGTGCAATCCTATTTTTTGTCTAGACCGCCCTTTTTGGGTTTTCAGCCTAGCTGGGCATTACTCTTTTTGCACTAAAAAAAATTTTTTTTTTTTATGTGCAACTCTGTCTTTTGCCTAGACCGCCCTTATTGGGGTTTTCAGCCTAGCTGGGCATTACTCTTTTTGCACTAAAAATTTTTCTTTTCTTTTTCTTTTTTTTTTCTTTCTTTCTTTCTTTCTCTTTTTTTTTATTTTATATATATATATATTTTTTTTCAGACATAGTACCTGCGGAGCTTATCACCGTTGACTGGGTGGACAAAAGGATTATCGTCCAGGTCCGCAAGCTTTATTGCTCCTCCCGATAGTATCTTCTGCACCATATACGGGCCGATCCAAAGGGGTTCCCACTTTCCCAGGGGGTTGTCTCTGGTGGGGGGCTTCACTTTCAGCACTAGATCACCCTCTTTGATGTCCCTGGCCTTGACTTTTTTGTCGAATGCCCTGGCCATTCGCCTCTGGTAGGCTCGGGTGTGCTCCATGGCTTTTAGCCTTCTTTCGTCGAGCAGGGCCAATTCATCGTGCCGGCTGCGCAGCCATTCTACTTCATTGACACTATTTTCCAGGAGGACCCTTAGTGACGGGATTTCCAACTCCACTGGCAACACTGCTTCCATCCCGTAAGTTAGGGAAAAGGGATTTTCTCCCATAGCTGTTCTAACGGATGTTTTGTAGCCCCAGAGTGCCAGGTGCAGCTTCTCAGGCCAGTCACGACCAAGGGTGGCCATTTTCCGGATAATCCGCTCGAGCGTCTTATTGGCAGCTTCTACGGCTTCATTGGTCTGAGGTCTGTATGGGGACAACTTGTGGCGAGTGATTCTGAATTCTGATAGCAATCTATCGCAGTCCCCTTCAAAGTGCGACCCGTTATCTGAAATGACCTCATTGGGCACCCCATATCTGCACATAATGTTTTCTTTGATGAACTGGGCCACTTTTCTGGAAGTGAGGACCTTGTAGGACTTGGTCTCTACCCACTTTGTGAAGTAGTCGACTGCCACTAACACGAATTCATGCCCATTGCTTCATGTCGAGGCTATCTTCCCTATTACGTCAATACCCCAAGTTGCAAAAGGCCAAGGAGTCGTCATGCAGTACAGGTCATGAGGCGGAAGATGATTGAGGTTGGCAAACCGTTGGCATTTGTCGCATGCTCGGACATGCTGGACACAGTCTGTTTCCATGGAAATTCAGTAGTAGCCCATTCTAAGGATCACTTGCATCAATGCTCTGGCATTCATATGAGGACCGCAAGGACCATTGTGGACTTCGTTCATTAACTCTCTGGCCCTTTCTTGGGTGACACATAGGAGGAGTGGTCCCTGGTACCGTTTCTTGTACAAGTCGCCCCCTAGAATGACATAATGGGAGGCCAACCTTTTCAGGGCTTGCAAGATCTTGGCCTTGATGCCTTCCCTTGGTCTACCTTCTTCGTCTCTGAAAGCTGACTCTCCATCTTTGAGGAACTGATAAATCTGACTGTACCAGGGTTCCTTGACAGGCTCGGGTCCCAAGTCTATTTCACAACAGAAAGTCGGGGCTTCTCTTCTACCCACTCTGAAGGGTTTTATGGCCTTTCCATCGGGGATCTCTACCAGTGAGGCTAGAGTAGCTAAGGCATCTGCGAATCTGTTCTTATCCCTCGGCAGGTAAATGGAAGGTCACCTCTCTGAACTGCTCAGTCAACTCTTCCATGTAGGCATGATACCTCTGAAGATTAGGATCCACAGTCTTCCAATTGTTGGAGACCTGGTTGATGATCAGGGCTGAGTCTCCGTAGACCTCGAGCTCCTTGACATTCCTTTCTAAGGCAACCTCTAAACCAGCAATGCAAGCTTCATACTCGGCGACATTGTTCGTGGCAGGGAAGTTCATCTTGAGGGCTATTAGCATGTGCTCATCTTTCGGATCGACCAGTAGCATTCCTACGCCGTTTCCTCTCATGTTAGCAGCTCCGTCAAAGAATAGCTGTCATCGGTTTTCAGGTTCAACTACAAAGATCCCTTCATCTGGGAATTGGGGATCAGGCCCTCGGTCCTCATTACTAGGGAAGTTTGCCAGATGGTCTGACAACGCTTGACCCTTGATGGCCTTTCTCGTCACATAGTTGATGTCATACTCAGCTAAGAAGAACGACCACTTTGCTAGGCGCATCGAGAGGGAAGGCTTGTCGAAGATGTACTTGATGGGGTCCATTTTCGAGACCAAGTTCACAGAGTGGGCTTGCATGTAATGCTTCAGCTTACCGACTACCCGCATCAGTCCCCGCACAAGTCTTTTTTCATGCTGAGTAATTGAGCTCACTTCCCTGTAGCTTCCGGCTGACAAAGTAAATGGCATTTTCTACCCGAGAGTCTTTCTTCTCCTGAGCAAGCATAGCCCCAACTGCCGTATCAGTGACAGTGAGATAGCGCAGAAGAGGTTTCTGTCTATGTGGGGGGGCATAACCGGAGGATGTACTAGGTACGCCTTGATTTGGTCAAAGGCATCTTGGCATTCCTCGGTCCATTCTGTGTCTGCATTCTAATTCATGAGCTTGAAGATGGGCTCACACATGGTAGTCAGTTGGTTGACAAAACAGCTGATGTACTGTAGTTTACCCATAAAGCTTTTGACCTCTGTCTGGGTTCGAGGTGGCCTCATGTCTATAATGGCCTTGATCTTTTGGGGATCAACTTCAATACCTCGCTCCATGACCATATACCCAAGCACTTTTCCCCTTGTCACTCCAAAGGTGCATTTGGCAGGGTTCAGTCTCATGGAATGCTGTCTCAACCTCTCAAAGAACTTTTGCAGGTTGACAAAGTGATGTCCATCCTCGCCTTTGGAGTGGATTATCATGTCGTCGACGTAGACCTCAATCTCCTTGTGGATCATGTCGTGAAAGAGTGCGGTCGCTGCCCTCTGATAAGTAGCCCCAGCATTCTTAAGCCCAAATGGCATCACTGTATAGCAGTATGTTCCCTACGGTGTGGTGAAGGCTGTCTTTTCTTGGTCCTCCTCGGCCATCTTGATCTGGTTGTAGCCAGCAAAGCCATCAACAAAGGATTTGATTTCGTAGTTAGCAGTGGCGTCCACCAAAATGTCTATGTTTGGCAATGAATAATCGTCTTTGGGGCTGGCTTTGTTCAGATCCCGGAAATCTACACAGCAGCGCACCTTCCCATTGGCCTTAGTCACAGTCACGATGTTGGATAGCCATGTCGGATATTCGATGACCCGGATGAATCCTACCCGCAGTAGCTTCTAAATTTCTTCTTTGACATGTAGAGACCATTCTAGCTTGATCTTTCTCAGTTTCTGCTTTACTGGCTTAGCATCTGGTGCTAGAGGGATTCTGTGCTCCACAATCGAACTGTCTAGCCCCGGCATATCCCTGTATGACCATGCAAACACGTCCATGTATTCTCTGAGCAGATTGACCAGTCTGTCCCGTTCAACCCCCTGGAAGAAGTTCCCAATCTGTGTCTCTTTAGGTTCTTCGACAGTACCCAAGTTAACACTTGTCAAAACCTCCTCGGCAGCTTGGGCCCGGTTTTCCTCTTTGTCTGTAACCTGCTTAAAGATTTCTTTAATGTATTTTTCGTTTAGTGTGTTTGCATCTTGTTCAAATGATTCATCATTAACTGTTGTTAAGGGGATACTCAGAAAGATCTGTCATTTCATTCAAAGCGAAAGGAAAGATGACATTGGCTACATATTCATAATCCTCAGGCGTGAGGCTTCGGATGACTCTGAGGACTGGAATTCAAAGATTCATGACTCAAGTGTATGGACGACAGGGTATTTGACACGACTGGGCTGAGAGGGACGGGGTACCAATCCAAGCTCCGTGATCATTTGCTGTCGGCTGGCTATCGGCCCTGAGAATGTCTCCCAATTTTTTAAAGGCATCTCTGTCTTAGTCACCAAAGTGCGGGGATCAAAAGGTTCTTCACCACCGTCTCCAATTACGGCAACTACTTCGTCATTTGAGCTGAAGTTGATCAAGTCAGAAATCTGCGTCTCTTCATCAAACAGCTTCTGCAAACCCAACTCACTGTCTTCACTACTGGCAGCTTCTATTTGGCTTATCTTCGGAAGAGCTAACTCGAAGGCGGAGAAATCCATTACCCCTGATGGGAAGAGTGCTGACTCTTTGAAACTGTCTGGGTTTCCTTTAAAGGCATACTCGTTTGGAACAGTAGTGTCAGCCCCAGGAATGTTCGGCAAGTCAAGGAACATTCTCCGAACAGGGTTTGCTGGTTTTCCCCGAACTTTCTCAATGTTTTCCAGAAGGGTTTTTCTTAAGGAGATCTGACTATCATTTTCATCATACTGAGTCCCACCTCTTGTGAAGTACTGGGCCAGAGACAAGCTGTAAGGATGGAGGCGGACCCCTTCATTTTGCCTTTTCTGAACTGTTCCTTTAGCCATTCTGTCATCCTGAGAATTCGGTTTGTACCCCAAGCTTATCAGGTAATCTGTTCCTTTACGTCAATGACAGCATTGCGACCCTAAAGTCTTTTACCCAGTCCAAGCCCCGGGAGATAACCCATCTTTCTCATCATTCGCATGGCAGGAGGGATTTTGTCAGAGGTAGCAGTGAGTTCAGTGCAACACACCTGCGCTTTGGAGAAAGCTACAGAGAATCCGGTCAAGGCAAACCCTTCATCATCATGTTTGATCTCCAGTATCGGGATACCTCCTGTACTGGTTCCTTCCACGGTAACACTGTCTCCATAGATAGTAGTAATAGTCCCATCACCTTACTAGAATTTGACGCACTTGTGCAAAGTAGAGGCTACCCCATTTATCTGGTGAATCCAAGGTCGTCCCAGCAAAGCGGTAAATGAAATGGGAATGTCAATCACTTGGAAGTCAACTTCCATGGCCTTTTTCCCGAACCATAATTTGAGAGTAGCAATCCCCAGAACTGATCGTGCAGTGGAATCATAGGCCTTAATAGTCTGACTGGAAGGCTTCAAATCTGTGGGCTTCAAATCCAACAAGTCCATCATTTTTGCTGGCAGGACATTCATTGCAGACCCTCCATCAACTAATACCCTTGGTAATCGGTGTTCTTCCAACTGGACTGTGATGTAAAGGGGTTCATTATGACTAGCCCCATATTTTGGCAGGTCCAGGTCAGTGAAGGTAATGATATTTCCATAGTGGATATTTCCAATCATCTGGACGACCTCATCTGGGGTGACATCTATGGGCACCATGGTCTTGGCCAAACTTTCTTCTAGCTTCAGTTTGTGAGGGTATGAGGAGGTTAACAGGGACCACAGGGAGATATTGGCTTGAGTACACTTCAACTGAGTTAGCACCGGATCCTCTTTTTCGGGGTCTGGTTTTTCTGCATCTGGCTTGTAAGGTCTTTTGTCTGTCTTGGGCTCGGAGACGGCATTTCTTTGGTCACCCTTAGGCTTCTCAAAACTCATCTGTCCAGACCGAGTCATCACATAGACATTAGACTTTTCTGAGTCATCATTCCTACTGGAGGATTCCTTCAGCTCTTTCAAAGTCAGAGGCGGGCTCTTGCTGGCATATGGCCAACTCTGCTGGTTAATCTGATTAACAGCACTACCAGAGGCATAGGCAGCTTCCCGAATCTGATCCCAGGCCACCGGCTTTCTAGCCTTTTCTGAATCCTGACTCCCCAATTGGCTTAGCAACTGGCTGATTTCAGCTTCATCTTGCTCACTCAAGGCCTTGACAGTCTCATTCAAGCTTTTCAGGGTTAACATGCAACAGGAGTTATCGTTCCCAGAGTTTGGAGGTTTGCTAATGGCTTCTTCATCTTGGCATAGCAACTTCTTCAGCAAAGCAGGGTCATATTCCTCATCACTGTCAAACATATCCTTTCTTTCTCTCGGGGTCAACCTTCGGACAGCATCTTTGACGTTGGCCAAACACTTCCTGAAGTGGGAGATCCCATCATCGATAAGGATTTCTGCGGGGTTAAACCTCATAGCAGGTTCCTGTTCTTTACTTACGGGAGGGTTTTCTGGGCTTTTTGGCTTTTGGGCTAACCACTTTTCCACTGTTCCTTCCGGCATTTCGACTGTGTCTTCCTCAGTGTTACTACAGTAACTCCAGTGGGAACTTTCATCTTGACCCTGATGACCAATGAGGGCAAAAGCAGGTCGGGATACTTGGCGCCATATAAGGGGTATTCTGGACTCTTCCCCTGACTTAGGGATTACCAAGAAAACATCACTGTCGTCGTAAGATAGGAAGGGGACCGGGGTCGCTTCAAACTTTAAGACCCTTTGTAAGGCTTCCATACATTCTTCTTTAGACAAAGTCTCAGGGGTGACCCTTAGCACTGCAATGGAATCTACTCTTCCCGATGGGGGTTTAGCCTCAATGACGCTTACGTGTTCTAGATCGGCGGGTGGAGCCCACTTCCCTCTTTCAGCTAAAGCTTCGATCAAGTTTCTCCATTCACCGACCAAGTCTTTGTAAGGAGTGTTGAATTCTAGGATGTGAAATTCATACTCTGCCTTATCTGAGATCGCGTCCATTTTCTCTTCCGAGCCCTTGCAAAGGCGACAGACACACTTTGAAGTGATACAGTCCCCCATTCCAGGTCTGTGATTTTCTACCCTATCTTGTCCTCGGGGTTTCACTTCCATTGGCTCAATGTTCATTCCTTCCACTGAACTGTCATCATCACTGTAAATCCATCTGTTCCTATTCTCATTTCTGATTGACTCTTCGCTGCCACTGTCTGAGAGATAGGCAAATTCACAGGCATTGACGAAGTTGGAAAGGTCAGGTTGATACTGGAGTTTTGGGATAAGGAAGCTTGGTTCATGCTAAGGAGGGGGAGTAAATCCCATGGGATAGTGAAGAGGCTGGGTAACTGGGACAACCATGGCATTTGCTCTCTATTGGTAGGGAACAAAGCTGGGTCTTATCTAAGGACGCGAGGGCGTTGGAACCCTGATGGCCTGGGATGTTGGAAAGGACTGAAAAGGGGTAGTCCTTGGTAAGGGATCATATGTGGACGGAGGAGGGCATTGGTTATAGGCTGGGGGAGCTGAGATGACTGCTTCTGGAGTCTCATCTTCTACCATAACCAGGGAACCGTTGGACTCAACCACTATCTGAACCCCATGACGACGGAGCGCATCAATGAGCATGGCTTGCTGTTCCTCATGGACCTTACGACTGTTTCCAAGGCTAATGCTAGCTCTTCTTCCCTAGTCATCTGGTTACCCAAACCACTGCTTTTCTGTCAAATCGGCCATTCGACTCTCCGGGTCGACAAAACCGAGGACTCGGCGAGCTATCTCGAGAATTTCCCGCGCTAACAAGCCGCCGACTGGTATTCTCACCCACTTATTTCTTCTTTGCGGGAAAGGGAAAGGAGAGGTTTAGACTGCGGGGTAGGTGTTTAGTGAAGGCTCGTGCAATATGCAAATTAAGAATCTTCCAGTTTACTTAAAACGGTGTCTTTTATTAATTTCTATTTGGTTGGAAAAGGGGTTGCCCTTCTTTTTCGCAACTACTCTAGATCCTGGATCAGTAGGCTCCATCACTACGTCTATAAGCCCCTCGTATTCCACCTGTATTTTGACCTCCCAGGGTGGACAGCCCTGGGCGAGGGTCCTATAGGGCACACGGATCCCACCGACCGAGAGAGAAGAACGCTCCTAATGGGTCTAGTGGGTCATAGTGTAGCGTTGTGAGAAAATTTCATCTTTTCATCTTTTTGAGTCGCCACCTATATTATTCGATTGGAAACATAGGAAAACCATTTTGAAAGAGATTTGGGTTCGGGGCTTAGGTTATGAAATGGGTAGGTTTAGAAGGCATCCATTTCACCCAATCCGGAGATCGGTCTTGCTAAAGAAAAGAGAGGTTTTCAATCTTTTTAATAAAATAATTAAAGAAGAACAAATAAACCCTAATCAATTTCTTGATTAGGAATGTCGGATTGTGTGCTTCGAGATCGCCTTCATTGGATCGAAGGGACTCTAGGCTAATCCTTTTGATGGGATTACACTACTCTAAAATCAATAGAGAGGTTGAGAAGAGAAACGAAAGTTTAAAGGATGATTACCTTTTGAGAAGAGATTCGGACAGAGTTTCGACTCAAGTTTAGAGTCAAACCTTGATACGGACAGAGCTTCGCCTCGATCCTTGATTTGGATCTTGATGCGGACGGAGCTTCGCCTTGGTCCTTTGATTCGGGCTTCGATGTTCGTCAATCAACGTGGTTGAAGGACGAATTTAGGAGTTGTTTGTGAGTGATTTGAAGGAGTCTTTCGTGGAAAGAAACCAACAAATTGTGTGTGTTGTGTGTGTTCTTGATCAAGGATCAGAATTGTCGACCTCGGAAACACTGAAAGTCATCCAGTATTTATAGGAGTTTGGAGAGGTGAAGGTGGAGAGGGAAATTACCCTAGGAAGGTTCCAGAACTCAGTTCTGATTGGATACCCGAATTGATAAGGTTTTATCCAAAAAGAGAGTTTGAAACGGAGAAGGAGAGTGATTTCTGCACATCCTGTCGAGGGGATATCTCGCGCGAGATATGATATCTCGTGCGAGATAACTAGTCTGATGACTATTTTGTCCTCGTCAGTTGTTCCGTTAGTCAGTTAGGTCCAAAACTAACGAGGTTAGTTAGAAACTTAACGAAACATGACGAAACTGATATGCTTTCATCAAAACATAAAGGAGGGAAGAAGAGTAGTGTAATCATGTAATTATGAGTTCAGAATGGGGTGTCTACAGAGCCCCTCGGCGACAGGTCTTATGAAAGAAGAAGTGTCGTCGATAGAAAAGACATCATTCTGAACACTGGGATGGTCGTGCCGCACGGCTGCCTACGTATCTCTATCGGAGAATCAGACCAAAACGTAGTTCGACTCCAAAACACGAAAAGGTTGCTTTAGGTATTTTGAAAATCATTTTTTTTTTTTGAAAATCGAGGAGATTTTATTTTTGAAAAGGCAAATCCATACTGAGGAATCAAATCATGACCCAATTCTGAAGATACCTGTTTGTCTGAAGTGAGGTGACGATCTTGGCGATTCAAGACCGGGCTTTTGTTGAGGTGACGATCCTGGCGATTCAAGACCGAGCTTTTGTTGAGTAGTACTCGACATACTACTTGTAGATGCTTGACACACCTACTTGGTGACGATCCTGGCGATTCAAGACCGAGCTTTTGTTGAGTAGTACTTGACATACTACTTGTAGATGCTTGACACACCCTAGATGCTTGACACATCTATTTGATGACGATCCACCTGTAAGGGCGCTGAATCGGGCTTTTTTTTGTTGGTGAGTACTTGACATACTTACCCTAGATGCTTGACACATCTATTTGATGACGATCCACCTGTAAGGGCGCTGAATCGGGCTTTTTGTTGGAATATGCTTGACGCATGGCACTTGACGTGATGGATGCTTGACGCGATGGTTGCTTAACGCAAAGGTTGCTTGACGCGATGGTTGCTTGACGCGATGGTTGCTTGACGCGATGGTTGCTTGACGCCATGGTTGCTTTACGCTTTAAGAGATGCTCGACGCACTTAATTGGATGCATAGAAAGGCATATGGTAGGAAAAAATCCAAACACTCAACATGTTTGATCTGAAAGTAAGCACTTGACGTGCTTTTATGTACTTTAATTCCTGCAAGAGGGTTAGTGAAAGCATTGCATAACAACAGATATTCACTTAAGCATTTGTTTGATCAAGACGATCAATGTGCACTCGACTCCAAGAATCAGCGGGGAGAATGAGTTTTATTATGTGAGAATTGAAAATTGTTCGTGATTTAGATTTTGGTCTAGGAGGCCAACTCGTGAGGTCCATCTAAAGATTGAATGAGACAGTCGTCTAATAGGATTCCGTTGAGATGACCCAAGTTCAACACTAAGGTTCGGGATAAGAATTTTCTGTTGTCATAGGACTTCTTCATCGTCAAGCCCCAAGTTTCTCATGTGATGATCATTGACTGAACGATGTCCAAACCACTCCAATGGCTTTTGTTATGTAGAACTTATGATGCCTAATCCAAAGCATGTATTTTCCAAGGCTTCTCTCGACACTAAGCCCCAAGACTTGTTGTATGCTGCAGATGACTTCATGAACAGGTTTGTGAGGCTGCATGAATTGAAGAAGGATCTCCTCCTTTTTCCCTTTGATTTTTGTTTTTTGTTTTTTTTTTTTTCTTTAGTGACGCACCCTGGTTTTTGCCTAGACCGCCCTTTCGGGTTTTCAATCTAGCGGGCATCTCTTTTGCATCTTTTGTTTTTTTGTGCTCTAACTTTTGCCTAGGCCGCTCTTTACGAGTTTTCAACCTAGCGAGCATTTTTTTTTTGAAAAGTATGTTTACTCGAAGAAAACTCAGTTGGAAGAATCTCATTAAGGAGAAAGATGAGATCTCAAGTTTAGTTGGGGAGAGACGGACTCTATTTTTGGAAGGTTATCCAAGCATTGACTCTTTTATGAGGGAGTGTATTCTCTAATGATGATAATGAGAAGTGAAAAGGAAAGCCCCTAATGCAGATTTGATTACTCTTGAGAGTTTGAGTAGAGGTTGACTGGGGGAGGAAAGGTTCGGAAGCCCCAGTTTTGATGCTTGGATTTCAAGAGTGTGTATGAGAATGGCTAAGAAGAAGCCCCTAGACTCAACAAAGAACGCTATATGGCTCAAATGTCTAGAAAAGTCATTTTACCTTTAATGGACCTTGCATCATCTAGAAATGTCTTAACGAGTTTGAAAAGAAAGCCAATCATTAGTACGACTTAAGGCTAAACATTTTTCTTTATGGATTGATGTTGAAAGTCTTCTTCATTCGCGTTGCCATTCGGGCTTCATTGTAAGAGGATGTTGAGGGATCCTCTTTTCTTCATTGATATCACTTGACTCTTCTTCTTTGAGGGAGAGTCCTTCTTGCCTTTGTTGAAATTTCATCCTTGTTGTGGGGCGATGAAGGCTTGAGAGTTTTTTTTTTTTTTTTTTTTTTTTTTTTTTTGATGCTCTAATTTTTGCCTAGGAGGAATTGAGGAGTTTCGACCTAGCGAGCTTTTTATTTATTTTTGTACTCTCAAAGTCTTGAATTGAGTAGCCCCACTTTTCTTGGGATGAATGTTGACAGCAGCGCCTTTGGCTTCCTTCGTTTGTTGATCTTCGACTTTCAACATGAGTAATGTTTAGCCTTAAGCCTTCTAAGGATAGTTTCATTTCAAACTTGTTTAGAAGTTTCTATTTTTCGTGATGATTTAAGGAATGAGGGTCCACTATTCAGCATGGATCAATTGATACTCATAAAGAAAACAACTTTTGGGAAAGTGTTTAGGATAAAGAGATAACTTTTATTGATAAGGAAATTCGAAACAGACTCGATAGTTTACTTGACACAAACTAGAGAGGATAGAGATGGACTAGAATGACAGAACGACTCTTCGAGAACATACTATGTTTTTTTTCTTTTCTTTTTTTTTTTTTTTCAAAGGAAAAAGGGAGAGGACAATCGGAGCCCCAAGGTGGTGATGCTTCAGTTGATCTTGCCGGCTTCATACAAGTCTTGGATGGCATCCCTCAAATTGTAGCAATTGTTGGTGTCATGACCACTAAACTGATGGTACTCACAAAATTTGTCGTGGTCCCAATCTTCCCTCATTTTCTTAGGATGATAGTCTTCCATGGGCTTCAATTTTCCTTGGCCTACTAGATCATCGAACATCTCCTTAAGAGTAGTCCCTCCAAAATCATGATAGGTACGACCGGTGCTCCCCTTTATTGGACGATTCTCCTTTTCTGAATTCTTTCTAAGAAGGATCAATTCATCAACTCTAAGGCCCGATTTATGGAGTTCAAGGAAACTAGGGAAGTAATTGCCGGCAAGCTTCTCTTGGTACTCTTCGCGGAGACATTGAAGTAGGATATGAATTTGTTCGTCTAGGCTTGGCCTATCAACGATTTCAGTCAGTTTGATCCTCCATCTCTTGACGAAGTCTGCGAATGATTCATTCGGAAGTTGCTTGGTTTGCTCAAGGTCTCTCCTAGTAGTGCGGTAGGTAGTGTTGTCCTCAAATTGTTCTTGGAAGGCACGACTGGCGAGTGGCCAATCAAGCCTTGTGGAGAGTGGAAGAGTCATGTACCAATCTCTAGCGGCACCGTCAAGGGTTTGAGGGAAGCATTGAACTAGCAAGTTGTCATCGACACCCATAGGTAGCATGGCCCAAGAGTAGGTTTCCAAATGAGCTTTAGGGCAAGTAGAACCATTGAATTTTGCAATGTCGGGCGTCTTGTACTTTCTAGGAAGCTTTGACATGGATTGACGAAGGGTTTCATAGTCGATAGAGAGCGAGGCTCCCTTGCTCACATCGAGGGATGCAAGTTTCTTTTCTAGCATTGCCATGGTGAGAGGTTCGTCCTTGCTTTCCCTCTTTCTTTCTTTCTTGGAAGCATAACTCTCATTGTCGGAGGAGGAAGATGATGAGCTAGACTCATACACCTTTTTTTTGTGCTTGCGGTGCCTTTTAGCTTTCTTAGTGTATGATACTTCGTCATCGGAAGAGGACTCATTCTCTTTCTTCTTTGAGCTTAATTCAGCCAATTGTTGTTTCATGGCTTGGAGTTCGTCAACCATGGCTTTCATTTCCCCGGCTTGGATTCTCCTTTCAAGTTCTAATTTGGCCTCCATTTCATCGGCTTGGGCTTGTAGCATTTCTTCATATCGAATCCTTTGGTCCTCAATTTCCTTCTTGAGTGCTTCAGAATTCATTGTGTCGGAAGGAAATTGAAATGCTACCGTTGGAGAGGTAAGGGAGCTTGACGACCTTAGAGATGAACTAGAGATATCCCAACGAAACGTCTTTTAGAATATTAGCCCCAAACGATCCTAGATGGAGAAAAGGATGATGGTTAAAATTACCTCACGAGTGATTTTTTTTGAAGTTTTATTTTTATTAGAGACGGAGTTTTGACTCAAGGAGGGAGCGCACATCGATTATCAATCACAAACACAAAATGTGCAAATAATATCTCGCGCGAAACTAGGTTATCTCGCACGAGATAACCATTCGGAGAGATGGATTTTATTCCTTTTTATTTCCTAAATTCATGGTCGGACGGACAAATATCCGTTTTCTATCTAGCATCCTAGGTAAATTTTGCAGGTATACGTAATTCAAACCAAACCTAGGAACTCGGTAATTGACCATTCTTTGAAAAGTAAAGCCACGTAAAATTGACCGGAAGGATTTTTTTTTTTAAAGGGACTTCCGAAAGGGTCATTCCGAAGGGACATTTCCGAAGGGACTTTTTCTTTTTCCGAAGGGACTTTTACGAATCCTTTCTCGATAGTCAATTTTACATTAACTTTATTTTTGTCAAAGACAAGAAAGATTACCAAGTCAAAACCGACCGGTCACGGAGTGTTCCTAAAAAGGACAATCTACATGATATGTGGCGATGCAGGGCTGGAAGGCTAGGCTCCCCGCGATATGACAATCTAGGTGGATTGAATACGCGGAGTGGGATGATCCAACTTCGGAGAGACCGGCGACTAGGTGGTTACCGTCATCCGTCCTTAGTGTGGGTCCCGGGTTTATAGAGGGTATGTAGTGCAATGACAGATATAATATGATGTGCGCGTGTGTGATAGTCAATCTATGTGATAGAGTAAAATAGAAAGTTTTTTTTTTGATAGTCAAAAGAGAAAACAGATAGTGGCCGCACCAAGTGGTTGCCTACATTTCTCCCAATCTAGGAAGACTCAGGCCGTCGTAGTTCCACATAACGAGAGATAAAGAGAGATAAATAATTTAATTTACAACTCCCGAATCCCCAATGGACCGGACTTTAATTAAATAAAACCCAATCACACGCAGTTCATAAATAATAATCAATTATTTAAGGAAAATAAAGGTCCGAGTTCTACACCTTAAGGGAGGCCTTAAGATGCAGGAACTCTGCAGATAATGAATGCAGGATCCCCCTTACGTGTTCGACTCTCGTCTTGGATTATGAGATGAACGGGAGAAACCAGAAAACAACCAGATTGCCGAGGCGATATCTCGCGCGAGATATGATATCTCGTGCGAGATATGCCTCATCTGAGAGCAGAAAATCGAATTTACAATTTTTTTTTGAAAACCTCTCTTTTAATTTTGACGCAAGTTTAAGCCTCTTAATTTTCAGTCCCCAGCGGAGTCGCCACTGTAGCGTTGTGAGAAAATTTCATCTTTTCATCTTTTTGAGTCGCCACCTATATTATTCGATTGGAAACATAGGAAAACCATTTTGAAAGAGATTTGGGTTCGGGGCTTAGGTTATGAAATGGGTAGGTTTAGAAGGCATCCATTTCACCCAATCCGGAGATCGGTCTTGCTAAAGAAAAGAGAGGTTTTCAATCTTTTTAATAAAATAATTAAAGAAGAACAAATAAACCCTAATCAATTTCTTGATTAGGAATGTCGGATTGTATGCTTCGAGATCGCCTTCATTGACTGAAGGGACTCTAGGCTAATCCTTTTGATGGGATTACACTACTCTAAAATCAATAGAGAGGTTGAGAAGAGAAACGAAAGTTTAAAGGATGATTACCTTTTGAGAAGAGATTCGGACAGAGTTTCGACTCAAGTTTAGAGTCGAACCTTGATACGGACAGAGCTTCGCCTCGATCCTTGATTTGGATCTTGATGCGGACGGAGCTTCGCCTTGGTCCTTTGATTCGGGCTTCGATGTTCGTCAATCAACGTGGTTGTAGGACGAATTTAGGAGTTGTTTGTGAGTGATTTGAAGGAGTCTTTCGTGGAAAGAAACCAACAAATTGTGTGTGTTGTGTGTGTTCTTGATCAAGGATCAGAATTGTCGACCTCGGAAACACTGGAAGTCATCCAGTATTTATAGGAGTTTGGAGAGGTGAAGGTGGAGAGGGAAATTACCCTAGGAAGGTTCCAGAACTCAGTTCTGATTGGATACCCGAATTGATAAGGTTTTATCCAAAAAGAGAGTTTGAAACGGAGAAAGAGAGTGATTTCTGCACATCCTGTCGAGGGGATATCTCGCGCGAGATATGATATCTTGTGCGAGATAACTAGTCTGATGACTATTTTGTCCTCGTCAGTTGTTCCGTTAGTCAGTTAGGTCCAAAACTAACGAGGTTAGTTAGAAACTTAACGAAACATGACGAAACTGATATGCTTTCATCAAAACATAAAGGAGGGAAGAAGAGTAGTGTAATCATGTAATTATGAGTTCAGAATGGGGTGTCGACACATAGGAACTTTTAATGCACGAGCGATATGGATTATAGTCAAGGCAATGCCGGGAATGTCTCGTCTTTCAGCCTTAACGGAATTTTCGGCAGAGTTTCGCTTGCGCGATTGACGTTTTGACTTTTCGGCATTGTCTGAGAAGATAATAGGCATGGATCAGGAGGTAAAAGCTGGATGACACAGTGTCACATTGAACTTCATTGCATACGTTGCGTGAGTCAAAGTCACATTCAATGTCGGGTCAAGATCTTGCCAATTTTTTCCTTGTCGGAATTTCGGCAGAGCTTCGCTTGCGCAAAAGATCTTTGGACTTTTGGCACGGACTCGGGCTCGACTCTTACCTATCCCGTGCGGGTCAAAGTCAAAGTCAATGCCGGAGTCAAGATTCTGCCAATTTTCCTTGGCGGAATTTCGGCAGAGTTTCGCTTGCGCGAAGGATCTCGACTTCCGTCATGGGCTAAGGTTTGACCTTTACGGGGGTATGCAACTGGGCTATATGACACGGACTAGACCAAAAACCAACCAAAAGTCACGGTTTTAAAATGTGTGACACGGACTGTGCATTGGTCGACACTGGCTGCCATGGGGAGTTTGGGGTGATTCCGTGCGCGCCCGGGAGCATCGTAATACTGTCCGTGACTGTAGCTGAACAACCACCCCGAGTTAAAGGGACGTGCGTGTAAAGTGTACAGAATATATAAGGTGCGCGTAGTGTGCGGCCTCCTAAAAACGTTCCTTTTTTAGTTAAAACAGAAATTTTCAGAAATGTGTTTTAAAGGAATGATTTTTCGGGATGGGGGGAAATGCAGCAAATAAGCACGTAAATTTTCTGGGAGCCCCGGTCAGTCTTGGAACTGAATAGCCCCAAGCTTCCAAGGCTGCCAGATTAACCTCAATTTTTGTCCTGGTGGAATTGCCAATGAAGCGGCCCGGCTAGGATTCAAGGAGAATCAAGCCGTACGGCTGCATCAATCAATTTTCCAGGTTCCAATTTCTTTCATCTGCAGGTTGCTTCCCCGGCCTTTTGGCACCTTTTCAGCTTCAGCAAGCTTCCTGTTCAGCATTCAAAATGTGCACAATTCCCAAGAACCAATGATGCATGCAATGCAAATGCAAGAAAAGAGGGCAAACATGAGGATCAGATCCGCGGCGGAAGGCTAACCCTCTCAAAAAAAGCTTTTCTTTTTTTTTTCGAAAAGAGATACCGGTACGTGGGATTGTTAGACCATAGTTTATCCCAGACTCGTGTTAGGAGGCGATAACGGGAAGCTTAATGGTTTCCACCTATATACCAAGTATCATAATTTTTTTTTATTTTAAAAATGAAAGCTTTTTTTTTTGGTTATTCTCCCTAGCGGAGTCGCCAAACTGTGAATATGTGGTGCCCAAGATCGCGGCTCTTTTATTTTTTTTTTATTTTGGAACCGCTTTCTCGTGTAAGGGAATCACCGCCTCACATCGGTTTGGAAACATCCGATTTAAATTGAAAAACGGAGTCGACACGCCATTTTTATTTCCTCAAAACTTTGAAGAAAAGGATTTGGGTCCGGGGGTTAAGTTACCCCTCAGGAAGAACGGTTCGTCGTTCACCCAAGGAACCTTGGCAAAGCAAGTCTTCCAAGATCCGACTTTCATGCTTGCCTTAGTGTTTTCGTGTGTGGGATGTGTTTTTGAAAAGGAGGGAATGTACCGAGTTATCTTCCGGACGTATAAACCATGAGTTGGTTATCGCTCGGGATTCCTTGGATTTTGATATGTTCGGGATTTTGATCCCGTTCTCATCTTGGACTTATGATCATCATTATGAGACCTTGGGTCGCATGTGATCAAGGTAGGGACACCTTTTTTATAGTCCAAGGATGAGACTCTTTAGAATGGAAGGACCTTTGCCCATCAATCCTACATCTTGAGACGATTTGAGCTTTGTCGGGCCATTTATGCTCGTCTCAAGTGATGATCGGAGATGTAGGGGCTCAAGTTCATCCTTTTCTAAAGGAGAATCCGTCTATGGCATCTTTATGTGGAGGAAATGATGTAAAGATAGGACCTTTACACCATTACACTCCATAGGATGCTCCAAGTACCAAAGGGGACTAAGGGAGGGGTATAAAGATTGGATATTTATACTCATCCTATGCCTTTTTGTGCCTTATGAAGGTCACTAGGCAATCCTTGGAGAGAGATCCAACCATGAGGGACATGAGGAATGCATTTTAAACTAAAGATGACATTGTTATGCTAACATATGTAATGAACATGATGCGAGCTAAGACTAGGAATGAAAAGGAAGGACCTTTATGGCTTTTCTATCTCCTTTATGAACCTTTTAGGTGGACAATCCTTGGAAGCAAGGTCTATGGGAAGGGGGATAACATTCATGCATAAAGATGGCATTTTTATGGAAAAAGATGACATTTTTATATGCAAAGATGACATTTTTATATGCAAAGGATGCTATTTTCACATCATCATATGAGAGATCCACCCTAGAACAAGCCATTTGAGGTCTTATTGTTCATCCTTGGGTTGAATCCTCCATGAATCCCATGTGATAGGGGAATGGGGGTAATATGATCTACATGCCTAAAGATGTGATTTTTAATGGCAATATATCAAATACCAAGCAAGTATATGGCAATATATAAAGCAAGGAACAATATATCAAGTAATGACAAGTATATTTTAGGGAAAGGGGGAGGAGAGGTTACCAATGGTGGTATTCCTCTATCTCCTTGAAGTTTGCCTAGGGAAGGACCAACTTTTGAAGGGTTTTGAAGAGGGGGAGGTGATTTTGGTTGCTCTCAGCTTTCTAGAATTTCGTGTAGGTATTTTGGCAGAGTAATAGTGCCAAAAACTGTATATGAAAATGGGTAGAGGAGGACTCTATTTATAGGGACTCTGGTGATGGATAATGAAGCCGTGCGGCTGTAACCCCCAGCTAATGAAGTCGTGCGGTCTTATCCATTAGTGACTCACCTTATTTCTAGAACCATGCAAGGTGGCATTCTAGAAGGTGTTTTCCAGCGAGGAACTACGTGGAATTTTAATTCCTAACAAGTCCTTCACCCCTTGGAAGGTTTAGAAAAGTTCCCAAATTGCCCCTGAACTTTAGGAAAGTCCGGGGAATTGCCGGGAAACTTAATCGGAAGGCATGAGCCAGATTTGGGTACTTACAACTTCCTACACAAACAAACCCTAGGAAGATAGAATGTAACCAATATAGGTAAGATCTCCTTCCGAACTCTAAATAAATTCTTTCATTTCCAAGTCTTTAAATATATTATTGCTTAAAATATTTTGTTTATAATTTAGTCTTTATTTACTATATACGTAGACCCAAACCATCTACGTGATCCCATAAGATCTTCCATGCACAATGTGCATAAGAATGGAGGTCTGACGGTGATAGTGGTTTGTTCATATTCCTTGTACTGTCTTTCCTTTATTTACTTTCAAATATATTCCATTTCTTAAAACACAAACACACACACACACAAAACTTTCAAAGAAGGGTTTAGAAAGACTAATGTATAAGAGGCATCTCGGGTGAGCTCAAAATTCTCTTCCTAAGGCATAACCTGACCTCCAAACTCAAAATCTCATCACACAACAAAAAGCTTTTTTTATTTCAATGTTTTGGGCATAATCAAAACGGCATGGCGACTCTGCCTTTTCAAAGAAATTCATCCGTCCAATCCATGAAACAATCTTTTCATCCCAATGTGACCCACGTCGGGCCCCGCTGGATCGGGTAATTTCAGTGACCACCGAGGGTACAAGCACTAATGGCATTCCAGTATTGGAGATGAAGCATGATATTGACCAGATTCACTACTGAAATCCCGAAAACCCAAGTTTGTTGCATGGATCTTACTGTTTCTTGGGACAAGATACCTCTAGCCATGAGGATGATGCGTAAAATGAACTACCTTCTGGGGATGGGTTTGGGAAAGAGACTACAGGGCATGCACAAGATTATCAAGGTCAAAGAGTAAGTGAATCGTCATTGTTTGAGATACAAGCCTATCCCAAAGACAAAAAGGAAGAAAAAGCAATTGCATGTAAGAAATGCTTGACTGCTTTAGAAAGAATCCCGCATGTGATTCTTAATCTCTGTCCTTATAGTTTCAATATAAGTCGCTAATTTGTGAGGAAAAATGATTAGTTTGATAGCATGAGGCCAAAAGAGCTATAGTTGATTGATAATTGGGGAAAGTTGCAAGAAAACCTCAAGAAGTTTAGAGGCGTCAATGCCAATCCTTGAAGAGGATGTTTCTTGACATATCAAGCATGTCTAGGGTTAATACCACCACTGTTCAGCACAAGTACATATTTAAGGGAGTTTTCGAGATGGTGAAACATTTTGAGATGTTTTCCATGGATGAGACAATGATTGGCAAAGTCGATGAGCTAGTGCTTGAGTTGGCAGTTTCCAAGGCTAGTAAGCAAGAGTTCACTGAAGACGCCTAGAACGGACTGATACTACAACAACTTTTTGGGGAAGAGATTAATGTGTCGGATTTGATTGGCTTGGGCCCAAATGACTCGGTGGTGGCCGTGATTGAGATGGATGGCATGAAACCCTTTGATCCCTGCACCTTGGTGACTCGGTCAGCTATTCCTTTGAAGAATTGGGTGACTTTCTTAGGACCAGCAGTGAGCAAGCAGCAAATGATCGAGAAGCTTGGATTGGTTCCTCGTCCCTTAGGGTCTAGCTTTTTCGAGTCCCCTGAGTATTTTGGTATAGAGTTTGAGTCTCCCAATCATGCCGAAGGCCTTATGCCCGAGGATTACCAGCTCGTAGCTAATGTTTTTTTCCCGTTTGCTTTGAATGAAATGGTTGACCTTTCTGAGTATCCTCTCAATGTCACTTTAACTAATGATAAATCAACTAATAATTTAAAAATGGTTAATAACTTTTCATTTGAAAAAGATGCAAACACACTAAATGAACAATACATTAAAGAAATCTTTAAGCAGGTTGTTGACCGAGACGAGAGGAAAACCATGCCCAAGTTGCCAAAGAGGTTTTGACTCGTTTGAACCTGGGACAACCAAGGAGCCTAAAGAGACACATATTGGCAGTTTCTTCAGGGGAGCCGAGCAAGAAGCTTTGATTTATTTGCTCAAGGAGTGTGTGGATGAGTTCGCTCGGTCTTATAAGGATATGTCTGGCCTCGATCCTTCTATCGTCAAGCAGAAATTGCACAGAATCAAACCCGAGTGGTCCTTTCAAGTAAAGAAAGAAATTGAAATGTTGCTCCGTGTCGGCTTCATAAATGTGATCAAATACCCAACTTGGCTCTCTAACATTGTCACGGTTACCAAAGCAAACAGGAAGGGTTTTTGTTTTGTGGATTTTTGAGACCTCAACAATGTAAGCCCAAAGGATGACTTTCCGCTACCAAATATAGATATGCTTGTAGACACCACAACCAATTTTGAGGTTAAGTCTTTTGTGGATGGGTTTTCAGGCTATAATCGGATTAAAATAGCCGAGAAAGATCAAGAAAATACTGCTTTCACCACTTTGTGGGGAATTTACTAATATACGATGATGCCTTTTGGGTTGATGAATGTCAGGGCTACCTACCAGCGAGTTGCGACCGATTTTTCCATGAAATGATCCACAAGGAAATTGAGGTGTATGTAGATGACATTATTATTCATTCCAAGGGTTCGGATGGACAGCACTTGGTCGACTAGAGGAAATTCTTTGACAACCTATGAGATTGAATCCCGCAAAATGCACGTTTGACATGATCCGGGGCAAGGTTTTGGGTTATATGGTCACAGAGCGAGGTATTGAAGCAGATCCTCAGAAAATTAAAGCTATTGTTGAGATGAAGCCACCCCGAACACAGATGAAGGTTAAAATCTTCATGGGTCGATTGTAGTACATAAGCCGCTTTGTTTACAAATTAACTTCTATCTGTGAGTCAAATTTCAAGTTGATAAAGAAGAATGCAGATGTCGAGTTGAATTATGGATGCCAGGATGCCTTTGATAGAATTAAGACATATCTCGTAAATCCCCTGATCATCTGTCCTATGCATGGGGATAAGTCGATCTTACTATATGTGACCGTCATTAACACTGCAGTTGGGGCTATGCTAGCCCAAGAGAAGAAAGATTCAAAAATGGAGAATACAATCTACTTCATGAGCCGAAAGTTCCCAGGGAGTGAGCTCAATTACTCAGCCTTGGAAAAGACCTATGTGACTTTAGTCTAGGTGGCCGTGAAGTTGAAGCATATATGCAGTCTCACTCCGTATAACTCATCTCAAAGATGGACCCCATCAAGTATCTGTTCGACAAGCCCTCAATATCGATGAGACTCGCAAAATGGTCCTTCTTTTTAGCAAAATTCGACATTAAGTACATGACAAGGAAATCAATAAAAAGTCAGGTAATGGTTGAACAATTAGCAAATTTCTCATTTGATGAAACCCAAGGCCCCGAACCACTGTTTCCAGATGACAATATTTTTTTGCTAGATAATGAGAACCGTTGGCAACTTTTCTTCGGTGGGGCAGCTAACAAAAGTGGAAACGATATTGGCATGCTTTTAGTGGATCCCAAAGATGAGCACACTCCCATTGCCATAAAACTAAACTTTGTCATTACCAACAATGAAACCGAATACGAAGTGTGTATAGACAAATTGGAAGCCCCCCTTGAAAGAAACATCAAGGAATTGGAAGTATACGAAGAGTCGGCCTTGATCATCAACCAAGTCTCCAATAGATGGAAAATAGTAGACTCGGGATTGCAGAAGTACTATGCTTACAGGTAGGAGCTCATAACGCAGTTCAGAGAGGTTACCTTTCATTATTTGCCCAGAGATAGAAACTGGTTTGCCGATGATTTAGCACTCTAGATTCTCTTGTGGAAATACCTGAAGGCAAGTCGGTAAATCCGTTGGGATGAAGGGAAAATCCGGCTAATTATTTTAATATTGAGGTAAAATCTGAACTAGTCAACGAGCCGTGGTATAATCAAGTCTACCAATATCTTAAGAAAGGGGAAGCTTCCTTCATGATTAAAGAAGGAAAGTACAAGGAAGTAATCAAAGCCAAAATCATGACAGCTTTAAAGCGCTTGGCCTCCCGCTACGTCATCTTGGGGGACATGTTGTATAAAAAGGGTAATCAAGGACTTCTTCTTTGTTGTATCACTAAGGAGAAGGCAGTTGAGCTCATGAATGAAATCCATGGTGGGGCATGTGTCCTCATATGAATGCTCGAGCTTTGATGCAATTATCCTCCGGATGGGTTACAATTGGATCTCCATGGATACTGACTACGTTCAGTTTGTGAGAAAATGTGACTATTGCCAGCGTTTCTCTAATCTCAACCATATCCCTCCTCACGATTTGTACTGCATGACTACTCTTTCTCCATTTGTGACTTGCAAAATTGATGTTATCGGCAAAGTGACTCCAGTTAGGTTCATTGGTCACGATTTTGTGCTAGTAGTAGTGGACTATTTTACAAATTGGGTAAAATCTAGGTCCTACAAAGTCTTGACTTCTACAAAGGTGTCCCAGTTCATCAAGAGAGATATCATGTGTAGGTATGGGGTGCCTAATGATATTATTTCAGACAACAGATCCCACATTGCATGAGAATGCGATAGACTGCTGATCGAGTTCAAAGTTACCTGCCATAAGTCTTCCCCCTACTGACCTTTGTAAGTACCCCAATCTGGATTGCCTTCCACCAAAGTGCACGAGAAGGACTATAAAAGGACTATCCAGGGAATATAGGAAGTTTTGGGGCCTTCCAGGCATTAAATTGACCTTTTTAAGTGGCATAAGAACCCTTAAAAAGACCTTGATGGAATAACTAAAATATGTAAAAACCTTATCTAGACAACTGGATGAAGGATCTAGCCTCTTTCGAGGCGGTTAAAGCAAACTGGTATGTATGACCTCTTTAGGGCAATCCGTACGACCCCATTTGTAAAAGGAAGCGCCTATAAATAAAACCCTTCCCTTCCCCCATCTTTTCAGGGACCTCCTTTTCCTTCCAGCAACCTAGGGGAAACTCTACCGAATTTCAGACTCCCTTTCTCTCTCCTACAATCCATAAACACAAAACTCATTTTCTCTCATCCAAGAAGAGAATCTAGCTCAAAGCTAATTATGGATGTGTTTCTACACATCCAAATGATATACTTTTAGACTTATTTGATTCTCAACCTTGGATGTTTTAATTTCTTTTTGGAGTGTTTATGATTCTAGGGAATAGAAGGATAAGTCTATATATTATGATTTTAAAGAGTACAAAAAGGAACGATCAAGAGCGGAGCAGCAGTAAAGGAGGAAATAATGGAAATAATAGAAGGACAAGAAATATATGACCTTGAGAAACCAAGACCAATGGATATTAATCGATGATAGCTTTATAACGATATGTGGCACATCCAAATTGGAGTCAGTGTGAAAAAGTTATGACCTCCGAATCTCGACCTTTCACGATCCAATCTCGACCTTTCAGTGTAATGGGGATGTAGGCAGCTAATGTGCGGTCAAAAAGATTGTAAAGGTTTGTGCTTGTGTCACCCTTATGGGTCTCTCTGAGTTTGTGGGTTTATATAAGAGTATAAATAATGTCACCCTCCAAAAATATTTTCCTTTTATTTTGAGTCACTGTTATTGTTTTAGCAGATTTTATGCTTGTTTTATTTGTTTTGTGGTGATGTGCAAACATTTGGGTCAACCAACTCACATGGGAGCCAAGGCACCGACGAAAAAGGGACAAAAATTGGACAACAACAGTTCTGAAGAAGGGAGCGCCTGCACTAAGGAGGGGGCGTCCGCTCCCAATGAATTTCAAATGGATGGACTTTTTGGAATTTTGGGGCACCTGCTCCCAAGACTTGGGGGCTTCTGCACCCCTTATGCTTAAACAATTAAAAAAAATTCTGGAATTAGGGAGTATCCGCTCCCAAGGAGGGGGAGCGTTTGTTCCTAAAGGCATTTGGCGTCAGTTCGAGTTGCTATCAAGGGGGAAAATGGGAGACACACACACAAACCCTGGTCATCCCCTAGCCTTTCTCTCTCTAAAAATCCCTCTACCCAACTTCTTGCTCTCTCTAAAATTCACCTTCCAAACTCTCAATTCATCAACCTTATTCACCAAACCACCATACCCACCTTCAATCATCGCTTGATTTTAAGTTATAACCCCACATCACCATATATTTTGGGGAAATTTTGAAGATTGTTGATGCTTTGTGGAAGGAGGATTCTTTTGTTCTTTTGAGCTTGATTTTGAAGAAGGAAGAGTGGGGGAGATATTGCATGTACAATGCCCATCCTCTCATGTCATCTCCTCCAACTTCGACAAATTTTCCGGCAACCTCTATGATGACCTATTCCGGTAAAGTAAGCATACTTTTTGTTCTATTTTTGTATTGGGGTTTGATTTCTAGACTCTCGGATCATGTCTAGAAGGGGTAGAGGTCGAACTAATGTCCCAACTCTCCCAGTTGAGAATGTGCCACAGTTTGATCATGAGAGATTTGTGTCTGAAAAAGCTGAGAAATTCTTCAATAAGCACCAAGCAAATGGGTTTAATGTAGAAAGATAATTTGATTGGCGTAGTTGTGGCATGAATGGGATTTTTTCATTCTATAAATGGAAGACACTTGAATCTGATTCTCATACTTGGGGGTTGAATCTTATTGTTAAAGATTTTTATGCTAATGCCTTTGATAGAGGAGACACACCCAATTCTTTCGTGCAGGGGTATGAAGTCCCATACACTAGTACTATGATCAACATGTATTATAGCATGTCAAACAACATGACTGAGGATAACTGTGCATATCAGATATTGGCGAAGGCTATAAAAATGAAAGTGGATATTTTAGGCTATCTCCCTATGCTATCTACTACTCTTGGGGTGGAAATTGATCCTACTTGGTACCGAAAGGGAAATATCTTAAAAACTAAGCACTTGAGTTTTGAGTTGGAAGTCTTGCACCATTTTATTTGTGAACGGATCATGCCTTCTTCTCACTGCGGTGATATTAATTGGAGGAGGGCAAATCTGATGCATGTGGTGCTAAGCAAATGGAAAATAAACATTTGGTTGATTATAAGGCAAGAGATCATTCGCCTAGCCAAGAAGATGGGGAATTCAAATTATAATTTCCCTATTCTCATCACAGAATTTACAAATATAGCAGGAGTACATATGAGTGAGTGGAATCAGGAATTGAGGTCAGGGCTAAAAATTTTAAGACCACTCTTACGAGCTTTAATCGGTCAATAGCAGTGGCAGGTGAGGGGTATAGGGGTGATGATGAGGAAGATGTAAAGTTATATAACATGGACCCAACTGAAGCAACTTACTATTTAGCGGGCCAAGTTGGGATAGAGTACAACATGAGTGGATTGAGGATGGAGTATGGGCAACTCCGGACTATAGCTGATGTCGAGTTTGATAGAAACAGATTATGGAGAGAAAGGATGGAACTGAAGCTCGACACTGAGATAGGGGATGCTCGGGCCTTTAGGGAGGAGCAGTTGAGGATGATGCATATGATGATGGAGAGGTTGCCTCCCCTTCCACGCTACTCCCCCTAATAGCAATATGATCCCCATCAGATGGATTGGCAGTAACAACAGTATCCAGGAGAGAGCTCGAGCCAACAAGGTCCATGGGACCACCACCTTTGTCCCCTTAATATTATTAAATATGTGATTGAAAAGTGACCAATAAAGAAAGAGGTAATGTCATTAACCCTACGTGTATTAAATATGACAAAGTTCAAGTTTGAGGGTTGAGGCATTGGGCAATGTGGGTGAGCGGAGAGGTAAATTTAAGTGAAGATGTATTGTAATTAGAAGACTTTCTAGTTTCACTTTCTTGATTTTGTATGTCCTTATCTTCAATTTTAGTCATTTACCTAGCCCAGGCGAAATGTCGCGAGCATTAACCGATAAACCATATTTTGATTCATACTAAGTAACCAAGTTGACAGTCGTGTAAACATGCATATGAGTGTCCCTTTACATTGTATTATCCAGTATCATTGAAGTATGGCATGACTTAGCAACCCCATAAAAAAATACTACTTTGGTGGCAATGATTTCTCACTAGTCATTCATCATTCAAGTTGTGGTGGAAAATTGTGAGTTAGATGCAACAATGTGATTGTAATTCAATATTTATTGTCACTTGTTGTGTACATTGTGTAAGGATCTGAGACTTGTCTGTCCAACAACCCGTTATATGCTGAGAACATCCCAAAAATATTTACTGTTATCTTCATGTTTGTATGTTTTATAGTTACAATGTAGTGATGTTCTATTTTACTAGAGGATGATCAAAAGACAATATTGGGGGTATTTGATGGATGTGTTTTTACAGGTTTAAATGATATACTTTTCAGTCTAGTTTGATGCTCAACCTTGGGGTTTGTTAGTCTTTTGAGTCTTCTATAAGTAAGTACATGGTAAAAAAAAGGATGTGTTTTGTGGGCTTCAGAAAGCAAAAAGGGCTTTAGAGGTATTAAGGCTGGGATCGGTATTGCAAAACATAGGCAAATGATCGAGGAGGAATAATAGAAAAGTGAAGGACCAGCTTGGAGGAAAGACTGGGAGCATCTGCACCAAACATGTGGGGGCGTCCACTCCCAAACCGGCAGAAACAATTCAAATTTCTGGAATTGGAGAGCGTCCGCTCCCAAGCCCGTTCAGCAATTTCCAGTTTCCTTTTTCGACAAGGATTGTGAAATCTTTTCCCAGTTTTAGTGTTTTATGATTCTTGTATAAATAGGAGAACTCCAGCATTTTTTAGGAACTTATGTTTTTAACTCTTTAGATCAAGTTTTTGTAGAGACGAGAATTTGGGATTCGAGTTTTTAATTCAAGGTTTAATTCAAGTTTATGTATTCAATTGAAGATTTGTCGATGTCGTTATGAATATGAGCGACTAATCTCCTTCATCTGCAGAGTTAAGGTAATATGGATTAATCTTTTATACATTAATTAATTCTACAATCAATCAAAAGTTGGGTACTTTAAAAGTATTCTTAATCAAAGTTTTCTAGCTACAATCACATGTGTAGATGTGATTGGCTTTTACCTAAATTAGTGTTTGGTGATTATTAATTGATTGCTTGATCCATACAAATTCATACTTTTAAACAATATATAATTTTGGTTTGTCAAGTGATTGCAAAACAGATTGTAGGTTCTTTATTCCTAGGATTTTAATGGGATGTGTAGACTTTACAAAAGATATAATATTTGGAGAACACTAAATTGTAGATGTTTGAACGCCCAATTTTACTTAAGAGAATGAACCTCCAACAATGATTGATTGTATTATTAATAGTCATATTGGTGAGATACATATTAATCCATTTCGTAGGTCCTTCTCCTCTTGAATTCAGTAATCTTTAAATTACTTTGTTTATTTTCTTGTTTTAGTTGTTAATTATTTCATATTTTTAAGTAGTTTATTAAAATAAAAACCAAAATCAGTCTTTTATTTTTTGTTTACTGTTGAGAACACAAGTCCCTATGGATCCGATATCGACCTTTCACGGTCCAATCTCCAATCTCGACCTTTCACGGTCCGAACTCCAATCTCGACCTTTCACGGTCCAATCTCCGATCTCGACCTTTCACGGTCCAATCTCGTTCTTTTATGGTCCAATCTCCGATCTTGACCTTTAATGGTCCAATCTCCAATCTCAACCTTTCACGGTTTGATCTCCAATCTCGACCATTCATGGTCTAATCTCGACCTTTCACGGTCCGATATCCGATCTCAACCTTTCACGGTCCGATCTTCAATCTCGACCTATCACGGTCTGATATTCAATCATGAACTTTCATGGTCTAATCTCGACCTTTCATGATCTAAATCGACCTTTCACGGTTCGATCTTCGTCTCCATCCTCAATCTCTATTTTGATTTTGTTCAAAACAAAAATAATCATAAGAATCCAAAAAATATTTGAGAAAATCATTTCAAAAAAAAGTGAAGATCAAATCTTTTCTTTATTTCATATTTGTATGGTCAAAAAGTGAAGATCAAATCATTTCAAAAAAAAAGTGAAGATCAAAAAATATTTGAGAAATGAACATTAGCTTTTTCCCCTATCCTTCTTTGATCTTCAAAGTCTTAGTTTTTCAATCCTTGCCTATTGAAGCCTCTGATGCTTTCATCTCTGAACCTGAATATTATATCATTGATCAACAACTGAAAAAGGGTAACAGGTATTCAAAAGATCTTCCTTGGAAAAAATCTGATGAAACTGCCTCTATTCTTCCTGGTACTATCTCACGTGATATCCCAAGTGCTTCCCCAGGTGTTGCCCCTAATACTTTTGCAGGAACTGATGTTGTATGTATTCTGTCCAATATGATAAATCTTCTTGGCAACACTCCTCCATCAATCCCAAAGACGACAGTGCTGAATTTCTTGCACAAACAATCAAGTGCAATGGGAGAAATCAGTGAGGAATGGGCTAAGCTTAAGCAGGCTATTGATACTTTCATTGATGAAATTTCTTCCCAAACAGGGGGAGGATTTGCTGCTGCTACAACTTCTGGAGCTGGTGTTACTGCAGGTGCTACCACCAGTGCTGGCCCAAGTGATGGTGGAGGTGATAGGGAAGGAGATCAGGAGGAAGATGAAGAAGAAGAGGAGTTTGAAGAAGAAGAAAACTGAAACCTGAAGGTTGTTGAACCTGAAGGTTGATGTTGCCACTAACTTGTTGGTAGATTTGGTTTATGGTGTCCTAAAACAATTTCTTTTTATTTGGTGATGTGTTTCCTAAATAATTTACTTTTATTTTGTTTATGTTGGTTGCAAAACACTTTATTTGGTTTATTTAAAACTTTATTAGTTAGGGTGTTTTGTTTACTTGGATGATATTTTGCTACAATGGTTTATGGTTTTATTTTAATTTAGTTTATTTCGAAAACTTTTTTAAGTTTGAAATAAATTAGTTTATTTTGATAAATCATTGTTTAGATTAGCTCCTTATTTAAGGGGGAGTTAATTTTCATGGAGATGTTATACTTTGTTTCTATGCTCTGTGTATCTGTTTATGGACTGACATATTGCAGGAGAGTAGCTCATTAGGTTTGAGAAGAAATATCCAACTAAGGGGGAGATTGTTAGTGTAAACTGCAGATGGTATCGTAGATGATTTCCCAGATTCCAGATGATATCGCAAATGATTTCCTGTGCTGGAATTTACATAGTTGTACATTTCTTATTTATTAATTAATGGACTAATGTGCTAATATAATCTGTATAGTCTATGGTGTATGTCCATATTTCAGGTTGCAATATGATTAAAGAAAGAGCTAGAAATGTGGGGAATTTGGAAGAAAAAGGTTTATGCATAAATGATATTTTATGCATAAAAACTTTACAAGAATTACTTTGGCAACAACAATGAAAAACGTGTGGAAACTTGGTCAAGGAGTTGTTGCTGATTTAATAAAGAGTACAAGGCTGAGAATGCTTGGGAGTACAAGGCGTTGAAGCATGAACTTGGAGATTAATCAACACGGTTGCTATTTTGGAGGAAGTGGGCGCTAGAAGTGAGGAACAAACTCAACCACTCTCCCTACTCTCCCTCAACAGGCAAGACAGCCCCAAGGCTGTTTATTTGAGTAGCCTTCAAGTAATTGAAGACTATAAATATGCTTGGAAGGATGCATTTGAAGACACACCAAGTTACGCCAATTTCATACACACCTTCGAAGCATTAGAGATAGAGTTCTTTGTTTAGTTCTTTTCATCCATCCTCCCTTGTAATTTCGCACTTGATTAAATTGGTATCAAGTTGTGTGAAGGCTAGGATTGGATTTCGTTTTTTATCTCTTGTTCCATAGAGCTCATATTGTTATAATCATAGGGAACATTTTGGCTTTGTAAATTCATTGTTCATAGTGATTATAAAGTCTTGCCTAAGAGGCATCCTCAAGTTATATTTATATAACTTGAGAAAAATAATTTTGGTGTTATTATTTCGCTGCAATCTCTTTTACAAAATTGTTTTATTTTCGAAGTGTGTGTGTGCTATCCCAAGTGCTATCGTTGGTGATGTTATCACCTTGGATATCACTTGTGATTCTGGCCGTGACAATTTCAAATCCACCACCATTCGTAATTCTGGCTCCAAAAGCCATTTATTCTCAAATCGGAATGGATGCCTTCGTTATTGTATCACTCCAGAATAATAGAATAAAGTATGATAGACGAAGTCAATTCATACATGGAGAAAGAGAATTGATATGAATGACTCAACTTTTATTATTAGCATTGTATGAATATATATACAACCTATAAATCACTAATTAAGGAAATATATAATTACAAAAGGAGAAGGAATACTATTACAATAATGAATTATAATAATAAGAAAACTATTACAATAAGGAAATATAATATATGATTGTGATTTGGTATATCTCTATCATGCCCTCGCAAGATGGACGACCAATAGCAGAGTCCAATCTTGGACATAATTCCATGAAGATGAGCTTGGTGAAGAAGTGTTGTGAAGATATCATCGAGTTGATATTTGTTGTTTATTTTACGTCGTAATGACAAGAATTATACATCGTAATGACAAAACTATAAGGAAAAGAGGTAATAAAGGGTAAGAGTAAAAATATTGTACAATTACTACTTTACGTCGCGATAACAATAATTTTAAGTCACAATGACGGTAATTTTACATAGCAATGACGGTAATTTTACGTCGTGATGAAGGGAAATTTTCCGTTTCATCGACTATGTCTCAATGACGATTTTACGTCTCAACAACGAATTGGGTTTGAGGTTTATTTTACGTCTCATCAACGAATTGGGTTTGGGTTTTATTTTACGTCTCATCGACGATTGGGTTTAGTTTTCAAAGGGAGATTGAACGAAGAGCTCGAGTGTAGTGTTAGGGTGGGGCGGCCATTGAGAAACCAATTTAGGGTTATGATTTAGGAGATGTTGAAGAATGGGTATTTGTTCAATTTTTTTTAATTTTTTTTTTTTGTATATGCCTGAAAAGGAGAATAAGTGAATAATTAAGAAAGAAAAAATTTATGAAGGTGACAAATAATACTCAACATTACATTGAGATAAGTGAAAAATAAGAAGAAGGATAAGGGTCTAGGGGTTTAGTGGTTCGACTATGGGAGAAGAAGTGTCGAAAGTTTAAGAAAAAGAAGACGGAGAGGGAGGGAAGAAATGATTGGTAGAGTGGTGAAAGTGAATGCTGGTGGGTTTGACGAAAAAGTCCCATCATGGATCTAAAGCTCTTATAATATAATAGAATAAAGATGATAGACGAAGTAAATTCATACACGGAGAAAGAGAATTGATATGAATGACTCAAGTTTTATTATTAGCATTGTATGAATATATATATAACCTAGAAATCACTAATTAAGGAAATATATAATTACAAAAGTAGAAGGAATACTATTACAATAAGGAATTATAATAATAAGGAAACTATTATAATAAGGAAACATATTATATGAATATAATTTGGTATATCTCTATCACTGAAAAAGTATCAAGAAGAATAGGGGTATGGTCAGAGCATAGAGCAATTAAATTTGTCAATGTTGTTGAAGGGTGCATATTCGACCAAGAGTTAGAAGCCATTGCTCTATCTAATATCTCCTTAACGCCATACGGAGTGCCTTTTCCCCTATTCCATGTACATGGATATCTAAGAAGAGGGATATCACTTAACCCACAGTAATTTACAGCTTGTCGAAATTCCCGAAACAACCACTCAGGGTGAGCCACACGTCCAGATTTTTCCTCGCTTGACAGCAAGTCATTGAAATCACCTATAACCATCAAAGGCTTTGAAGAAGTAGAAAAGAGATGACATAGCAAATTCCATGATCGTTGTCTAATGGAACGTTCATGAATCCCATAATAAGTTGTTAGTTTCCACAATCTTGAACCATCCGCCACATCCATATCAATATGATTATTTGAATAACTTCAGATACTACATATATGTGGCATCTTCCATAAAATACACAATCCACCCCCACGACTTATGCAGGTCTCGAAAAACAACCCACAAGACCAAGAAAAACACGAACTCCTCCATTTTATATTGATAACGTATCAAAAAGTAACACAATATTGACATTGCGAGCCTGAACAAGCTTGCCTAAGGCAGGAATTGCAGGTGGTTTAGTAATTCCCCTACAATTCCAACTCAAAACAATCATTGATCTTGACAGACTCCCTTGTCGAAGCTCGCCACCGATAATGTAGGAAAATAGTTCATATCACAGGAACCACCATCTTCAACAACCGCTGGAGAAACCATTGAAGAGCCACAACCTCCCATAGCGCGACACCGCTTGCATTCCACCATGAACATTTCAAAGGAAGAGAAACATTCAAAGCCACACACATCCGCATGAATTGCCTCCATAATTCCACAAAATTGCACTCATCGTACTCCACCAACAAAATTACCCAGAAGTTGCCCTGTTGTGTTTGATGCCATCTAAATTGGGAACAACTTATGGGATCGAACAAAGGGCAAATCAGTAATTGATGTGACGGACCGAAGGGAACGTCCGCGCCACGAAGAGGGCGCGATGACACGGAGTTTCTGGAAATTTGGTGTGATCGCGCGCCAGAAGGGAGCGATCGCGCGCTTATCTGGTTTGGGCCTGATCAGCGGCGGATGTTGTGCAGGATTAGAAAACCATGCAGGGTTAGGAATAGGCAATATAAATAAGACCTATTCCCTATCACTTTTTTAAAAGGTTGTAATCCATAGTGTGATAGAGATCAATAATTCTAGGTGTTTCAAGGGTTTTCTTGTCTCTCTGTTTTTCTAGATATAGGATTTACACAGTTGTGAATTCTTGTGATCAA
Organism: Adenophora triphylla var. japonica; assembly: GCA_022495995.1. Classification (NCBI taxonomy): domain Eukaryota; kingdom Viridiplantae; phylum Streptophyta; class Magnoliopsida; order Asterales; family Campanulaceae; genus Adenophora; species Adenophora triphylla. The sequence continues at coordinate 172,088 of JAFEMH010004046.1, read as the reverse complement.
GAATTCGTGCATTAGATTAGAGATTGTATTTGGTGATTGCCTATTGATAATAATATTCTTGCCCTCTGCCCGTGGACGTAGCCAAGTTAGTGGACCACGTATATTATTGTGTTGTGTGATTGATTTATTTTCTGTCTTCTATATATGTTATAATATGTGTCATGTAACCCACATGAAGTTCATATACTTTGATCATATTGGCTTCTAATCTAATGGGATATGTAGGGTATTCTCCCCAAGTTGAACTCGCCTTAGAACCAAAGGAAAATTTCCAAAGGGCCAAGGTCCACTGTTAACAATGCGATGAAGGTCTAATTCATGAATAAATGGAAAAGGAAACGACCATCACCCGTATCCTTCATGAAGACACCAAGTCGTGGCTTTCAAATATTTGCAAGGCGACTCCTCACTCCTCATAAGATTAAAGTTGATAGGAAAATCGGTGAGGAATTGTCCCACCAAGCATAGATCTCACGCCTCCACATTAGAAGAATCAACAATATGATCACAATTTGTAATATTAAGAATGACACTTTTAAGGGACACATTTTTTTTCAATTTTCAAATTTTATCAACCGAATCAAACACATGAAACCTATATATTCTAAAACTTAGAAAAAACATTTTATTTCTTTAAAATTTGTTGTTTTGGTTAACTTATTATTGTTTGCTACCCATTGCTTTAGTGATTCCCATTGCATTAATGGTTTTTAACGGGCAACGAACCCTAGAGCCCTACGAGCCAACACAATCCGATTTAGGAAACAACATTTTGATAACCCCCATACACCCTCGCTGAAACAAAGACATAGATGCCCTTGCACACATACGTCACACATGCCACCTGACATTAGACCGACGCAAGTCCAAAACTAAAAATTATATATTAGTCACTGCAAGTTTGGAAAATATATTGGTCACTAGACTTTCTGATATTTCAGATCAGTCAATGGAGTTAGAATAGTTTAGATGTTGGTTAAGAATATGGAAGTGAGTCAGTTAAGTTGTTGAGAATTATAAGATTGAGGGTAGTGGTGTTGTGGATGGTCTTGAGAGAAGATTGTGGAGCAACAACTTTTTTTAAAAGGCCCAAGGAATCAAACAAGGGGAAGGATTGTGTTGATGTATTTATCAAGGAAAATTATTTGAATAAGATCGATACATAACATTATGTACATTTTACTTCATACAACATTTTTATAATAAACCTATATATATATATATACATGCAACTTTTTTCTTAGTTTCTTATTTAGTTTGAGTTTCATATGTAAAATTTTGTCCATACATTAATCTCAAGTGTACATTAACCAATTGCATATTGTCATTGGCATGAGATGCTCTTTTGTCATTTTTATTTTATGTTCTAACTGCTTAATATATCGTACATTTTTATAGGACCAACCATTTTCATACTGTCACTGTGCCATTTGTACGGGTTAGAGAGTACTAGTATGATCACAATTTGTAATATTAAGAATGACACTTTTAAGGGACACATTTTTTTTTCAATTTTCAAATTTTATCAATCGAATAAAACACATGAAACCAATATATTCTAAAACTTAGAAAAAACATTTTCTTTCTTTAAAATTTGTTGTTTTGGTTAACTTATTATTGTTTGCCCATTGCATTAGTGATTCCGATTGCATTAATGGTTTTTAACGGGCAACGGACCCTAGAGCCATACGAGCCAAACACAATTCGATTTAGGAAACAACATTTTGATAATCCCCCATACACCCCTCACTGAAACAAAGACATAGATGCCCTTGCACACGTATGTCACACATGCCACTTGACATTAGACCGACGTAAGTTCATAACTAAAAATTATATATTAGTAACTACAAGTTTGCAAAATATATTGGTCACTAGACTTTTTGATATTTCAGATCAGTCATTGGAGTTAGAATAGGTTGGATGTTGGTTAAGAATATGAAAGTGAGTCAGTTAAGTTGTTGAGAATTATAAGATTGAGGGTAGTGGTGTTGTGGGTGATCTTGAGAGAAGATTGTGGAGCAACAACTTTTTTTAAAAGGCCCAAGGAATCAAATAAGGGGAAGGATTGTGTTGATGTATTTATCAAGGAAAATTATTTGAATAAGATCGATACATAACATAATGTACATTTTACTTCATACAACATTTTTATAATAAACCTCTATATATATACATACAACTTTTTTCTTAGTTTCTTATTTAGTTTGAGTTTCATATGTAAAATTTTGTCCATACATTAATCTCAAGTGTACATTAACCAATTGCATATTGTCATTGGCATGGGATGCCGTTTTGTCATTTTCATTTTCTGTTCTAACTGCTTACAGTCATGTATTTTTTAATAGGATGCAATTTGTATTTCTGGTGAAATCAATAAGATGTACCATTTTTTTAGTTCTTTTAAGGATCTTTATTAATTGTTGGTTGATATTTATATATGTGTTTGTGGTTGTGGTGTAAAACTTTAACCATATATATAGGCAATCGACTTCTCTCTAAACTCTCAATCACAAAATATATCGTACATTTTTATAAGACCAACCATTTTCATACTGTAATCGTGCCATTTGCACGGGTTAGAGAGTACTAGTATGATCACAATTTGTAATATTAAGAATGACACTTTTAAGGACACATTTTTTTTCAATTTTCAAATTTTATCAATCGAATAAAACACATGAAACCTATATATTCTAAAACTTAGAAAAAACGTTTTCTTTCTTTAAAATTTGTTGTTTTAGTTAACTTATTATTGTTTTCAACCCATTGCATTAGTGATTCTCATTGCATTAATGGTTTTTAACGGGCAACAGACCCTAGAGCCCTACAAGCCAAACACAATTCGATTTAGGAAACAACATTTTGATAATCCCCCATACACCCCTCACTGAAATAAAGAAATAGATGCCCTTGCACACGTATGTCACACATGCCACCTGACATTAGACCGACGTAAGTCCAAAACTAAAAATTATATATTAGTCACTGCAAGTTTGGAAAATATATTGGTCACTAGACTTTCTGATATTTCAGATCAGTCATTGGAGTTAGAATGGTTTCATTTTGGTCACTTTAGTTTCAGAAATTACAGATTTCCCTCCACTGAGCCGGACATAAGAAATTTGAGCAACTTACTCGAGGAAGAAGCCCCGGCTAACTCCATGCCAGCAGCCGCGGTAAGACGGGGGGGCAAGTCTTCTTCGGAATGACTGGGCGTAAATGGCACGTAGGCGGTGAATCGGGTTGAAAATATCTTTACGGGTTTTCAAGTCAAATTTTTTGTTCACAGAAGCAATTTTTTTATGTAGATTTGGTTGTAAGTTTTTGCTTTCTCGCCGGTAATGTTTGTTGAATACGTCTGCGGGTGCGGGTACTATATAGATTTTCATGGTAGTTACATCAACGTCTTTTTCAATCTCAATACGTATAAGTGCCACGGCTTATTTGGATGTCATATTTTTTCCTACATAATTCTTGATATAATATCTTATTTTTTCATCTTCTTGTAGCTCTTTAGAATAATTTTTTGGTTCTACAAACCAAAGTGAATGATGACTTTGGGTTGTACCAAGTCTGAAACCAAGTGGATTTATTTTTTGTCCCATGATCCCCCATTACTATTTACCCCAGTGTATCTCTCTCTTATTTACGAAAAGTCTGGAATCTTGGGTTACTAATTGGTGGAATACTAGCCAATCCGAAATTTTTTTGAATCCTATTGAAGAAAAGAGTATGATAGAAAAATTCATCGAATTAGAAGACCTTATCCTCTTCGATGAAATCATCAAGGAATATTCGGAGACACATCGATAAAAACTTCGTATAGGAATCCACACCGAACTAATCCAATTAAGCAAGCTACATAACGAGGAGCGTATTCAGACGATTTTGCACTTATCACAAATATAATCTCTTTCATTATTCTAATTGCTTATTCTATTTTGGGTAAGAAAGAACTTGTTATTATTAACTCTTGGGCTCAGGAATTCTTCTATAACTTAAATGACACAACAAAAGCTCTTTCTATTATTTGGTTAGTTGATTTCTGTCTCGGATTTCATTCAACCCGTGGTTGGGAACTAATAATTAGCTCTGTCTACAAGGATTTTGGGTTTGTTTCGAATGGTCAAATTATATCTTGTCTTCTTTGGATGCTTCCAGTCATTCTAGATACCTTTTTTAAATATTGGGTTTTCGACTATTTAAACCGTGTCTCGCTATTTTTTAGCACAAAGTCCACTTTTAATAGGCCCAAAAATTCTTTCACAAAATAATCCATCTTTTTCGGCTTTCTTAGTTTTGTAATGAAAAGTAGAGGGTTTTGTCACCTCTCCAACTAGCTCGCCATTAGGCAGGATTTTAGTGGCCCAACTACTTATTTGTTGAGGAGAAACTTGTTAGTGTTATGCCCTAGGCCTATAGTTGATAGACTTATATGTTGACATTATTTATTATTATATAAAAAGTTTATCATTCGATTATTATATGTTTTGCATATTTATCTGTAATAATCTCCATCCCCAATTATTAAGTGAATAATTAGTATAAATGTTAATGGATAATCATATGATGATTATATGCATAGAGATGCACATTAAATTTATGGGTACTTGTTAGAGAACAAGTGACTGGACTTGACCCGTATGAGATTTATGTCATGGTCAAATGTCATAATTAAATCTCATATGGTCACTTCATTTAGTCCCTAGACCTGAGATTATCATGACCTTACATATGATGAAAGTCATGTTTGATTTTAGTCAAACGATATCTTAACACGATATCTATAAAGGCTATTTTTGGCATGATCGGAATCATGATGGGAAGGATGATAAGTCAAGATGGAATTTGTCCCTCGAAAGAGAGATGTTATGCTTGGGCCCCTCGAGGAGTGATAATGATGAAAGTGTATGGCCATACCCCAATGCGATTGGATTATCATTATACTCAAGATCGAGAAAGCATTGAACAAAGACAAGTTGACGTGGACCATGACTTGTGTTCAATATAACATCGTGAGACAAAGGGAGAAATGGAAGTGCACCATTGGAAACGTGAACTCTTATGTTATATTATTTGGGTAGACAAAATGGCTTGCTAGAGTCCGCTTATGTCTTATGAGAGTCGATATGATCGAGCTCATTGCCAACATAATATAATCCTATTGGGTCACACACAACTAGAATGAATTGATTAAACCAGATGAAGAATGATTGAGAGAATTCTTGAATTGGCTTGAGTTGTAGCGCGACAGAACTTGTCCATGGGACTCGTCTGGTCGTGCGACACTTCAAGCCATAAGAGGCGTTTACAGACTGGTTTCCTAATTTGATTAGGAAACATATACCATACTAAAGTAGTATAAATATAACAGTCTGTCAACCCTAATATGCTAGCCGAAATTCTGAAAAAAAATCACAACAAATACTCTCAATATTCTTCAAGGTTTTTGATCTAGCAATCATCAAGAAATCGTTCTTGGTTCATTCAAAGGTGTGGATACTGAAAGAGGGTCTTCGCTCGTTCAACGATCAAGGCCTAGAGTTCGAAGCTTGTATTCAGAATCAAATCAATACATAGTTCGATAGCTCAAGAACAAAAAGCGTTCAAGGTTGGTTATTACTATCTCATAGAATTCAATTTAAATTGTATAGAACGGATCCTAGGCTCTTGGGTTTTATGTTATTAGATGCTTAATTCCGTTGCACATGGACCCGTAAAACCCAACAGTGGTATCAGAGCCCCGTTCGTATGATTAAGTTTGAATAAACATGCTAGAAAATTTAATATAAATTGTTTATATGATTTTGCATGTTTTGTATGCGATAGTTTGATTGTTTTTGAAACAATATACCTAAATCATGTTCTATTGATATTGAATTAAATTTGTTAAAAGTTGTTTGCATGATTTAATTGCTCTGTTATTTAGAATTGATTGAAATCTGCAAATCTGCAAATCTGGTAATCAAGTGTCACGCGACACTGCTTGCCAGTGTCACGCGACAGAGCATGCTTCTGTCACGCGACAAAACTTACCCAATCTGGGCAGAATCAGTTTGTTTCATAATCCTGCTAATCTGTGAATATGTTTACAAATTTGATATGTTTATGTATTAATCTGGATGCTATAAATTTCTGGAAATTAAGTTTATAGGGCTATGCTAGATTAATTCATTGTCTATGCATGCTTAGTTAATTAAAATATGATTTTATTAATTGTTGCGATGCATGAATTATGTGTTCTTACGTGTTAAGAATTTTGTTAGATGTTTAGTTGAAACATTGTATTGTAATTTCCTGAATGTTTAGATTTAAACATTAAAATTTTGGTTTTCTGATTGTTTATGAGAAACAAGTCATTTTACGCAAAATTTAAAAGGAAATTGATTGTTTATACAAAGTATTGATTATGTTGCAAATCGGGCGATTTCTGATTGTGCATGTCTAGGAGAGTTCTGTCGAAGGAGAGATTTGGTACTTAAGTAGTCCTTGTGGCTCACCTATCTTCCTGGGAACTTACCTGGTGCACAGTTATGACTATCTTTGCTGATGTGCTTATAATCTATTTTAAAGAACCTTCATTTAACTTTTAAGTTCTTTATGCCAATTCATGATTAAAACACTTGAGACCATTCGGATAGTTTTGGGTGGGCTTGCCATAGCAAGGTGCTTTGATTCTATTCGTCTGCGAGCAAGATGAGGAAATGGTGGTTCCTATACGTTTAAAGTGAATGAACTTAATTGGGTTATCAAAATGGTTTTGGACCCAAGGCATAAGATGAGATTAAAATATGCTTAGACATATGATGTCTTGAATAAATCTCATAAAAGATCTAAGAGTCATATATGTGATATGATTGATGTTTCTACCTAATTAATTTAGTTTTGAGCGGTTTGCCATAGCAAACTTGAAATTAAATTAAAGTTGGATCTTAGCCCATTAAACGTATATTATGCTTATTTGCATTGGAAGGTGTATAATTTAGTGGGAGCATTGATTTTCATGTAAATGCATTATACTTTTCATATAATATGTTTACTTATATGTGTTCATATTTTATGTATATCTTTTTGTAGAATTAAATGGCATCAAACAATAATCATCATTTGTCACTGCGATCTGTCCTTGAGAAGGAAAAGTTGGAGGAGAATGGTACAAACTATATGGATTGGATCCGTAGCGTGAGAATTGTTCTCAGGCAAGAGGAGAAATTGTACGTTCTCGAGGAACCTATTCCACCTGAACCTGCTGCCAATGCTACTAGGGCAGTGAGGGATCAATATCTGAAGCACAAGCGTGATTCTACTGATGTTGGTTGCCTCATGCTCTCCGCCATGTGCAAGAGCCTTCAGAAGGATCTTGAGCACTTGGGGACAGTTGATCTAAACAATCGACTGATGGAAATGTTCCAAGTTCAAGCAAGGCAAGAAAGGTATAACACAGTTAAGGCCTTGACATCATGCTTTAAAGATGAAGGGCCACATCGAGCATATTGAAAGGCTCGGTTTTCCAATTAGCCAAGAGTTGGCTACTGACATGATATTGAATTCATTGCCCGAAGGTTTTAGTAATTTCATAATGAACTATAACATGGGGGGCATGAATAAGAACCTTTCCGAGTTAGTTCAAATGTTGAACACTGCGGAAACCAATATTGTCAAGAAGAAAACCGATCAAGTGTTGATGGTTAACAAGGGGAAGGTTTTCAAGGGTAAAGGAAAGGCAAAAGTTGCTAATCCTAAGGCAAATGTTGCCAAACCCAAAGAGGCTAAGCCCAAGTCCCAAGAGGACGCAGTCTGCTTCCATTGCAATGAGATTGGACATTGGAGGAGAAACTGCACAAAATACAAGGAAGCACTGAAGAAGAGCAAAGGAGTTGCTTCGACTTCAGGTATCTTTGTTATAGATATATTCCTATCTACTTCTAGTTCTTGGATATTGGATACCGTATGTGGAACTTACATTTGTTTAAATGTGCAGGTTCTAAAGAACAGAAGGATGCTTAAGGAAGGTGAAGTGGACCTACGTGTGGGGAATGGAGCAAGAGTTGCTGCATTAGCCGTAAGAACTTATGAAGTTACTTTACCTAGTGGACTAATACTTATTTTGAAAAATTGTTATTACGTTCCAGCTTTAAGTAGGAATATTATTTCGATTTCATGTTTGAATAATGAAGGTTTTAATTTTCTTATATGTGATAAGAAGTTTTCCATTTACAAGAGTGATATGCATTATTGTACTGCTATTTCATTCAATGGCCTTTATATCCTTGATGTTGAAAATCGTGATAATGATATCTATAACATTAACAAGAAATCTAAACCCAATGATGTAAACCACACTTACTTATGGCATTGTCGTCTTGGCCATATAAATGAGAAACGCATTTCTAAACTCCACAAAGATGGATTTTTAGACTCACATGATTATGAATCGTATGAGACATGCGAATCTTGTTTACTTGGCAAGATGACCAAGGACCCATTTACCAAAACTGGTGAAAGGGCGGGTGACTTATTAGGACTCATACATACAGATGTATGTGGACCTATGAGTAGCAATGCTAGGGGAGGATTTCAGTACTTCATAACATTCACTGATGATTATAGTAGATTTGGATATGTTTATCTAATGAAACATAAGAGTGAATCGTTTGAGATATTTCGAATATTTCAAAATGAGGTGCAAAATCAACTTGGCAAAACTATTAAAGTACTTCGATCCGATCGAGGTGGTGAATATTTGAGCCAAGAATTTGACAGTCATCTTAAGAGTTGTGGAATCATTTCAGAACTCTCTCCACTCGGAACACCACAATGGAATGGTGTGTCTGAAAGGAGGAATAGAACTTTGTTGGATATGGTTCGTTCTATGATGAGTCAAGTTGAGCTTCCTTTATCCTTTTGGGGACATGCACTAGAAATTGATGCTTTCACTATAAACAGAGTTCCTACCAAATCGGTTCAAAAGACCCCCATATGAGATGTGGCATGGAAGAAAACCTAGTTTGTCTTTCATGAAGATTTGGGGTTGTGATGCATATGTCAAGAAGTTAACTTCTGACAAGCTAGCACCTAAGTCTGATAATTGTGTTTTCGTGGGTTATCCTAAGGAAACCAAAGGATACTATTTCTACAACCGAAATGAGAACAAAGTGTCTGTAGCTCGAAATGGTACTTTCTTAGAAAAAGGAGTTTCTTCGCAAAGGAACCAGTGGGAGTAAAATAGATCTCGAAGAAATTCGAGAACTCGAAAACAACATAGAACCTAATGGTAGAAACTGAACCAAATTCACAAAGAGTTGTGGAACCGGTTCAAGATGCACAAGTTTTTCGCTGAAGTGGTAGGTCACGATCGGAGCCCGAGAGATATGGATTTCTCGTTACGGAAAGTGATGAAGTGGAGTTAATCAAAAACGATGAACCTACTTGCTATCAAGAAGCGATGTCCTCTCCTGATTCGAAAAAATGGCAAGAGGCCATGGAGTCCGAATTACAATCCATGGCTGATAATCAAGTTTGGAACTTGATTGATCCACCCGAAGGTGTAAAAACCATAGGGTGCAAATGGGTCTTCAAGAAGAAGACCGACATGGATGGGAAGGTGCACACCTATAAGGCTAGGCTTGTAGCTAAGGGATATAGGCAGATTCATGGTATCGACTATGATGAAACCTTTTCGCCTGTAGCTATGATTAAGTCTATTAGAATTTTATTTGCCATAGCCGCATATTATGACTATGAGATATGGCAAATGGATGTCAAGACAGCTTTCCTAAATGGGAAATTACTTGAGGATGTATACATGATACAACCTGAAGGTTTTGTCAGTCCAGAAAATTCTAACAAGGTGTGTAAGTTGCAAAGATCCATTTATGGATTGAAGCAAGCTTCTAGGAGTTAGAATCTACGTTTTGATGAAGCAATAAAAGAGTTTGGCTTTATCAAGAATGAAGATGAACCTTGTGTATACAAGAAAATTAGTGGGAGCATAGCACTATTTCTAGTGTTGTATGTCGAAGATATCTTACTCATTGGAAATGACATTCCTGCACTACAGACTGTCAAGTCTTGGTTGGGAAAGTGTTTTTCAATGAAAGATATGGGCGAAGCTGCATATATCCTTGGTATCAAGATCTATAGAGATAGATCTAAGAGGATGATTGATTTAAGTCAAAGTACTTACATTGACAAGGTTTTTAGAAGATTCCAAATGGAAAATTCTAAAAGGGAAAACTTGCCAATGTTGCATGGTATATCTCTTAGCAAGACTTAAAGTCCTAAGACTAATGATGAGCGAAAGAGAATGAATGGTATTCCATATGCTTCGGCAATTGGGTCTATCACGTATGCTATGTTATGTACTAGACCCGATGTCTCGTGTGCTCTAAGCATGACGAGTAGGTACCAATCGGATCCCGGTGAACCACATTGGATAGCAGTCAAAAATATCCTCAAGTACTTACGAAGAACTAAGGATGTATTATTGGTCTTTGGAGGAATGGAATAAGATCTTGTAGTAAAAGGCTACACAGATGCTAGCTTCCAAACCGACAAAGATGATTTTAGATCGCAGACAGGATTTTTGTTTACGCTGAATGGAGGCACTGTGAGTTGGAAAAGTTCCAAGCAAAGTACCGTCGCTGATTCTACAACCGAAGCTGAGTACATAGCGGCATCTGATGCAGCTAAGGAAGACGTTTGGATCAAAAAGTTCATTAGTGATTTGGAAGTCGTTCCAAGCATCAAAGATCCTATTGAACTTTATTGTGATAATAATGGGGCCATTGCACAAGCAAAGGAACCAAGGTCATACTAGAGATCCAAACACATACTTCGACGTTTTCACATTATCCGAGAGATATGCGAAAGGGGAGACGTAAAGATATGCAGAGTAGACACCTATGACAACGTGGCGGACCCATTAACTAAGGCTCTCCCGCAAGCTAAGCATGATGGTCATGTTAGGTCCATGGGTATTTGTAAGTACCCAAATCCGGATCGTCCAAATCCGTCAGAAAGTTAACCGAAATCCGTTAACTGGCCCGCTCCAGGTTAATCGGAACTCGTTAAACTCCCCGTTGCTGTGCCAACGAGACATCCTGGGACTGCCCCGTGCATCCCGACGTCGAACCGTACTTAGCACGTGTCATCTCACGTAAAAGTATGGCTTTCCTTGAAAAACGCATTTTTCGGCACTTTCCGGGGGCATTTCGGACATTTCCCGGACTGTTATTTTAAAAAACGGACAAAACCGGGACCGGGGGACAAAATCCCACATGGCTGGTGACTCAGAGGGGCACGTGGCAGCCATGCCACCTCCCTCTAGTCACCCTTCAATCAAATTCAAAGGGAAAAGACCAAAATGCCCCTGGTTTGCAAGCCAAGTCAGTGGGACTCAAGCCTGTGCACATTTTCTGAAATTGTCAGCAAGTCCTTCAAATTCTCAAAATACCACAAAACCCCCTGGATTCAGGCCAAGTCCGTCCGGACTCCTACTGCAATTTTCACCTATAAATAGAAGTTGCTGTCAAAGGCAAAGAGACAGAATTTTTACACCAAAAAATCACCACCCCCACGGCCTAAGCTGTTTTCACCCCTTCCGAGCTCCCGTTCTGTCTCGATTCGCGTGAAACCTTCGTATTTCGGTCAAATACGCCCCTTACAACTTCGAAACAACCTTTCGAATCACTTTCCGTGTCCCGTACACACCTCCCGAGCCAAAGGAGTCGACCCTAGCCATAGGTATAACTCCCTCTCTCTAAATCTCCCGTTCCGTCTCGGTTTACGCGCCAGTCGCTATAACTGTTTCGAACGTCGTTATCGATATGTAGACGCCTCCGTCTAACGGGGTCCGATACGTTTTAGCCCCTCGATCCTCTTCTCTTTCCGTAAGAGAAGTAATCACGGGTTAAAACGGCGTTCCGACCCCGTTCCGTTTATTTTTTATGTCATTTACCATTCCGGATCGATCAATCCGTTGATCGTCATTTACAATTCCGAGCCGTTTGGCCTCGTTTATCGTCATTTACAATTCCGAGCCGTTTGGCCTCGTTGATCGTCATTTACAATTCCGAGCCGTTTGGCCTCGTTGATCGTCATTTACAATTCCGAGCCGTTTGGCCTCGTAGATCGTCATTTACGAATCCGGATCGTTTGATTCCGTTGATACCGCACTTTAAATACTGTCATTTACAAAGTCCGATCTGTTTGGATCGTGATAGTATTTACTTTTCAAAGTCCGAGTCGCAACCCGATTCGTTGATCGCATGTCATTTAATACGCATTTTTCCCGTAAAAATCGTTAACAATGTAATGCCCGGTTCAAAACCGGAGTTCGTCCGTCGAACTCTCTTTCAAAACGCGCGAAATGACGTTCGGCCTCCGAACGCTCATCTTCAAACTCAAAGCCGCCATTTGACACTCAAAATCATTTAATATGCATTTTTCCCGTAAAAATCGTTAACAATGACTCGCACAACTCAAAATCGACGTTTGCCACGCAAACGCTCATTTCAAACTCAAAATCGACGTTTGCCACGCAAACGCTCCTTTCAAACTCAAACCGACGTTTGCCACGCAAACGCTCATTTCTGTCTCAAACCGACGTTTGTCATTCAAACGCTCGTCTTTTCAAAAGTCACCTAATCAAACGTTTGTCATTCAAACCAAGATTAAGCTTGTCATTCAAGCCCCCATTTCAAAAGACACACACACACACACACGATTTCGAGAAAGGTAGAAAGACTCGTCATGCGAGGCGTTTCGGGCGATCTCGTCATACTCTACCCGAAACGTAACTTGACCTCCGAACCTAACAATCTCTGGTACTAAAAGCTTTTTACTCGTTTTTGCTGCCAATAAAAATGATCCCCTTTTTCAAAGCCTTTTCCTAAGTTTTTGCTACCAATAAAAACGACACCATTTTCTAAAGCCGTTTCTCAACGTTTGGGCTCAAAATACAAAAACCGCGTGGCGACTCCTCATTTTGTTCCTTCCCATGAAGCGAGGTCTCAGACACCAACCCCTCCGTGAAAGACAACCGCCTTTTCTGCGCCCCCCGCCCGCGCGCGAAAAGATCGGGTAATTTCAGTTGGCGACTCCGCTGGGGAGTAGATACTTTTTTCAAAACTGCGGATGTTTTCTAAAAAGCCTTCCGTGGGTCAAACTTTCGTTTACCCTTCCTCGTTTTCGTGTGTGTGAGTTCCTTTAAACCTCGAACGGTTTTTGTTTCAAAGGCATTACATTGTCAACTTTTCAAAATCTTACCATGTTTGTGCATCCCCATTCATGTTTGATTTTCATGCTGTCTTTTGAACTGTGCATCATAAATTCTTTAAGACACATTCTGAAAAATCTCTGTTTTACTCAGAAAAAGAATTTTAGTGACCGCACACTACGCGCACTTGCTGCCTCGGAACACCGCACTTCACGTGCACTTGCTGCCTCGGTACACTGCACACTACAACCCCTAACCCGGGATGGCCTTATCGCTTGCACTCCGATTGGCCCGCAGAGATGCCTTTCGGGCGCACGGGGTCGTCCCAAACATCCCATCCTAGCCCGTGTAAGCCATGCACTCTTTGTGTCACACTTTGTCCAAGACCCCGGTTTGGTTTGGCTTAGCTCGTGTCATAAAGCCTAAGTGTATGTTTTTCACGCCGGGCCCCGCTCCGAGTCAAGCTCGAGAGTTTGAGACCGAAGGTCGTTCCCGACCCGAAGTCTTGAGCTTTTCAGCCTTGACTTTGACGCGGAGCTCTGCCGAAAAATATACCCGAAGGTTCAATGTGACGCCGTGTCACCAAACCTTGCCGTATGTATCGTGCCAGCCACAACTTGGCCAACGCTAAAAAGCTAAGGTCTCTCGCACAAGCGAGTCAGGAGAGGTCATGCCCAAATTTTGGCACGATCCCCGCCTTAACTTAAGGACGTTGACTTCGACTATGGCCCGTACGTCACACACGTTGAAAGTTTGCGTGATCAGCTAGCCTTAAGTTCACTTTTTCCTTGGTCGGTGGAACTCGCTTGCCTTATCAGACCTCGCTCGGGATAGTCCGTCCCGAGAAAGATGATCTATAATGGAAAAGAGGGGCTTATAAGCGTAGTGACGAGATCCACTGATTAGAGCTCTAGGATTAGTTGCGAAAAAGAAGACACGCTCTTTTCCAACCAATTAGGACTCTGAGAAAACGCGCTTTAAGTAAACATTAATCGGTAACTGCACATTGCACAAGCCCGAAAACCTTGAGCCAAATCCCCTTTTCCGAAGCCTAAACCCTTCCTTTCGTTCCCTGCAGCCGAGCGTAAAGTGGTTCAGATTTCCGGGTCCGGCGCCTTGCAGGAATCACGGTAACGGCGTCAACAGGTTCTTCGGTTCCCTCGGTTCCCTCGGCCAGAATTTCCGACATGTCTAGCTCACCGAGAAATCGTGACGGGAAGGACCCCGCCACCGGTAATGTATATGACATTGGAAGAAGCCATCCGGGCTTGTGAGGTTCACAAGAGGCGTAAAGAAGATCGGCGGAAATTTCGTGGTACAGCTTCTGAATGAGCGTGGTATAGCGGCTATCCCCCAGTCAGACGGTACTTTTGTCCTGGTCGAGGATGACGATTCCCCGAAACCAGTTCACCAAACCTTCAATCAGGTTCCTCCCCCGCCAACTTACGGGATGCCTTCCAACCAAGGGAGCTGACCTAGGCTCCATGTTGCCACCTCTCGGGCAACCCCTGTCAATTTTGGTCGGCCCGGTGCTACGCCCATCACTCAATATCACCGGCGCACCGCCATTGGACCATCTCAAGATGCCAATATCCCTCAATACCCTCCCGGGTTCGTCCCGTTGCCTATACACGAATCCTAAACACCGGGGGACAAACCCCGATACAGCTAGAAAAGGCTCCCGTATATTCTCATATACCAAGCCTTCCACCTCCAATCACTACCGCTCACGTGGTAGCACCGGCGCCGAGCCTCACAGCCCACCACTTTGGACCCAACCTTAGCCTGGATGGTCGAGCCGATGAAAGACCTGAAAGCCACCATGAGCGGCTCAAAGCAGGAAACGCTCAAATCCACGAGATCCGGGAATGGTCACGCCTCTCCCCGCCAAGTTCAGAATGCACGAGATGGACCGATTCGATGGAACCGAATGTCCTCAAACGCACGTCGACACCTACGTTCTCGGCATGAGAGCAAAAGGAGCAACCCTCCAAAGAAATGGCCGACCACTTCCAAAGATACGCTCAAAAGTTCAGCGTTACGATGGTTTCGAGGGTCAAGCCTGCGGATCGCCACACTGGGAACAGATCGGTAACATCTTCTGGAGCGGTACAGATCCAACTTAGAGTGGGAAACAAGTCGCGAGGACTTAATCACCACCGAGCAGAAATCGGATGAAAGTGTTGGGGAATTCTACAAGAGATGGAGGCTGGAAACTCTCCGAGATCATGGAGCCACTCTCCAAAGACGAACAGATGCGGATCTTCAAGTCCTGCTTAAGACCGTCCATCGAACTCTCATCTGTCACAATTTCTTCCTGCATCTCCGGGCCATGGTCAATGCCGGCTCACGGTTCGAGAAGGATCTCAAGGAAAAGTTGGCTACCGCACGCCATACAGATACCGCTCAACGGTTGCATTCAATCCCGCACCGGCCCCGGCAAAGGGAAAGATACGTCCGTCAACTACGTCCCATCAGGGACAACAGCGTAAGATGAAACCCAGTCCCACAAAGCAACAATTCTACTCGGGAAAGCAGCCTATCGTACACTTCGACAAGTTGGACATGCCACCGAGCAAGATGCTTTGGAAGGGTTAATCAAGGAGGGTCTCCTTAAGCCCGCTGCCAATTATAAACCCAAAATTCCCGTAGCTAATGCGGACAAGAGCAAATCTGCGCCTTCCATCGCATCACGGCCATACCAATGACAATTGTTTGGGGTTACGATACGAAATCCGAACTTGATAGAAGAAGGCAAGTTAGAGCGCCCCGTGGGCCCAATACGATCGGGAATCCCTTTCCGAACAATAACAGCGTGAATTCCATTGAGTGGGTGCCCAAGAAGAGTGCCACAGAACCGCCCGCCTCTTTCAGCCGAATCCTCCTCTAATGTCCACATCGCCTACGATATTTGCGATCGCTCCGCCTCGCCCGGAGTACGAGTCTCGAGAAACCGTCCGGAGCAATCCTCCGAGAAAACAAAAGAAGAAATCCTCTCAACAAAGAATCGAGAGAAAGATACGAAGCTGGAGATACCGGTGTAGGTACACTTGGGAGAACCCTCGGAGGTTCGACTACTACGTATTGTACTCCGGCCAGCCTCTTTGCCTCCAGTGCCATGCAGCTTTAGAGCGCACAGGTGGGAAAGCCGAAAAGTCCCGCTGAAACCAGAATTCAGGCCCCGGGACACCGGAATACCTCGGATCTTGGTAATCTTCTTGCCGCGAAGCCTAACCCTCCGCAGGATCAACCAAGATTCAATTTGTCCAGCTTCCGAGCTCGGACCGGTAAAGGAAGATCAAGGTCAACTTGGCAATCGCACTCGATCAATGTGCTAACCAAGGGCGGCAACCGCCACAGGCGGCCTCAACACACTCCCGAGGTTCCAAAGAAAGGCTTTACCTCGCAAAGAGGAAGACGAGAAACGGATGGCCGGATGACTCTCCTTCTACGGATAGAGACGAGATCTACGACTCCCGTCTGTATGGCAGCATGATCACGTTCTGTGACGAAGACTTACCGAGAGATACCTCGGGGCACAACGAAGCTCTATACATCACTCTCAAACTCAACACCATATCACTCCTTGGAGTATTGGTAGATAACGGGTCAGCCGTTAATGTCCTCCCTCTCAGCATGATGCGAGCTCTCCGCATCCATGAAAGCCACCTGATTCCGTCAGCTCGGACTATCAAGGCCTACGACAACTCGTCTCGTCCCATCCTGGGGACAGTGACTCTGGAACTCTGGTTCGAAACCCAAATGGTGCCAGCAAAATTCCACGTGATGGACATTCCATCCGAGTTCACAACTCTTTTGGGACGCCCTTGGCTACACCACATGAAAGCCATAGCTTCCACTCTCCATCAGTGTGTTAAATTCATTAACCGGCAGGGAGATCTCGAAGTCATCCGAGGGGATAGTTTCCTCATAGGAAACGAAGCCGAGACAAGAGCCAAGCGTGTCCGCACTGTGCACCGGGCTACCTCCTTCGAATCAACCAAGGGACTACCGGGGCAAATCTCATCAGAATCCCTCGAGTCCGTAGATGCCAACTATGTAAATGCACTCGAGCAAAGTGCACCCTGAAGCAGTCCTCGATACATCAAGTTCAACTGTCGTTTCCAACATTTGGAGGCAGATTGGAAGGAAACGCCGAACATCGCCATGATGCGGGCACATAAACCCCAGCCTCCAATCGGAGATTCGTCGCATTCTCCAAACAAACTCTCGGCCCCCGCCAGGCGAAGAGGTTTTTGTGATAAAGGCCAACAAGCACCGTCATTCTCGTGATGAATGCATGGAAGTTGTATGGGATGTCCTCCACGAGGAACTACCCGCTGCACCCCTCTTCTCCAACAAAGAGCATGATGTTTTCCTAGCTGCTCCAAAGAACGCAACCGACGCAATACGTCCCTACACTGGATTGAGCGGTCGGATGACGATGAATCTGGACTCTCCGGAGTCAAAGATGCGGATCCGCAAGCAGACCTCTCGCATTCACATGCTCGCTTTGAGGACGGAACTCCTTCCGATCGTGTCACCTACGACCAAGGTTCTAATACCATGGAAATTGTCAAGCTCAACGTCCAAGACATGTGCACTATCCGACAATGGGAAGCACGTGATTCACGCAACGAGGAATCCCTCGATCAAGTGAATGACGACGACTTCGTCAATATCATCTATTCCAGATATCCTGATGAAGCCAAGGATCCCGTCCTTGTTATCGATTCTGCAACACCAAGGTCACCCACGATGACCGCCCGCTCATGGTAAACGAGGCATTGGCCAAGCGAGCTCAGAGCTCATCATTACTTCCGAGTACCAGCCCCAGCTGGCAACCGCCCGTGCCGTCGCCAAGCTTATACCCTCAAGCGCCGCCAAGGCCAAGGGCAACAGCGAAGGAAACCAAGCTCCTCACCCTGCTACAAGGCAGATCAACCTGGGGAACGCTTCCGAGCCACCCCGAAAACATCCGCGAAAGTCTTCCCCGCAAGGCAGAGCCGCCTTCCGACATAGGAAATGACCACCTCAAAGATCAACATGCTCCAGCTCGATTCTACTCCCAGCCGTCACGCCCGGATCTCGCACATCCCGCGCCGACCGCTAGCTTTGATAGACTTGGCGATCGAGCGAGATCACGAGACCGTCAACATTGCAGAATTCAATACCCCGCGGGGTCAATCAAGCAGAGCATGGGCAAACTTCTTGGTGATCGAGATCAAGGAGGGCCGCATGGAATGTCCCAGTCCGACTTCCTTCGTCAATGTAATCCAAGTGTTCCCGCCATTCGGCGATTTGAATGTAATCACGGTTCTGGACACTAGCCAGACGATGCGCACCTACGGAGACTGCCTAGGTCTCGCAAGGAAAGCCCTCATGGAACTAGCCGCTCAAGAAAGTCGTCTTTGGGACGAAGACCAAGCTCGAAAGACCTACGGGGACCAAGCCCTTAAAGTGTCATAGGCAGCTTCAGACGGAAAGCTAGAGGCCACTTTAGACCAGTTCGACCTCAAGAGTTTTGCTCATGGCAACTTCCCTGACTACCGTCTGTTCTCATCCAACCCCCTCGCTGTGCAAGGGTGGTCAACGGTCCCAATGACCTAGGAGATGGAATGACACAGCAGAACGAATCCTGGGCCGCTTACCTTCCCGAGGAAAGCAAGTTCTCTGTGAAAGCGACGATGAAGACGATGAAACCATTCTTTTCCAAGCCGGGCATGAAGTCAACAAAACCGGACTCCCAAGGGTCCTGGGAGGATGGGAACGGATCATTGCCGCACTCAAATTGAAAGGCCAACTCAGGGAGGAAGGTCTATTTAAAAACAAGAGGAGGATGGAGATTCGTCTTGAGCAACTACTCAGGGAAATTCCACAGTCTACGGCATTCGTTTACAGAAACGATCAACTGGGACAAAGAACGATCACATGGGCCGATGTTCGGAAGCCGTGTACTCACCTTCCGACATACCCGCCACTCGATAAAAGCAGAAGGAGAAAACTCTCCCGATGGAGGTTTACCTAGACCGCCGCACGTAGTTCAAAGAAGCACCGGCTATTCTCACATGGGAAGAAACGCAGGCACTCACTCTCGACGCAGGCTCCGCTGCAAGAAGGTTGATCTGGGCTCAGAGCGGAGGAAAACTAGCAAACCATGAGTATCGCCAGACCCAACTCCAGAATGCCCTGAGTATGCTCAGCAAGAAGGAAAGGAACGCGATATACCGTGAAGAGATCAAGGAGACCGTTCGCTTAAGCCGAGAACTCTCCAACCTCCCCCGGAGGGTCAGCAACGCACAGTTCAGTTCAGGCAACCACTGTTGTGCACTGACATTCGAACAACTGCGTCAAACTCCAGTAGGCTACCTCCCCCTTGACAGAGGCATCCAAGCCAGCATCCCGGGACAGAATCCGTCAGCCGCCGAAGCTCCCGGAATTCATCCACGATCAATGAGTTGAGGGAAGACATATGGCCCTATGCTACGAGGAACCCTCCTCTAATTATGGCTCAACTCGAGTAGCCTGCTTCGTAAGGGACCAAACCCGATGTCTGCTGTTCTAACCCGATCGGGTCAAATCCATGCATTACCACCTAAGGCCACCCAAACGCCGACGGAGCCAGAATTGCCATCCGGCCAGCCCGCAGACGTAAATTCCTTGCCAGCGGACCCGATCCTCACTCAGCTCGAGCAGACTCGAGCGAACATTTCCCTTTGGTCTCTGCTCACCTCCTCTTATCCTCACAAGCTCAAGCTAGAGGAAAGCCTGGCCCGTACCATGGTCCCCTCGTGGACGCAACCCCGATGAAGTCATTGTGTCCAAATGATCGGCAACATCCACTATGGCAACATTATCACCTTCACGTATTTGGACCTTCCAAAATTTGGGGCCGATCATAACGAGCCGCTCTACATCACAGGCCAGCTGGACGAGCGTCGACTTCCCCGCGTGTTGGTAGACGGAGGTTCCTGGAATGAATGTCTTGCCCGCCAATATGATGGACCCGCTTGACATCAAGCCCACAGATCTTAAGCCTTCACCCACACCGTCAAGGCCTATGACTCTACTTCCCGTACAGCTTCTGGGGTTGCTACTCTCAACATCTCGGTTCTGCAAGCGGGTGATCCCCACCGAATTCCAAGTGTTGGATATTCCAATCACTTTCACAGCCATCCTGGGCGTCCTCGGCCGCATCAAATCAATGGCGTGGCATCCACCCTTCACGGTGCCTCAAGTTCATGCAAGGCAACGAGCTAACCACGCCTACGGCGACGCTGTCACCACCGAGGGGACCAAAGACCAACGACATTCCAGCATTGGAAATCAAGCATAATGACGACATGCCATTAATCGGATTCACTCGGGAGACCTCCAAGATCCAAATATGCAACGTGGACCTTCCATCGTCTCACGATCGATTCCTCCCGCCATGAGGATGATGAAACTCATGAACTTCATCCCAGGACCGGGGCTCGGCAAAAGGCTGCAAGGCCAACACCAAGTTATTGAAGTCAAGGACCACACCACGGTCCAGGGGCTTGGCTACGTGCCAACACCGGCCGACATCAAGGAAGACAAAAGGCTCGCCCGCACCAAGGCAAGCAGCTCGCAAAAGGGGAACCTCCAACGGCACCCCCACCTCCGACCTTACGGCTTTGACCTCGCTCATTACTTCATCAAGGGAACCGACATCGTAGCGAGGGACCAATAAGGGAACCGACAACAGAATCGAGGGGACCGACAGCGAAACCGACAGCAGGACCGAGGTACCGACAATGAACCGACAGCAGACCGAGGGGACCGACAGTGGAACCGATGAAGATGAGAAAGAAGCAGGGATAGTCGCACCAAGACTACAGGAAGAATGGAACAGCTAGCACGGGACCTCAAGCGTTTCCAGAGGACTCAAAGCTAATCCGATAAGGGAGCGTTCCTCGACATCACAGCTCTCTACCTGGACCAACCGCCACCACAGCCCAACATGAGTACACATTCAAGGGAATCCTGCACTTGGAGGAGCAACTCAAGGTACTCTCCATGGGAAACAAGTTGTTCGGATCAGCCGCGAGGCCACATTCGAGACAAGCAAGTCCAAAGCGTAAGGAACCAGAATTCATAGAAGACACTCTCAAAGGGACCAACTCTACGTAGTCCGTTTGAAGAAGTCATGGAGTTGCCCAACTTGATCGATCGGGGCTCCGACAACAAGATGATCGCCATGATAGGGACAGCAGGAGCCAAGCCTCTCGATCCCCGCACCCTCATCAAGCATCCAAAGAATGCCATTGAAGAATTGGGTAACCTTCACGGACCAAGGGCAAGCCAGGCAGAATTGGAAGACAAGCTGGGCCCGCACCCACATCTCCCTAAACCCAGTCTCAAATCCTCTCGAGTCCGCCCTTGTCGAGTCCAGCCCTCCGAGTCATCCAACGGCCTTACGCCGGAGGACTATAATGTTGTAGCCAATCATGTATTCCCGTTCTTGTTTAATGAAAAGTCTGACCTTTCGAGTATCCTCTCATTGCCACTTTAACAATCGATAAGTTAACAAACAACTTAAAAGACGTTAATAATTCAATTGATAAAGAAGCGTACACATTAAACGAACAATACATTAAAGAAGTTCTCGAGCGTGTAGTTGACCAAGAGGACAACCGGGCCCAAGCCGCCGAAGAGGTTATGACCAAAGTGAACCCGGGGTCAGTGCAAGAGCCTAAAGAGACACAAGTGGGCGCTTCGCCGATGCAGTAAAAAGAAGCCCCGATAAGCCTCCTCCGGGAGTATGTTGACGTGTTCCGCTCCGGTCATATCAGACATGCCAGACTCGATCCTCAATCGTGGAGCACAGAATTCCCCTGGATCCCGAATCCAAGCCTTGTCAAATGTAAGCCGCGCAAGATCAAGCCAGAGTGGTCCTTTCAAGTTAAAGAAGAAATTGAGAAAATGCTCCGAGTTGGTTTCATCGTGATTGAGTACCCGACCTGGCTCTCCAACATCGTGACGATCACCAAGGCAATGGAAAGGTCAGATGATGTGTGGATTTCTGGGATCTCAACAAGGCCAGTCCTAAAGATGATTTCCCACTGCCCAACATCGACATGCTAGTCGACACCACGACAAATTTTGAGGTAAAGTCCTTCATGGACGGGTTCGCTGGATACAACGAGATCAAGATGTCCGAGGAGGATCAGGCCAAGATCGCCTTCACCACTCCATGGGGGACATACTGTTACACGGTCATGCCGTTTGGTCCGAAGAACGCCGGGGCTACTTACCAGCGGGCCGCAACAGCCCTCTTCCATAACATGATTCACAAAGAAATTGAAGTATATGTCGACGACATGATCATCCACTCCAAGGGATCAGACATGCAAGACATGACAGATCCGAGGGAAGTTCTTCACCGTACTTAAAACATTCCATGAGGTTGAACCCGGCAAAGTGCACTCTTCGGCGTCAAGCGCGGCAAGGTACTGGGGTACATAGTTACAGAAAAGAGGTATCGAAGCCGATCCCCAGAAAAATCAAGGCCATCATCGACATGAAGCCGCTCAAACCCTAACAGAAGTAAAGAGCTTCATGGGAAGGTTCTCGACATCTTTGGTCTGTCGTTGCCTCAATTCAAACTGGGGCATTGACATCTCTCGCGAGCCCATGTTCAAACCGATGAAAAAGAATGCCGACATCAAATGGGACTCCGAGTGCCAAACGGCTTTTTGAAAAGATCAAGACCTACTTGGTGAATCCCCCACTCGTGCCCGCCACATGAAGACAAGCCACTACTCCCGTATCCGACAAAGAATGTACACACGTCAATCGGAGCAATGCCGGCACAAGAACAGAAAGATTCCAAGATTGAGCATGCAATCTACTTCGTAGCTCGAAAGCTTCAAGGAAGTGAACTCGGCTACTCAAAGATCGAGAAAACTTGTACCGCCTTGGTATGGGTAGTCGGGAAACCGAAACACTACATGCGCCGCATTCGGACTCCCCTGGTCTCCAAAGTGGACCCCCGTCCGATATCTCTTTGACAAGCCATCCCTGTCAATGCGGCTAGCCAAGTGGTCATTCTTCCCGGCCGAGTTCGACATCAAGTACATGGTCGAAAATCAACAAAGGGCGTAGTAATGGCCAAGGCATCAAACACGCCGACTTCCCGAGCAAAGGAACCTAAGGGTCCCGATCCGCAATTTCCGGACGACGGAATCTTTTCACTTGACAGCGCAAACCGCCGGCAACTCTTCTTCGATGGGGCAGCCAACAAGAAGGGGAATGGCATTGGAATGCTCCTTGTCGATCCCAAGGACGAGCATACTCCCATAGCCATCAAGCCGAATTTTGAAGCAACCAACAATGCAGCAGAATATGAAGCCCGTGCAAGGCAGTTTGGAAGCCGCCCTCGAGCGCAACATCTTAGAGCTGGATGTATATGGAGACTCGCATTGATCATCAATCAAGTATCCAACAAATGGAAGACGCAGATTCTGGCCTTCGAAGTACCACGCGTACATGGAGGAACTCATTGCTCAGCTTCAAGGACATCTCTTTTCACTATTTGCCAAGAGACAGTGAAACCGCTTCGAGACGCCCGGCAACCTCGCCTCTCTTGCTCGAAATTCCCGAAGGGAAAGCAAGAAAACCTCGTAATAGGCAGACGGGAAACACCCGCCTATTGCCGTGAGATCGAAAAAGAAAAAAGAAACGATCGACGAACCCTAGTACAATCAAATTTACCAAGTACCTCCAAAGTGGAGAAGCTTCCTTCACAAGTGAAGATGGAAAATACAAAGAAGGGATCAAAGCCAAAAACATGATGGCATTAAAATGCCCGGCATCCCATTTCGTCATTCTGGGGGGTATATTGTACAAGAAGCGCCACCAAGGGCCACTCCTTCTGTGTAAACAAAGAAAAAGCCAGCGAGCTAATGAACGAAGTTCACAACGGAACTCGCGGTCCGCACATGAACGCCCGAGCATTGACATGAGATCATTCTCCGTATGGGATACTATTGGATATCAATGGAAACAGCATCGCATCCGGCTTCGTCCGAAGCCGCGACAAATGTCAACGGTTCTCCAACCTCAATCACATCCCTCCTCACGAACTCTATTGCATGACTACGCCACGGCCTTTCGCCACATGGGGAATCGACGTCATCGGCAAGATCACTCCTCCAGGGAGCAATGGTCACGAGTTCATTTTAGTCACAGTCGACTACTTCACCAAGTGGGTAGAAGCCAGATCGTACAAGGTACTGAATTCTATGAAGGTGGCCGAGTTCATCCGAGAGAACATCATGTGCCGATACGGAGAGCCCAACAAGATCATCTCCGATAATGGGACTCACTTTGAAGGAGATTGTGACCAACTACTGACCGAATTCAGAGTCACACGTCACAAGTCTTCTCCTTACAGACCACAAACCAATGGTGCAGTAGAGGCAGCCAACAAGACTCTCGCCATGATAATCAGAAAGATGACCACCAGAGGTCGGACTGGCCCGAAAAGCTACATCTAGCCCTCTCGGGGATACCGAACATCGCCGAACCGCCACAGGGGAGACTCCGTTCGCACTTACCTACGGAATGGAAGCGATGTTACCCGTAGAATTGGAAATTCCATCCCTCCGAGTCCTCTTGGAAAATAGGATCAATGAAGTCGAATGGCTACAGAGCCGTCACGACGAACTTGCTCTACTCGACGAGCGCAGATTGAAAGCCATGGAACACACTCGAGCCTACCAGAGCAGAATGGCACGAGCATTCGACAAGAAAGTCAAGATTCGAGACATCAGAGAAGGCGACTTGGTGCTAAAGGAAAAGCCTCCTACGCAGACCAATCCCCTCGGAAAGTGGGAGCCTACCTGGATAGGACCGTTCGTGGTACAAAGAATCTTCTCCGGAGGAGCCATGAAGCTAGCAGATTTGGACGGAAACCCTTTCGTTAACCCCGTGAACGGAAGAAAGCTCCGCATATACTTCGTTTGAGGAAGAGCACGAGTCAACTCTCCTTCCCCATACATCGTCCCCCTCAGTAAATTAAAGTGCTAAAAGAGTAATACCCAACTGGATACATTCCCGCTAATGATCCAGGTAAAAAACAGGGTCGCACTTCTTTTGTCATTGTTTTTCTCAAATTCACCTAAAGTGTCAAACTACGGTGACCTGAGCCCCTTAGTCCAATTGTAAAAGGGGAACGTAGGCGCCATCTTTGGTTCGGTCTAAAAAACAAAAAATACAATAAGCATCAATTGCTTGTGTTTCGAAAAACTCTTTTCATTTAACCTACAAATTCATAACGGTTAAAACATTCTTTGATGAGTTCAAGCACGGTCAACTCTTGACTCGCTACACGCTAGCAAAACTACAATAAAACATTAATTGATTAATGTGTTCGCAATGACAATGGGTGGATACTCTGGACAAAGAAGGTCAACCTAGTTTCCCGTACTAGGTCCTTCATCCTTCTTCCCTTCCCTTTTCCCCGCGAGTGTTCTTCACCTTCGCAGAAATATTCAGTAGGCCTTCTACTCCGGCTCTGGGGACTCTTCCCGACGCCTCCGTCAAGCCTGCGGCCGCCAACGCAGTCTCTTTCTCTAGCTCTGTCTCGAGCCGCCTCGCTTCGAGCCATCATCATAGTGCTTTGATTGGCCTCCCGATCAGCACTTGCCACATAATCCGCCATGGCATCGCGCACGATTCCAGTGGTTAGCCCTCGCTTGTCCTCCTCAAGGTCGAGTCGTCCAGGTAATCGCACCCAACAGACTCACTCCGTCTCCACAAGATAGCCATCTGTGTCTCCCCCATACACTCTTCGTACTGTTCCAGATATGCGTCGACTGTAACAGTGCCCTCTCTCAGGTGAAAGAGAACCCTGGCAGGAAAGGACGTGTATTGCCACCACCGGGTGATCAGCAATAGCGTCGAAGGATCTTCCATCCGCAAAGATCCCACCTCAAAGGTAGCAGCATAACTCGGATCGGTCAGGCATCTGCTCCGGCCCGCATCTTGCCCTTGAGAACCAATGATGGAATATAGAAAGACGTGCGAGACTGCCCCGGCACTCGACAATCAACGAGACCCTCCCGAGCGGTCCTACAAGTCTGTAACTTCCAATGGGGAACCCACCATCGCAAGTGATGCGTGCAAAGTCTGGCCATCCAGAGCTCCGGCTCGGCTGATTGCCCCTATCACCAGAGGACGTCGCGAGAAAGACCAAGCGTCACAAGACATTGGCACCTCAGGGCATCATCTCGCAGCCTCTCCCTCAACCACATGGTCAGCATAGCGGGACTCCCTCCCCACGTATATCGGCTCACGGTCGCCATCCGGCTATGCCCAGAACGTCTCGCCCAAGACCGGCACGATGTCTCCCCACTCGGCAGCGCCTCACCAGGTCCAACACACTGTGATGGCACACACCTGAGACGTGAATGTGAACAGAGTAGCAATCGCGCACAGAGCAAACGTGCCCCACGAAAAGACGCTCCCCTCAGCCCCGCAAATCTTTCGGGCAGTCCCGAAATGTCAACGTAATCGGTATCTTGACGCATCCCTTATGCTTCTCCGAAGGAGATACCCAACAAAGACACTAGCTTCTCAACGGTGGCCATGCCACCAAAGATACGGAAGAACTAGCCGTTCCGTCTCAGGTCCTCCTTAATGGCCCGGAAATCTTCAAACGTAGGAGTGATTTCGTTGTACGAAAGGTTGTACACATTCCTCCGTACGTCCTGTAACCGAGACGCGGCTCTCAAAGATCCCAATCTGGCATGAGCTCCTTCAAAGCCCAAATAGATTTAATCCCGTAACAGCCTTCGAAAAACCTTTTGTTCTACCTCGTGTGGTTCCGTACCCACGACTGAAAGTTGTCCAAATATCGCTCTTGCATCCGAGACGATAACTTGGGAAAGGGAGCCATGTCAGAAGGTGAAGAAAACCTTAAGAAAGGGAAAGGAATTCAGCCCGGATGAACAAAGCAATGCGAGTTTTCTCACCAATTGCAAAGCCGAAACCGCAATTTAAAGAATCACGGAAATTCGGTTCTAGTCCGTGGGACTCCCTCTGCAGCCGATTGACTTGGTCAACTTTGCGGCCAGGTATTTGCCCTTAAAATTGGAAACATTTCCAAACCATGCCCTATTCACTCCTATGAAATCTGCGTGCCTGCACGATTTCATTCAACCAATGTCAATATCCCTTCCGCCCCGGGCTCGTGCAACAGTGCAAATAATTAAAAATTAGTGCATACATGCTTAATTTTTGACCCGTTCAATTTTTAATGCATTTCTCTTTTTTATTTATTTTTGATTAACCTATTTGCTTATTTGCCGAAAGTAACAGAAGGTGATCATAGAATAAATATGCGAAGTACAGGTTCCGCCCCACGGGCGCCTTTTTGCAAATACAGTTCAAATCAAAATTTGTTCCTGACAAATACATGCATTTTGTCTAAACAAAGCAAGAAAGAAAGAAAGCGTAAAAGGGGACTACTCTGAGTCACGCTCGTCATCCGTACACTCGACGTACTCTTTCCATGCATTTGTCGGATCCGTCGCAAACAGGAACTCGCCGAACTCCTCCAGCCGGGAATAGGCAAAGGGTCTCCTCGGAGTACGCGAACTCGAGGACTCCCCCCTTTCGCGTCCCGAGTGCGCAGAAGAAGGAGCTCTAAATCCAGCCGTTCCGCCCGCGAACTGGCCAAACCCCTGTGTAAAGTCCTCCCCAGTTTGTGGGAGCGGGCGAATCTCTCGGCCTAGACGGCCCCCGATCACGGACGTCCATGCTCCTCAGGGAAGCGCACCGCATGAACTCCATGAACCTCCTAGCGTAGGCGGACCACCCGTCCACCAGCCTCATGGCTTCATTGTACGTACGGCCAGATACCTGCGAACCAGGAAAGTCATCAGAAAGCAAGCAGAAAGTACAGATGCAACATTTGTAGAATACTACTATCAAATGCAGAAAATAAAAAAAAAAAGGTGCTCACCGAAGCATTGGGGTCCGCCCTATATCGTGGTCTCGGCTCAGCCGGAAGCGGGATCACAAGTCGCCTACGCGAACCGTCCAGCCCCTCGTACGCTAGCCTAGCTCGCGGGACCGGAAAATCTCGAGGACCTCCAGGGACCTCGCCCTCTCTATCTTGTACCTGCGGGCTCCTCAGCCTCATCCTCAAGAAAACATCATAGGCGGCCCCGCTATGATGTACTCGGTGTAATCTGCGCCTGTAGGTACCCCTCCGGCTCATCAATCGGCATCTCCCGGGGATCTGCATGTCTGAAAGGAGGATCCACCGGCACGAGGGAAGAGACCCACACTTTATCGACGAGTCAACCTCTCCCCAAATACATGGCATCACGGTGAAGTCCCACCGGGAGCTTCCGCCGTGTAGTCTCGGCGGCAATCTGCACCGCGACATGATCAAACCTACTCCACCGGGTCGATTTGGATCCTCTCGAGAGAACTCTGGGTTCGAGTGCCGGAGATATCTCCTCGTATGACACTCGAGTGCCAACTCTCGAAGAGACCGCCCTCTTCGCCTTCTTACGCGAGCCGGTATGGCGGGGAACGAGGGACGGTACGGCTCCTTGATGTCCCGAGCCTGCGGGTGAACACCTCGTAGCACCGGACACGCCAGAGAATGGAAATTTATGTCAGCTACAAAGCAGATACATACGAGTACATAAAAGAGGCGAGGAAGAGAAAAAGTATGTGGACTTACATCCAAGACAGGCGTAAAGCAGCTAAATGAGTGCTCCTCTCCCCGCGAGAACCTGTCCAGGGAGTGGTAAAGCTCGGCAGTCCGGCCTCCCCACGCGCAAACCCCCTCACGGCATCCAAGTCTACCGGTGACCCGAGCGGAGGAAGTGACAAGACGTGTCGAAGTCGGGAATAAAGTCATGACGGCGGCGCAAGCCAAAGGAACCCTCGAGCCGGACGCTCCGCGGTCATCCTCGAGGACCCGACGGATAAGCGGCGACACCTTCCCTCAAATGATTCTCCATCGGCCTGTGCAGAATGCCTAAGCCCTGGCATCGGTAATATCAAAACCCAGCCGACCCGGACAAGTTTGCTCAGGGGTGTAACCATCAACCTACACCGGCGTGTTGCCATAGAGTCGGCAACCCGGTGATAGCGGCAAAATCCGTGGGAGTCACCGTCGCCTCCCCATCGAAAAGGAAAGTGTGGGTCGTATCCCACCAATACTAGCTCGGCGCGACATACGTGGACACGCCCCTCGGCGTATCGGTGTCGCGGCCTACGGCACCGATAAACCCGGCCCAACCCGGAGTCAGCACCGGTGTCGCGGACTCCTCTCTCCTCTCGAGCCACGTCAGGGATAATGCCCCACAATGCACTTGCACCGCCTCAAAGGCACCCGACTCTTACGGTTATGAGTATTAACCGTCCACTGTCCCTATGAGACAAACAAGACGAAGCAACGTCAGCAGAAATGCACCAACGCATGTCAAAAAGATGCAATGCAGATACGGTTCTCATTCATTTCCTACGTATATTCCCATCATTTCGAAAACTCCGTCGAATCCGGAATTTTCAAAACATTTCGAAAACTCCGTCAAATCCGGAACTTTCAAAACATTTCGAAAACTCCGTCGAATCCGGAACTTTCAAAACATTTCGAAAACTCCGTCGAATTCGGAACTTTCAAAACCTTTCGAAAACTCCATCGAATCCGGAACTTTCAAAATCTTTCGAAAACTCTGTCGAATCCGGAACTTTCAAAATCTTTCGAAAACTCCGTCGAATCCGAAACTTTCAAATTCTTTCGAATTTTTCGAAAATTTCGCTCCGTCCCGAATTAAAGCTACTTTAATTTTGGAAAATGCATCTAGACATGGAATTTTGCAACCAAAATTTTTATGTCATCCACCCATAGTGTCAATTGAACTACATCCTAGTCAATTTCGACAAAAGTTCATAGCAAAGTCAAAAGCCCCAATTCGGGCACCAAAATCCCTAAGTTCATTCCTAACAAATTTCTAACATTTAAAGAATGCACATTCTTAAAATTAATGGAATTTGTAGGAAACTTACTTGTCTTTCGATCCCTCCCTTGGAGTTGTGGCGGTCCCTCGCCGGATAAAACTCCGCCGGATTCAATGGAAGAGTAGTGGTTCGAATGGTCCGAACCAATCGAGTTCTTTCGTCATCGGTCCTTCCGTGGTGAGCCATTGGTCCTCCTTCACCCTCCATAGCAAATTTCCTTCACAAATTCGAGCAAACCTTGCAATTTGGGTTGGAATTTTTCTCTCTTTTCTCTCCTCTCTCGCCGGCAACAATGGAAGAAAATGGCCTCTTCCTTCCCGGCCTCGGCAATAAAAGGAATGCGGAAATTCGGTAAAAGTCCGATGGGACTCTTCTTGCGCACCAGGAAAAATTTTGCCCCTTTTGCCCCTCAACTTTTGGCAGTTTCAATTTTACCTCTTTTGGCCCCCCAAAAGTATAAAATTTCCTCTCAGTTAGACATTTCTAACACCCCATCCCCCGAGGATAAATTCTCAGTTAGTTTTCACTAACGCTCGTCTCCAGACGTTAAATTCTCAGTTAGTTTTCACTAACGCCCGTCTCCTGACGTTAAAATTTAATAATGGTCTTCACCATTAAATCCTCAACCGCGACCTTTCACGGTCCAATTTCAAAGTCTCAATCGCGACCTTTCACGGTCCGATTTCAATCCTCAATCGCGACCTTTCACGGTCCGATTTCAATTCTCAATCGCGACCTTTCACGGTCCGATCTCAATCCTCAATCGCGACCTTTCACGGTCCGATTTCAAGTCTCAATCGCGACCTTTCACGGTCCGATTCCAATTCTCAATCGTGACCTTTCACGGTCCGATTCCAATCCTCAATCGCGACCTTTCACGGTCCGATTCCAATCCTCAATCGCGACCTTTCACGGTCCAATTTCAACTCTCAATCGCGACCTTTCACGGTCCGATTCCAATTCTCAATTGCGACCTTTCACGGTCCGATTTCAAAGTCTCAATCGCGACCTTTCACGGTCCGATTTCAATCCTCAATCGCGACCTTTCACGGTCCGATTTCAAAGTCTCAATCGCGACCTTTCACGGTCCGATTTCAAAGTCTCAATCGCGACCTTTCACGGTCCGATTTCAATCCTCAATCGCGACCTTTCACGGTCCGATTCCAATTCTCAATCGCGACCTTTTACGGTCTGATCCCAATCCTCAATCGCGACCTTTCACGGTCCGATTTCAACTCTCAATCGCAACCTTTCACGGTCCGATTCCAATTCTCAACCGCGACCTTTCACGGTCCGATTCCAATCCTTAATTGCGACCTTTCACGGTCCGATTTCAACTCTCAATCGCGACCTTTCACGGTCCGATTCCAATTCTCAATCGCGACCTTTCACGGTCCGATTTCAAAGTCTCAATCGCGACCTTTCACGGTCCGATTTCAATCCTCAATCGCGACCTTTCACGGTCCGATTCCAATCCTCAATAGCGACCTTTCACGGTCCGATTCCAATTCTCAATCGTGACCTTTCACGGTCCGATTCCAAGTCTCAATCGCGACCTTTCACGGTCCGATTTCAAGTCTCAATCGCGACCTTTCACGGTCCGATTTCAATCCTCAATCGCGACCTTTCACGGTCCGATTCCAAGTCTCAATCGCGAACTTTCACGGTCCGATTTCAAGTCTCAATCGCGACCTTTCACGGTCCGATTTCAAGTCTCAATCGCGACCTTTCACGGTCCGATTTCAATCCTCAATCGCGACCTTTCACGGTCCGATTTCAAGTCTTAACCGCGACCTTTCACGGTCCGATTTCAATCCTCAATCGCGACCTTTCACGGTCCGATTCAATCTCCCATCTCGACCTTTCATGGTCCCATCTCAAACAGTCAATCCCGACCTTCGCGGTCCGACCTCCACTCTCCTATCGAGACCTTCGCTGTTCGTCTTCCCGGCAACAGCAATAAGCCCGAACCCCAAGGCACGAACGCCTCGCAACAATCCCTCTTCGGCCATCCTCGTAAGCCCGAACACCTTTTCACTTCAGCAAGTGAACATTCATCTCCCCGGCCGCCAGTCGCAAGCCCGATCGCTCATCGGCGGGATAAAACGCAGCGACAATAAGCCCGGCACCCGAGGCACGAACGCCCTCGTCGGCATCGCAACTCCGGTTTGAGGCGCCACACGCCCTCGAAGGTTTCAGAAGTCCCAGGTTCAGACGCCTCCCAACAGTCTCCATTCAGGTACAGGTACCTCGCGAATGGTCTCATCCAGGTTTAGACGCCTCCTAACAGTCTCGCTCAAGTCAAGGTCCCCATGCGCGGCCCTTGCCCCTTTTCGAACTACGATTGGCTTGATTCCCACTCGGGATACGTAGGAATCCTTTTCGCTAAGGGTCCAGCCAGCTGACCGCCCAGGTCTCCTTCAAAGTAAGGCATCCCGATTTGGATCCTTATCTTTTTCAACGACCCCACCTCCTTCGGAAGTGACGTCGCTGAGGGGCTAACTGTAAGTACCCAAATCCGGATCGTCCAAATCCGTCAGAAAGTTAACCGAAATCCGTTAACTGGCCCGCTCCAGGTTAACCGGAACTCATTAAACTCCCCGTTGCTGTGCCAACGAGACATCCCGGGACTGCCCCGTGCATCCCGACGTCGAACCGTACTTAGCACGTGTCATCTCACGTAAAAGTATGGCTTTCCTTGAAAAACGCATTTTTCGGCACTTTCCGGGGGCGTTTCGGACATTTCCGGTGTTATTTTAAAAAACGGACAAAATGGGATCGGGGACAAAATCCCACATGGTGGTGACTCAGAGGGGCACGTAGCAGCCATGCCACCTCCCTCTAGTCACCCTTCAATCAAATTCAAAGGGAAAAAACCAAAATACCCCTGATTTGCAAGACAAGTCCGGCCGGACTCACTTTGTGCACATTTTACGAAGCCGCCAGTGCAAGTCCTTCAAATTCTCAAAATACCACAAAACCCCCTGGATTCGGGCCAAGTCCGTCCAGGACTCCTACGCAATTTTCACCTATAAATAGAAGTTGCTTTGTCAAAGGCAAAGAGACAGAATTTTACACCAAAAATCACCACCCCCACGGCCTAAGCATTTTCACCCCCTTCCAGGAGCTCCCGTTACGTCTCGATTCGCGTGAAACCTTCGTATTTCGGTCAAATACGCCCTTACAACTTCGAAACAACCTTTCGAATCACTTTCCGTGTCCCGTACACACCTCCCGAGCCAAAGGAGTCGACCCTAGCCATAGGTATAACTCCCTCTCTCTAAATCTCCCGTTCCGTCTCGGTTTACGCGCCAGTCGCTATAACCGTTTCGAACGTCGTTATCGAAATGTAGACGCCTCTGTCTAACGGGGTCCGATACGTTTTAGCCCCTCGATCCTCTTCTCTTTCCGTAAGAGAAGTAATCACGGGTTAAAACGGCGTTCCGACCCCGTTCCGTTTATTTTTTATGTCATTTACCATTCCGGATCGATCGATCCGTTGATCGTCATTTACAATTCCGAGCCGTTTGGCCTCGTTGATCGTCGTTTACAATTCCGAGCCGTTTGGCCTCGTTGATCGTCATTTACGAATCCAGATCGTTTGATTCCGTTGATACCGCACTTTAAATACTGTCATTTACAAAGTCCGATCCGTTTGGATCGTGATAGTATTTACTTTTCAAAGTCCGAGTCGCAACCCGATTCGTTGATCGCATGTCATTTAATACGCATTTTTCCCGTAAAAATCGTTAACAATGTAATGCCCGGTTCAAAACCGGAGTTCATCCGTCGAACTCTCTTTCAAAACGCGCGAAATGACGTTCGGCCTCCGAACGCTCATCTTCAAACTCAAAGCCGCCATTTGACACTCAAAATCATTTAATACGCATTTTTCCCGTAAAAATCGCTAACAATGACTCGCACAACTCAAAATCGATGTTTGCCACGCAAACGCTCATTTCAAACTCAAAGTCGACGTTTGCCACGCAAACGCTCATTTCAAACTCAAAATCGACGTTTGCCACGCAAACGCTCCTTTCAAACTCCAAACCGACGTTTGCCACGCAAACGCTCATTTCTGTCTCAAAACCGACGTTTGTCATTCAAACGCTCGTCTTTTCAAAAGTCACCTAATCAAACGTTTGTCATTCAAACCAAGATTAAGCTTGTCATTCAAGCCCCCATTTCAAAAGACACACACACACACACACGATTTCGAGAAAGGTAGAAAGACTCGTCATGCGAGGCGTTTCGGGCGATCTCGTCATACTCTACCCAAAACGTAACTTGACCTCCGAACCTAACAATCTCTGGTACTAAAAGCTTTTTACTCCTTTTTGCTGCCAATAAAAATGATCCCCTTTTTCAAAGCCTTTTCCTAAGTTTTTGCTACCAATAAAAACGACACCATTTTCTAAAGCCGTTTCTCAACGTTTGGGCTCAAAATACAAAAACCGCGTGGCGACTCCTCATTTTGTTCCTTCCCATGAAGCGAGGTCTCAGACACCAACCCCTCCGCGAAAGACAACCGCCTTTTCCGCGCCCCCCGCCCGCGCGCAAAAAGATCGGGTAATTTCAGTATTCGATACATGGGAGATTGGGCCTAGTGCAAGTGGGAGACTGTTAGTGTTATGCCCTAGGCCTATAGTTGATAGACTTACTTATATGTTGACATTATTTATTATTATATAAAAAGTTTATCATTCGATTATTATATGTTTTGCATATTTATCTGTAATAATTTCCGTCCCTAATTATTAAGTGAATAATTAGTATAAATGTTAATGGATAATCATATGATGATTATATGCATAGAGATGCACATTAAATTTATGGGTACTTGTTAGAGAACAAGTGACTGGACTTGACCCGTATGAGATTTATGTCATGGTCAAATGTCATAATTAAATCTCATATGGTCACTTCATTTAGTCCCTAGACCTGAGATTATCATGACCTTACATATGATGAAAGTCATGTTTGATTTTAGTCAAACGATATCTTAACACGATATCTATAAAGGCTATTTTTGGCATGATCGGAATCATGATGGGAAGGATGATAAGTCAAGATGGAATTTGTCTCTCGAAAGAGAGATGTTATGCTTGGGCCCCTCGAGGAGTGATAATGATGAAAGTGTATGGCCATACCCCAATGCGATTGGATTATCATTATACTCAAGATCGAGAAAGCATTGAACAAAGACAAGTTGATGTGGACCATGACTTGTGTTCAATATAACATCGTGAGACAAAGGGAGAAATGGAAGTGCACCATTGGAAACGTGAACTCTTACGTTATATTATTTGGGTAGACATAATGGCTTGCTAGAGTC
The DNA here is from genome assembly GCA_022495995.1 of Adenophora triphylla var. japonica. NCBI lineage: Eukaryota > Viridiplantae > Streptophyta > Magnoliopsida > Asterales > Campanulaceae > Adenophora > Adenophora triphylla. The sequence continues at coordinate 136,521 of JAFEMH010004046.1, read as the reverse complement.
CGCTTTTGTCTTATGAGAGTCGATATGATCGAGCTCTTTGCCAACATAATATAATCCTATTGGGTCACACACAACTAGAATGAATTAATTAAACCAGAGGAAGAATGATTGAGAGAATCCTGAACTGGCTTGGGTTGTAGCGCGACAGAACTTGTCCATAGGACTCGTCTGGTCGTGCGACACTTTAAGCCATAAAGCGGTTTACAGACTGGTTTCCTAATTTGATTAGGAAACATATACCATACTAAAGTAGTATATATATGAAGGTCTGTCAACCCTAGTATTCTAGCCAAAATTCTGAAAAGAAAATTGCAACAAATACTCTCAATATTCTTCAAGGTTTTTGATCTAGCAATCATCAAGAAATCGTTCTTGGTTCATTCGAAGGTGTGGATACCGAAAGAGGGTCTTCGCTCATTCAAAGATCAAGGCCTAGAGTTTGAAGCTTGTATTCAGAATCAAATCAATACATAGTTCGATAGCTCAAGAACGGAAAGCGTTCAAGGTTGGTTATTACTATCTCATAGAATTCAATTTAAATTGTATAGAACGGATCCTAGGCTCTTGGGTTTTATGTTATTAGATGCTTAATTCCGCTACGCATGGACCCGTAAAACCCAACAAAACTAATCCAATTCGGAGTTGTTGATGTTTATATCGATCGATCATATAAGAAAAATTTTGATTCATTCCGATTAAGCTTCCTTCCTATTAATCTGGAAATTTTTCTCAGATACAAGAAAATGATTCAGGTCCAAAGCCAATGAGTGTAGTTCTCGAACGAGCAATCGAAAATATTCTGGAGCATCTTCAGCCACTGATCGTAGTACCAAGTACTTCCTGGCAAGCTTTAATATGATCAGATTTATAAGTAAGCATCTCTTGTAAAATATGAGCAACACCAAATCCCTCTAGAGCCCAAACCTCCATTTCTCTGACCCTTTGTCCTCCTTGCTTGGCCCTTCCTCTAAGGGGTTGTTGTGTAACAAGTGTATAAGTCCCACTGGAATGCCCATGGATTTTATCATCAACCTGATGAATTAATTTCAAGATATAAGGCTTTCCTATTAGAACAGGTTGTTCTAAAGGATCCCCCGTTCTTCCATCAAAAAAATTGCTTTTTCCCGGATACTCGGATTCAAATACCCATTGATTCGCTCTTTGCTTTCTGGCTTCATATAATTCAGAAAAGACTAGTTTTCTCGAAGCTTCTTGTTCATATCTCTCATCAAAAGGCGCTATTCGATAATGTCTGTCTAGCGGACCCCACGCTAACCCGAGTAAACATTCAAATATTTGTCCTACATTCATTTGGGATGGGACTCCTAATGGATTGAAGACCATATCAATCGGTCTTCCATCTTGTAAATAAGGCATATCTTGTCTAGGCAAAATTTTAGAAATGATACCCTTATTTCCATGTCGTCCAACTACTTTATCACCTACTTTGATTGAACCTTTCTTTAAAATATATACACGAATCCTTTCCTGATTATAACTATAACCCCCTTTCTGGATCCATCTCACATCAATAACCTTTTTCGGTAGTTTTAGATCATTTTCTTTTTCAGTAGATAGATGAATGCCAAGTATGGCTCGTAACAATCTCTCTTCCGGGACATACGACGATTCTTTCACCATTTGGGGCGTTAATTTACCTACTAAAATCTCACCCGTCTCCACCCAAGATCCCAGCATTACAATTCCTTTTTTGTCTAAATAAATGGGCTTCTAAATGCGATATTTCATTTGTGAGCCTTTCGGGGCCTTGGCTTGTCACATGAGTCTGAATTTCATATTTACGCATGTGAAAAGAGGTATAAATATCTCCATATACTAGACGCTCGCTAATGAGTACCGCATCTTCAGAATTGTAACCCTCCCATGGCATATAAGCTACTAATACGTTTTTTCCCAAAGCAAGTTCGCCGCCAACTGTAGCAGCACCATCCGCTAAAATTTGTCCCTTTTTGATGCATTTACCTCGCGGAACCCTCGGTTTTTGATGCATACAAGTATTTTTGTTAGAACGTTGATACATAACTAAACTAATGGAATGCTTAGACTATCTCCATTATCCACCTTGCCCGATAAAAGTATCTTGTCAGCATCGGTAGAAATGATCTTTCCCTCGTGTTCAGCTATAGCGAGAGCCCCTGAATCTAGAGCCACTTGGCGTTCCAACCCAGTTCCAACAATACACTTTTCGGACCGGGAAAGTGGAACTGCCTGACGTTGCATATTAGAACTCATTAAAGCTCGATTCGCATCATTATGTTCGAGAAAAGGAATCAGGGAAGCGCCAATAGAAAAATATTGGAAGGAAAAAATACTTCGAAGATGAACTTCTTCCCATGCACTAGTCAGGAATTCTTGACAATATCGGGCTGGAACAACCTGTTCTTCCTGAATCCCCTGATTCAGAGCCAAAGAATTGCCTGACGCCACCATATAATATTCATCCTGACCTGGTGATAAATAAAGCATCCGTGCCCCTTTGGATCTCTTCGAAATTTCATAAAATGGACTTTCTAGAGATCCCCAACGACCAATTCTCGCATGAATTGATAAGGATCCAATAAATCCAACATTTATTCCCTCAGATGTGTCAATTGGGAAAATACGACCATAGTGACTAGGATGAATATCGGGGATTTGAAAACTAGCCGTTCGTCCAGTCACTCCCCCGGGGCCCAAATAACTCAATTTTCTCCCAAATTTCATCTTCTGAATCTCGCTTAATTGAATCTCCCGCTCCGGGTATTATTTCTCGACGTTCCGTATCTGAGCCCCTTCAAACAAGGCTTATTGCTATTGATTCAATGATTCCTATATAACGGGGTCAGCGAGAATTAATTATTGGGGACAGACAGACGGGTAAAACCGCAGTCGCAACAGATACTATTCTCAATCAAAAAGGCCAAAATGTAATATGTGTTTATGTAGCTATTGGTCAAAAAGCATCTTCAGTGGCTCAAGTAGTCACTACTTTCCAGGAAAAGGGAGCAATGGAGTACACTATTGTGGTAGCCGAAATGGCGAATTCCCCTGTTACATTACAATACCTTGCTCCTTATACAGGAGCAGCTCTAGCTGAATATTTTATGTACCGTGAACGACACACTTCAATCATTTATGATGATCTGTCTAAACAAGCACAAGCTTATCGCCAAATGTCTCTTCTATTACGAAGACTGCCCGGTCGCGAAGCTTATCCAGGGGATGTTTTTTATTTGCATTCACGATTTTTGGAAAGAGCGGCTGAATTAAGTTCTCATTTAGGTGAAGGAAGTGTGACCGCTTTACCAATAGTTGAAACTCAATCGGGAGATGTTTCGGCTTATATTCCTACTAATGTAATTTCGATTACAGATGGACAAATATTCTTATTTGTCGATCTATTCAATGCAGGAATCCGACCTGCTATTAATGTAGGGCTCTCGGTTTCCAGGGTTGGGTCTGCAACTCAAACTAAAGCCATGAAACAAGTAGTTGGTCAATTAAAATTGGATTTGGCGCAATTGACAGAATTAGAAACTTTTGCACAATTTGCTTCTGATCTCGATAAAGGTACTCAAAATCAATTGGCAAGAGGTCGACGATTACGCGAATTGCTCTAACAATCTCAATCTAACCCTCTCGCAGTGGAAGAACAGATAATGACGATTTATACGGGAATAAACGGTTTTCTCGATTCATTAGAAATTGGACAGGTAAATCAATTTCTTGAGAAGTTACGTGTATGTTGTATTATGAGCATATAACCACCCTAAACAAAAAAACACAAAAGAACACAAATCAAATAACAAAAGTTTGAGAACAAATCAATAATCAAGTATAAAAGTACTCAATAGAATGAGTAAAAACTCATTCATCACCAAATTAAAAGCATTATTAACCGGTTAAAAAATGGGTTTCTTCATAAAGGCCCACAGAGACTCTCAAAATTTTAAGGACCAGAATACCCTTGACATCTGAATATCTGAATGAAGCATGCTTGCTCTCATTTTTGTTAAAAGACTAGTTCGCTTTTATAACTGAAGTAGAAGACTACTTCACCTCTTATAGTTAAAATATAATAGTCATTTTTTATATTTTTCACACTATTACGCGACAATCAATCAAGTCACTTATTTGTAAAAATCCCACTATACAAGTCATTTATTTATATAAATGCCACATAATACATTAACTTATAGAATTGTCATATAACTCCCGGTGCAACTCTTATATCTAGATTATAAGATCAGTTCACCTTTTATAATTCAACAGTAAGACAATTTTTTAACCAAAAAAAATATCCAATAATAGCCATTAATTAATCTGATAATTTACACATTACAACTCTTATAGCTAAAGTATAAGACTAATTCACTTATTATAATTCAATCATTTGAGAAAATTTTCAATAAAAACTCAAACATTTAAAAAATAGCCATAAATTAATCTGATAATTTACATATTACAACCTTATAGCTGAAGTATAATACCAATTCATCTCTTATAATTCAACTATATAAGACAATTTTTTCAACCAAAAAATTCTAATAATAGCTGCGGGTTAATCTGATACTATACACATTACAACTTTTATAACTAAATTATAATACCAATTTGTCTCTTATATATCAGATATAAGACTATTTTTTCAATAAAAACTCAAACATGTTAATGTTAGATCATGTGTTGCCATGAATGTTGTCCTTAGTGTTGCAAACCAGTGTTGCCAAAAGTGTTGCCATTTGGATTTGGCAACACCAGAATAGTTACTGTATTTTTCACAAATAATATTGTGTAAATTAATGTTTAAATATCAGTAGTTAGTCTACTATTTATGAGCTTGAATGAGTCAACAGAAAGTTCCCAGGCGTGATTCACGAAGGAGAGAAGAAAATAACATATAAACATGTTGTTTATATGTTAAATTGATGACCAAGTAAAATATCTATTGGTTAGCTATTCAGGGGGAGATCAAGTTAGAGTATAAAGCATCTTCAGCAGAGAGGTACAAGCAAGAGAAGCTATGAAGACCAAGTCGTCTATAATTGAGGCGAGAAGGCTAAAAAGGAGGAAACAAATTCAAGGTTGTTAGCTGATCATTTTGAGTAGGCTCCAAGTTTTGGAGGCCTATATATAGTGCAGTAGATCTTCATTTGAGATCATCCAATTCAGAAAATGCAAATCTGCACAAGAAAAGAATTCTGCTCTTTAATTGTTGCCATTCAGTGTTGGCAACACTCTGTCCGACACTCGAGAGTTTCACTTATATTTTTATATTTTCGTGAGGTTTTGAGTTATTGTATTCAGAGAGAGTTCTTTGTTTATTGTTCCTTGAGTTAATGATTATTATCATTAAGGGAACTTCTTTTACCTTGTATTGAATTCATATATATATAGAAAGGTCTTGCCCTCCTGGCACCCATCAAGTTATATATTTATATAACTTGATAAAAATTATATTCTTGTGTATTGTTTTTATTCTTCCGCTGCAAATTAGATTTATTTCTATTTATTTGTGTTTTTTCGAAATGGTGTGTGTTGTTGTTAGTGTTGCCAACACTAAGGACAACACTTGTGAGTTTCGTCTCACTTTGTGAGTTTCGCCTCACTTTGCTAAGCCATAGACAATTTCAATTGGTATCAGAGCCTAGCACTTGATATACTAAGTGTCTTGATCCTTTTGTCATGGCTTATGATCCTGCCAACCCTAATTAAAAGAGACTACCGGTTTTAGACGAATCAAATCATGCTTATTGGAAGATTCGCCTACGCTCGCATATTAAATCAATTGATCTTCGAGCTTGGCTATCTATTTTAAATGGTTATTCTCTTCCATTACTCCTTCCAGATGAAGATGGTAACGTTCAAGTCAAACCTGAATCTGAATGGACGATTGAAGAAAATAATCTTGCTAGTTTCAATGAAAAGGCACTAAATGCTATCTATGAATGGGTTGACATGCATATGTTCAAACTCATTCAAAATAGTCCCTCTGCAAAAGATGCTTGGGAAACTTTACAAAGATTTTGTGAAGGAGATGGTAGTGTCCGAGAAACAAAGCTTAGGGGTCTCACTAGTAAATTTTAAAGATTAAGAATGGGTGAAAACGAAGATATTTCGTCTTATTTTGAAAAGTTGATTGATATTTCAAATGCTTGTCAAGTATTAGGAGAACCTTTTACTAATAAACAACTTGTTTCAAAAGCCATTCGTACTCTTCCAGAATGTTTTAATATCAAAGTTTCAGCCATTGAAGAGGCACATAATCTTTCAACTATGGACATTAATTCCTTGATGAGTATTTTAAAGAATTTTGAATTAAATTTGAATGAGCAAACCGAGGCTTCAAAAGGCAAAAACATTGCTTTAAAAGTTGAATCTTCGGATACATGTGTGGATGATGAAGATGAAGCCTTTGAGGAATTAGATGAAAATACTAGTTGTAGCTTTACTTGCAAAGAAATGCAATTTCATGCTTAGGAAATTTAACAGTGTGCAGGTGAAAGCTAAGGACCAACAATCCAAAACGTCAAGTTTTGTGCCAAGAAGAGTTCCTCCTCCGAACCCAAAAGACACCTCACCTAGACGTGTATCCTCGCAAAAGTCCCGGTCCGATCCTAAGTACATTGAATCTATTCAATGTCACGCTTGTTCCGGTTGATGTCACTATGTGTAAGTACCCAAATCTGGCTCATGCCTTCCGGTTAAATTTTCTCGGCAATTCCCCGGACTTTCCTAGAGTTCCGGAGCAATTCCAGAAATGTTCCAAAATACCTAAGGGCTGAAGGGACTGCTTGGAGATTAAGAAACACGTTTTTCTTAAAACCAAAAACCTTCTAGAATTGCCACCTTGCATGATTCTAGAAACATGCTGAGTCACACTGGATAATGCCGCACGACTGCATTAGCCAAGAACCCCTAGCCGCACGGCCTCATTAGCCTTATCCAGACTGCCTATAAATAGAGCCCTCCTCTTCCCATTTTACATAACGAAAAACACACACAATACACCATACTCAGCTCCAAAACTCTCCCAAAACACTGCTGCAAGATCAAGAAGTTGAAGAAATCCAAGAAGCCACCTCCCTCCTCCTTGAAGCCTCCAAAGTTGGTCCTTCCACCAAGCAAGACCCAAAGAAGAAGAGGTCACCACCATTGGTAACCTCTCACTCCCTTACCTTGCATTATACTTTCTCTATGTGATTTAATTGTTCATTGCATTCATATATTGTCATTATCTTGCTTGGGACTTGGCATTTATCATTAAAGATCCTATCTTTATCATATCCCCCTCCCCCTTTGCATCCTTTGCATGAAATAAGCATCACTTGCTCTTAAAAATGTAATCTTTATATTCAAAGGTGCATCCTTTGCACCTAAAAATTCCTTTTTTACATAAAAATATCATCTTTATGCATCCTTTGCTCATAAAAATGCAATCTTTATATTCAAAATGCATCCTTTGCACATAAAAATCATGTCTTTACCATAAAGGTGCATCCTTTGCATCTAAAACCCATTTTCATGCATCCTTTGCATTAAAAGTCATCTCTTTACAATCAAATTAGCATCCTTTGCTTTCAAAATGTAAACTTTGTGCATCCTTTGCATATTAAATACTATTTTTCTCATAAAAATGCATCCTTTGCATAAAAATCATGTCTTTAATTAAAAAGCATCATTTGCAATCAAAAGCATCCTTTGCAACCCAAAAATGTCATCTTTTCACTAAAAATGTCATTTTTACATGCATTCCCCCATATCCCCATTAGCAACCTTCGGAACGGATCGGTGTAAAGATCCTATCTTTACATCGTTCCTTCCATTAAAGGTGCCATAATCTCTTTAGAAAGGGATAAACCTTGAACCTATATCTCCGATTATCACTTAAGACGAGCATGAAGCATCTATATAAGCTCAATCGTCTTAAGGTGTAGGATTGATGGGCTAAGGTCACTCCTTTCCTAAAGAACCTCATTTTGGACTATAAAAGAGAGTCTTTCTCTCGATCACGCAAGTTCCAAGGTTAAAATAGCGATGATCACAAGTCCAAGATGAGGACGGGATCAAAATCCCGAATACATAAAATCCAAGGAATCCCGAACGACAACCAACTAAATGGTTTGTACGTCCGGAAGACAACTTGGGACATTCCCCCTCCCTCTTTTCAAACACATGCACACAAGAAAGCACGTAAGCAAGCACGATAAACGGAATCTAGGAAGACTTGCTACGGCAAGGCACCTTGGGTGAATGACGATCCGTTCTTCCCAAGGGGTAACTTAACCTCCGAACCCTAAAAATCCTTTTTTCAAAGTTTTGAGGAAATCAAAATGGCGTGGCGACTCCGTTTTTCAAATTAAACCGGATGTTTTCAAACTCGCGTGAATCCGATCTAAAACAAAAAAACAAAATTTTAGAATTTGGGCACACATTCACAGTTTGGCGACTCCGCTGGGGATATCCCAAAGGAGAAAAGCTTTTATTTTCAAAATAAACGATACCCGGTATATAGGTGGAAACCATTTAACCTTCATGTATCGCTCCCTAACCCGGGGCTTGGGATAAACGGTGGTTTAACAATCCCACGTACCGGTATCACTTTTCGAAAAAAACATAAAAGAAAGCTTTTCCATTTGAGAGGGTTAGACTCCCATCGCGGATTCCGTTTATCATGCTTACTTTCTTTGTCTTGCATTGCATCATTTGCATCTTGGGAATTGTGCATACTTTGAACAGGAAGCCTTCTCAAGGCTAAAAGGTGCCTAAAATGTTCGGGAAACAACCTGAAATAGCAAAGGAGTGGAACTTGGAAAATTGATTCATGCAGTCGTACGACTCAATCCTCCTTGGATTCTGACCTGGCGGCCTCAGTGGCAATTCCACCAGGAAAAATTGAGGTTAATCTGGCAGCCTTGGCAGCTTGGGGCTATTCAGTTCCAAGACTGACTGGGGCTCTCAGAAAATTTACGTGCCTTATCTGTTGCATTTTCCCCGTCCCGAAAAATCATTCCTTTAAAATACATTTCTGAAAATCTCTGTTTTAACTCAAAAAGGAACATTTTTAGGAGGACGCACACTACGCGCACCTTATATATCCTGTACACTTTGCACGCACGTCCCTTTAAACCCGGGGTGGTTTTTCAGCTGCAGTCACGGACAGACTTACGATGCTCTCGGGCGCGTACGGAATCACCCCAAACTCCCCATGGCAGCCAGTGTCGACCAATGCACAATCCGTGTCACACGTTTCAAAAAACCGTGACTTTTGGTTGGTTTTTGGTCTAGTCCGTGTCATATAGCCCAGTTGCATGTCCCCGTAAAGGTCAAGCCTTAGTCCATAACGGAAGTCAAGATCTTTCGCTCAAGCGAAACTCTGCCAAAATTCCGACAAAGGAAAAAATGGCAAGATCTTGACTCCGACATTGACTTTGGCCTTGACCTGCCCGAAATGCGTAAGAGTCGAGACCAAGTCCTTGCTAAAAAACCAAAGATCTTTCGCTCAAGCGAAGCTCTGCCAAAATTCCGACAAGGAAAAATTGGCAAGATCTTGGCCCGGCATTGACTTCGATTTTGACTCACGCACGGCGTATGCAACGAAGTTCAATGTGACACTGTGTCATCCGGCTTTTACCGCCCGACCCATGCCTATTATCTTCTCGGACATTACCGAAAAGTCAAAACGTCAATCGCGCAAGCGAAGTTCGCCAAAATTCATTAAGGCTGAAAGACGAGACTTTCCCGGTATTGCCTTGACTATAATTCGCATCGCTCGTGCGTTAAAAGTTCTTATGACCTGCTAGACCCATTAGGAGCGTTCTTCTCTCGGTCGGTGGGATCCGCGTGCCCTATAGGACCCTCGCCCGGGGCTGTCCACCCTGGGAGGTCGAAATACAAGTGGAATACGAGGGACTTATAGACGTAGTGACGGAACCCACTGATCCAGGATCTAGAGTAGTTGCGAAAAAGAAGGGCAGAACCCCTTTTCCAACCAAATAGGAATTAATAAAAGACACTATTTTAAGTAAACTGAAAGATTCTTAATTTGCATATTGCTTGAGCCCTCAGCCTAAACACCTACCCCGAGTCTAAACCTCTCCTATCCCTTTCCCATTGCAAGAAAGAAGTGGGTGAGAACACCGGGTCAGCGACTTGTTAGTGCAGAATTCTCAGATAGTTCGCCAGAATTCTCAAGCTTCAACTTTCCAGTGTCAAAATGGCCAACGTGGTAGTCAACAATGGTAATGACCAAGTAGTCGGAGAGGCCATCCCAGTTCAACCCAAGCCCCACATCTGGTATGATGTGTGTGATTGTGAAGACTGTCTGGAATATGAGTATCAAGAATGGATTAACGAAGATGCTCCTTCAAGAAAGAAGAAGAAGAGGAAGTCCATGCAACAGAAATTAAAAGAAAGGTACGAAGCCGGGGACAAGAGCGTGGGAACCTTATGAGAACCTTCAGGCAAGTTTGACTACTACGTCAGTTATGCCACCAAGGAACCCGTCATTCAAAGCATAGTCCAGCCTGACATCCCTGTGATCAGTGACCCTCTTGAAGCAGAGAATTCCGAATTCGTTGCCATCATAAAGTTCAATGAGAAGCTAGCAGATCTAGAAGCAGAATACAGAAAACCCATAGAATACGTGGCCAATCAAGGAAGAATCAAGATCCCTTCTGAAGAAGACTTCATCAGCATTATCCAGGCCAACCCTCCTGTTGGCTATACTGACAAGGTCGTAGTGTCAAAGATCAGTAAAGAGAAAATGAGTTATCAGCAGTGTATTGATAAGATGAGCCAGACTCTTCAGTCAATGAGTCCAGTTGTCACGGACGAGCTCGCCGAGAGATTGCATCAAGCTACTCTAGCTCCTCTCACCATCTTTCCGAGGTACCGGCCTACCAATGATTTCCGACAAGTTTTTGATCAGTTTGAAGTCTCCAACTTTCTGAAGAATGCTGACAAGACTGCTACTCCCCAGGGCAACAGCAGGAAAGAGTAAACCCCAGTCCAACCCACGTCAAACACTTCGAGTCAATAAGTAGTGTAGGGTCCAGAGTCAGTAGGGTCAAGAGTCAGTTGAGTCAGGAATCTTTGAATTCCAGTCCTCTGAGTCATCCGAAGGCCTCACGCCTGAGGATTATGAACATGTAATCAATGTCATCTTTCCCTTTGCTTTGAATGAAATGACAGATCTTTCTGAGTATCCTCTTATTGCCAACTTAACAAATGATAAATTAACTCAAAACTTAACAACAGTTAATAATGAATCATTTGAACAAGATGCAAACACACTAAACGAACAATACATTAAAGAAATCTTTAAGCAGGTTACAGAAAAAGAGGAAAACCGGGCCCAAGCTGCCGAGGAGGTTTTGACAAGTGTTAACTTGGGTGCGTCGAGGAACCTAAAAGACACAGATTGGAAGCTTCTTCCAGGGGGTTGAAAGGGATAGATGGTTAATCTGCTCGAGAGAATACATGGACGTCTTTGCATGGTCGTACAAGGATATGCGGGGCTAGACAGGTTCAATAGTCGAGCACAGAATCCCTCTAGCACCGGATGCTAAGCCAGTGAAAGGTAACCGAGGAAGATCAAGCCGAGAATGGTCTCTACAGTCAAAGAAGAAATTGAGAAGCTACTGCGGGTAGGATTCATCGTAGTCATCGAATATCCGACATGGTTGTCCAATATTGTGACCGTAACCAAGGCCCAATGGGAAGGTGCGGCTCTTGTGTAGATTTACGGGATCCGAACAAGGCCAGCCCCAAAGACGATTACCCCTTGCCAAACATAGACATCCTGGTGGACTCCACTGCCAACTACGAAGTCAAATCCTTCGTTGATGGCTTTGCAGGCTACAACCAGATCAAGATGGCCGAAGAAGACCAAGAAAAGACAGCCTTCACCACACCGTGGGGAACTTACTGCTATACAGTAATGCCATTTGGGCTTAAGAACGCCGGGGCTACTTATCAAAGGGCAGCGACCGCGCTTTTCATGACATGATCCACAAGGAGATTGAGGTCTACGTCGACGACATGATAATTCACTCCAAAGGTGAGGATGGGCAGCACTTTGTTGACCTGCGAAAGTTCTTCGAGAGGCTAAGACAACATTCCATGAGACTAAACCCTGCCAAATGCACCTTTGGAGTGACAAGGGGAAAAGTGCTTGGGTATATGGTCACGGAGCGAGGTATCGAAGTCGACCTCGAAAGATCAAAGCCATTATGGACATGAGGCCACCTCAAACCCATGTAAGTCAAAAGCTTTATGGGTAAACTGCAGTATATCAGCCGTTTCGTCAACCAATTGACCACTATGTGCGAGCCCATCTTCAAGCTCATGAAGAAGAATGTAGACACAGAGTGGACCGAAGAATGCCAGGATGCTTTTGACCAGATCAAGGCATACTTAGTACATCCTCCGGTGCTATGCCCCCCACATAGACAGAAACCTCTTCTGCTCTATCTCACTGTCACTGATACGGCAGTTGGGGCTATGCTTGCTCAGGAGAAGAAAGACTCTCGGGTAAAAAATGCCATTTACTTTATCAGCCGGAAGCTGCAGGGAAGTGAACTCAATTACTCAGAATGTGAAAATACTTGTGCAGGACTGGTCTGGGTAGTCGGCAAACTGAAGCATTATATGCAAGCACACCCTGTGAATTTGGTCTCAAAAATGGACCCCATCAAGTACATCTTCGATAAACCTTCCCTCTCGATGCGTCTAGCAAAATGGTCTTTCTTCTTAGCTGAATACGACATCAACTACGTGACCAGAAAGGCCATCAAGGGTCAAGTGTTGTCAGACCATCTGGCGAACTTCCCCAGTAATGAGGACCGCGGCCCTGAACCCCAATTCCCAGATGAAGGGATCTTCGTAGTTGAGCCTGAGAACCGATGGCAGCTATTCTTTGATGGAGCTGCTAACAAAAGAGGAAATGGCGTAGGGATGCTACTGGTCGATCCGAAAGATGAGCACACTCCCATAGCCCTTAAGTTGAACTTCCGCCACGAACAATGTTGCCGAGTACCAAGCTTGCATTCTTTGGTTTAGAAGCCGCCTACTAGAAAGGAATGTCAAGGAGCTCAAAGTTTATGGAGACTCGGCCACGATCATCAACCGGGTCTCCAACAAATGGAAGACTGTGGACCCTAATCTTCAGCGGTATCATGCCCATATGGAGGAGTTGGATCGGGCGGTTCAGAGAAGTGACTTTCCACTACTTGCCAAGGGAAAAGAGCAGATTCGCGAGATGCCCTAGCTACTCTAGCCTCATTTGGTAGAGATCCCGAGGGAAAAGCCATAAAACCCTTCCGAGTGGGTAGAAGAGAAGCCCCGGCCTTCCGTTTGTGAAGTAGACTTGGGACTGAGCCTATCAAGGAACCTGGTACAATCAAATTTACCAGTTCCTCAAAGATGGAGAGTCACTTTCAGAGACGAAGAAGGTAGACCAAAAGAAGGTATCAAAGCCAAGAGCTTGCAAGCCTTGAAAAGGTTGGCCTCCCATTATGTCATTCTACAGGAGGCAACATGTACAAGAAGCGGTACCAAGGACCACTCCTCTTGTGCGTCACTCAAGAAAGGGCCAAGAGTTGATGACTGAAGTCCACAATGGTCCCTGCGGTCCTCGTATGAATGCTAGAGCCCTAATGCAAGTGATCCTCGAGAATGGGTTACTCTTGGATTTCCATGGAGACAGATGTGTCCAAGATGTCCGAGCGTGCGACAAATGCCAACGGTTTGCCAACCTCAACCATCTCCCGCCTCATGACACATGTACGCATGACGACTCCTTGGCCGTTTGCAACTTGGGGTATTGACGTGATAGGGAAGATAGCCCCGACAGAAATCAATGGGCATGAATTTGTGCTAGTAGCCATCGACTACTTCACCAAGTGGGTAGAGGCCAAGTCCTACAAGGTCCTCACCTCCAAAAAGGTTGCCCAGTTTATCAAAGAAAACATAATGTGTAGATATGGGGTGCCCAACGAGATCATTTCCGATAATGGGTCGCACTTTGAAGGAGACTGCGATAGGTTACTATCAGAGTTCAGAATAACTCGCCACAAGTCGTCCCCATACATACCTCGGACTAATGGAGCCGTGGAAGCCGCTAATAAGACGCCGAACGGATCATCCGGAAAATGGCCACCCGTGGTCGTGATTGGCCCGAAAAGCCGCACTTGGCACTCGGGGGCTACAGTAACGTCCGTCGGAATAGCTACAGGAGAAACTCCTTTTGCCCTAACCTACGGGATGGAAGCGGTGTTACCGGTGGAGTTGGAAATCCCGTCATTAAGGGTCCTCCTGGAAAACGGTGTCAATGAAGTAGAATGGCTACGTAGCCGGCATGATGAGTTGGCCCTGCTTGATGAGAGAAGGCTAAAAGCCATGGAGCACACCCGAGCCTACCGAGGCGAATGGCGGAGCGTTTGACAAAAAGGTTAAGGCCGTAGACATCAAAGAGGGTGACTTAGTGTTGAAAGTGAAGCCCCTACCAGAGACAACCCCCTGGGAAAATGGGAACCCGTTTGGATCGGCCCTTATGTGGTGCAGAAGATACTATCGGGAGGAGCCATGAAGCTTGCAGACTGACGGCAATCCCTTTGTCCACCGGTCAACGGTGATAAGCTCAAAAGATACTATGTCTAAAAATAAAAAAAAATATAAAAAAAAAAAAAGAAGAAGAAAATCTTAGTGCAAAAGAGTAATACCTAGCTAATTTGAAAACCCCAAAAAGGGCGGTCTAGGCAAAAAAGCAAGGGTTGCACATAAAAAAAAAAAAGAAAAAAATCTTAGTGCAAAAGAGTAATGCCCGGCTAGACCGAAAACCCCAAAAAGGGCGATCTAGGCAAAAACAAAAAGGCCGCACATAAAAAAATAGAAAAAAAGAAAAAAATATAGTTCACTGTAATGAACTACGAAGACCTGAGCCCCTTAGTCTTTCTTGTAAAAGGGGAACGTAGGCGGCCATATATGGTTCGGTCTAAACAATAAAAAGGGCAATCAAGCTTCCATGAAGTGCGTCCTAAACAATAATAAAAGATATTCAAGTTTTCATAAAACGGGTCCCAATCAATAAGACATTTGAATTTCCATGAAATGTGCCTTGATTAATTTCTAAAATAATATTTCTTGTTCATTACAAGTTAAAAACTTCTTGATGAGTTCAAGCACGGTCTACTCTTGACTCTGCTAACCTGCTACAAAGATCTAAAATACAAAAAAATGCCTAAATAAACTAATGTGTTTGCAAAACGGCAATAAGGGAATCCTAAGAAAAGATCTGTCAGTCGTCATTCACTGAGTCTTCTTTGGTCTTCTTCCCTTTATCTCGACCCCGTCGAGTTTTCTTTCTCTTCTTTTCTATAAGGTCGGTATCCCTCACCCCGATCTCCGGTATCCTCACTGGAGCCTCTATCAAACCCGTGTCAATAAGTGCCCTCTCTACACGAGCACGAGTCCGCACTTCCTCCCTCTGAGCCTCAGTCAAAGGAGCGACCTCGGACAATCTCTTGTATCGAGCCTCCATATCTCTGATCAGGTCACCCGACTGGTTATGGCGACTCGCCTTAGCCTCAGTCTCCTCGAGTCCTACTCGAGTCACGCCGACCCCCAATAAAGCCTCGACGTCTTTCCCCCAGAATGACTCGAGTCGCTCCCATCTCCCTCTCGTACCGGTCCAAGTAGACGGTGGTCAAGATGGTGCTCTTCTGCTCCCCGAAGATAGCCACAGGTGGGAAAGCAGCATATGTCCAAGCCCTCGAGAAGAATGAGAAGCTGGCTGGATCTCTCATATCCAATGGCACCACCTCTATGGTCCGGATGTCCTCCCAATCACTCGGTGGCTCTGTAATGCCCCAAACTACTGGATACCAAGCAGTGGAATGTAGAAGGATGACCAACAATAACCCTGGAACCCTCACAAGATAAGACTCCCGAAATATCCTCCCGGTCCGCAATCTCCAAAGAGGTATCCACCAACGGATGTCCGAAGTGGATAGCCTAGCCACCGTCGGCTCGGCTACCCCTGGTCCTGTTGCCTCGGTGCACCTCTCCGAGAAATCACCCAAGGGCACCGAGTCGGCAAAGCCCCCGGCAAAGCCAGAGCCTCTCCCGCAGCCACAAAGTCCAAGACATGTGCCCCAATGGGACTCCTGCACCTCATGAAATGGTCTCCCCTAGCCATCCTGTCGATGCCATGAAGGGTCTCACCCAAAACCAGTGGGACAATATCCTTCCCAGCCTTGCAATCTCTGACCATGTCCAAGAGACCGCCATGACAGATCCCCACGAACTCAGCGGTGAACAGAGCAGAAAATATGCAGAGAATGAAGGCATCCATAGCCACCGTGGTCACAGCCATAGCCGGAGACCCAAACCTGCCCGGGATATCAGAAAGGTCAATCCTGTCCGGGGCTATCATCATCCCCTCAGCTTCTTCCAGAGAAATCTGCAGAAAAGATGCAAGCTTTACCGCCACTGGC
Source organism: Adenophora triphylla var. japonica (assembly GCA_022495995.1). Taxonomy (NCBI): domain Eukaryota; kingdom Viridiplantae; phylum Streptophyta; class Magnoliopsida; order Asterales; family Campanulaceae; genus Adenophora; species Adenophora triphylla. The sequence continues at coordinate 120,025 of JAFEMH010004046.1, read as the reverse complement.
ACGTCTCCGATCAGCGGAATAGATATACCCTCAATCTCGGGACCCCCAATCAAGGCTCAGAAGTCTTCATGCGTTGGAACGATCTCATTGTAAGAAAAGCAGTAAACATGTCTCCGGACGTCCCAAAACCTTGCTGCTGCTCTCAAAAGGTCCCAATCGGGCGGGAGATCCCTCAAATGCCATAAAGACTTGATCTTGAAGGAAGAATCAAGCAGCCCCTTGTGAAATTGGAAGTTGTGCTTCACCCAAGATTGAAGATCGGACAGAAAATGGTCCCGCTTCCCCCTTTGCAATCTGACGGGCTTCTCCATCGCAAAATGACCAAAGATGGTGTCTTTAAGTCCAAAATGTGCTCTGGGAACAATTGGGACAAGTCTAGAGTGAAAATGAAATGAAATGGCCAAGCCTTGCTTTTATTCAGAAAATAACCAGTTCATGACCGTGAGCCGCACGGCTTCATTTGCCCTCAGGACCAAACCGCACGGCTACATTAGCCATCTGCAGAAAAAATTTGCAGCAACCAAGTTGCTGCCCCAAAGGGAGTTTTCACCCCACTTTTTCAACCAAAACCTGTACAAAAATATGTCCAAAAGTCATTCAAGCATTTATATACCATTATAAATCATTTTGTCCCAGTTTCAGTCCCAATTCCAAGCAAAAAAACTGCCCCGAGGCTCAGATAATATGCAAATTTAAAAAGCATAAATTAGAAAAGTAAATAAAGCATTAATACAATGTCTTCGCCCCATCGGCGCCCAAATAAAGCAAAAAATAAACAAAGTGTGCATAAAATTTGTCCATTGTTTGTTTTGTTCCTAATTCCACTCTAGAGACCTCCTAGGCCTCCGATTCTTCCTCTTCCTCATCACTGCTCAGCTCGTAGACGCTAGCCTCCCTCATCAAGTCCTCCTGGTCGCTCACGTCAGACAAATGGACATTATCGTGCCCGTACTCAGCCAGCTGCTCCAGGATGTCAGCATTGGGTCCCCGCCCCCGAGGCATGGCACTGGAAGAGTACTCCGAGGCCGATGAGGTAGACGCTGTGCCCCCGACATGCCGTCTCTTGCGCCCGGGCTCCTGTGCATCCGCTGCTGCCTTTGAAGCGCAGCCGGCTTCCTCGAAGGGACCGACACATGTCCTTCCGGCCCTATTGCACGACCGACTCAATCATAAGTGCGAGTTTGGAACCTGAGAAAAAGAGGAGAAAAATCTCAGAAAGATCTCGTAAAAATCTCGAAAATCTCGGAATTGCAAAAAGCAAAGAAATCGAAAAAGGGAAAGACCCTAAAAGTATACTTACAGTCTTTGTCGGGCGGCGGGGTATCTTGGGGCTCCCTAGTGTCGGGACAGGATCCTCATCCTCCTCGAAACTCCGTGGACCACATAGGACAAAGTGCGCGGGAGGGATCGGCGGGTCGGTGGGCTCATCCTCCCCAAACCCCCGAGTGACCGCCGCCTTCACTAGCTTCGTGGCGTCCTCGCCGCCGCTCCACAAACACAGCGTAGGGGTATCCATGTCAAAGTACTCCTCAGCGGCCACGCCTGCCTGGTATCTAGCGATCTCATCTGCCTGTCAATCCCTGGGCTGCAGCATCCGTGCTGGAGAATCCTGAGGAGTAATGGCGTCCAATGGAGGGACATGGCCATGCTGCCTCGAGAAACGGTCCCCCAAATATATGACATCACATGTCAGCCCAGTGAGCCATCTCCTCTGCCTCGTCGCCTCAACGGCCTCTCCCAGCAAGATCTCCGGATACCTGCCCCAAGGGTAGAAGTCCACTCCGTCGTGCCCATCCCTGTTGATGACCGGCCTCACCATCTTGTAGTCAAAAGTGATCCGGGTCTTTCCCGTGAACTTATCCCTCGCATCTCCCCTCCAGCGAACCATAGCAGGGAAGATGGTGATATCGCTCTGTTGGTTCCACGGAAAGAACCTGATCACCTCACAGAACCAGACCTGCATGTTCAAAACATCAAAAGGGTCATTTCTCTCTCATAAAAGTCTCAAGACAAGAAAAGAAAGAGAAAAGAAAAGGAGACTACCTCAAGGGCAAATGAAAAGCAATCCATGGAGGCAGCCTTGTTCCGGCTGTACAGATCCAAGGAGAAGTACAACTCCGCCAATCCGGCCTCTCCCCAAGAGACCGTCCCTATCCCATCCACATTCTCCAGAGAGTCGAGGAGGCAAGTCATGGCCAGCGTCCCAGAATTAGCAAAAATGGTGACTGATAGCATCAACCATACGAATGCTCTAGCCAGCTGCTGGGCAGTCACATCGCTAACGGCAAAGTCCCGTATGCAGTTCTGGACTGCCACCTCGACATTCCGCGTCTCCATACCCAGTCCCTTGGGAATCAGCTCAAACCCGACCAAATCTCTGAACTCCTCCGCTGTGATATGGTCTCTCCAAGTCACGGGCCTCCCGGTGAACTGTAGACCAGTGATAGCCGTGAAATCAGCGGGAGTCACTGTCAACTCTCCCCAGCTCAGATGGAAGCTATGAGTGCTATCCCACCAAAACTCAGATAGGGCCTGGACCAAGCCCTTGCTCTTAGATGTGATGTGGATCCCCCTGCCGATAGCCTCGATGAATAAATCTAGGCCGGTAGCCCGCACCAGCTGCTTGGGATTCACCCCATTCTTCTCAAAATCTGGCATCCTCTGCCAAAGTCTGACTGCTATCTCAGATGGTCCTCTAGACTTGTTCTCCTGTAGACAAGCACAACAAAGAAGTGTGTCAATCATTCATCATTTTCAAAAGCATGCATATATTCAAAAAAGTGCACATATTTTCAAAAGAAAAGCATTCACAAAAGTTTTTCTAGCATCATTTGCATCAAAAAAGCGTCTTTCATCACTTGAAACACGTCATGTCAAGTCCCATTGCTTTCCTAAAGCACAAAATCACAATTTTACAAATCTTTGCACATAAGCATTATTCTTTCAAAAATGGCATGCATGAATCCTTTTCATCTTCCAAAAATCTTGTTTCTCATTGATAATCAAAATTTTTGACCTAGTTCTAGCACATGCAAGAACTCCGTCTCACTTTAAACAATTATCATTCTTATTTTATTTTCGAGAAAAAAGTGGGTCATTCCCATTATTTTTGTCAAATAAATTGCACATGCATGTTCTTAGCCTCATAGGTCAATCATCAATGACTCAAAATCATTCAAAAATCCTAGGAAAATCCTAGAAAATTCCTAAAAATCGGGTCAAGCCCTAAAATCAATGAAAATTCAATCAAAATCGACGGAATCGAGCCAAATAAGAACGCTTACCCCAACCGGACGCGGGTTCGTCGATTTATGCTCTCTTCTCCCCGGGTAAAGCTCCGACGGAGGCGTAAGAAAGTCATACTTTCTTTCCGTTCGAACGAGTTCTTTCCTCCTCCTTCTCGCAGCCGCGGAGATGTTCCTTCTTGCTTGCCTCGGTATAGGATTTCCCTCCGGATCCATTCCAATTGATAGAAGCAAAGGAAATTGAAGAATTTTGCAGAAATTCTCTCCCTCTTCTCTCTCTTCCTCGGCAGCTCTTGGGCGGCAATAATGTCCAATGCCCGTTCAAATCTGTTTTAAATAATCTGGAAAAATCAAGCTTCTAGCCGTACGGCTTCTTTTTATCCATCTCATGCCGGGCGGCCTCATTCGCTCTGAGCAGAAATTACAATCCTGCCCCTGAATTTTCTACTTGGGCCTACAATTCCCGTTATCCTTTAACTAAGATAACACCCTTTTCAGAAGACATCCCTTATCTCCTAAGCGATTGAGCTTTCTTCCCAGTCGCCTCCGTTAATTCCGTTATAACGGGATAACGCTAGGTGACAACCTCCATTAATTGTCAATCAGGTGATAACCTCCATTAATTGTCAACCAGGTGACAGCCTCCATTAATTGTCAAAACCTTCAAGGATCCTAGACATCGTTCCTAACTATCTAGTGATGCTTGAACTACGATCAAGGCTTGATTCCTCCGGGATACGTAGGTAGCCTTTTATAAAAGGTCCAGCCATCCGACCACTTTGGTCACCCTGTTTCTTCGTCACTCATCAGTGATTAAGTAACCCCTCATAGAGGTTCAGATATCTGACCACATCGGTCACTCCTAGTATATCCCCAGTAGGATCAATTGCTTGACCTCCTAGGTCATTTTCTTTTACTTCCCCAACAAGAGACCAGTTTCTCTTCTCCATTCCCCAGCGGATCTATTCCGAACTACGGCCTGGCTTGATTCCTTCGGGATACGTAGGTAGCCTTACAGAGGTTCAGCCACTCGACCACCTCGGTCTCTCAATCCGTCTCGGCATTCGCCAGATCGGATCCTTTTCTATCGACAACCCCACTCGCCTTGCAAGTGACGTTGCCGAGGGGCTTCTGTAAGTACCCAAATCTGGCTCATGCCTTCCGGTTAAATTTCCCGGCAATTTCGGTAAGTTTCCCGATAATTCCCCGGACCTTCCTAGTGTTCCGAAAATATTCCGGAACTGTTACAAATTGATTAAAGGCTGAAAGGGAGCCTTCCCAATTAAGAAACACGTTTTTCTTAATTGGGAGGAGGCTTCTAGAATTTGCCACCTTGCATGGTTCTAGAAATGCTGAGTCACAAGGGATAATGCCGCACGGCTGCATTAGCTCGAGGTCCCTAGCCGCACGGCTTCATTGGCGATTTTCAGACTGCCTATAAATAGAGCCCTCCTCTACCCATTTTACATACGAAAAATCACCCACAAATACTCATAATACGTTAAGAAACCTCCCAAGAACAGCTGGAAGTTCAAGAAGGTGAAGAAGAAGCTCAAGAAGTCATCTCCCTCCTCCTTGAAGGCCCAAGATCAATCCTCTCCTCCTAGCTTCATCCAAAGAAGAAAAGGAAGCCATTGGTAACCTCACACGCCCTAACCTTGCATCTTAATTGCTCTATAATTGCTCATTGCATTGCTTTTATCTTGCTTGGGACTTGGTAGATTAAAGATCATATCTTTATATTCCCCCTTCCCCTTTGCATGCATTAGGCACCATTTGCCATTAAAAATGTAGTTTTTATCCATAAAGGTGCATCCTTTGCACCTAAAACCCCTATTTTCCAATAAAAATGTCATCTTTATGCATCCTTTGCATATAAAAATCAAATCTTTTCAATAAAAATGCATCCTTTGCATTCAAAATCCCTTTTCCAAGCATCATTTGCTTTAAAGATCCTATTTTTACCATAAACTAGCATCCTATGCTTTTCAAAATGCAATCTTTATGCATCCTTTGCATATTGAATTCCAATTTCTTCATAAAAATGCATCATTTGCATAAAAATTGTGTCTTTATGCATCCTTTGCAATAAAGATCATTTCTTTAAATCAAATACATCCTTTGCAATCCAAAAATGTCATCTTTTCATTAAAAATGTCATTTTTACATGCATTCCCCCATTCCCCCATTAGCAACCTCGGAACGGATCGGTGTAAAAGATCCTATCTTTACATCGTTCCTTCCATAAAGGTTTCATAATCTCTTTAGAAAGGGACAACCTTTGAACCCTATATCTCCGATTATCACTTAAGATGAGTATGAAGCATCTATACGAGCTCGACCGTCTTAAAGTGTAGGATTGATGGGCTAAGGACCCTCCTTTTCTAAAGAACCTCATCTTTGACTATAAAGAGAGTCATTCTCTCGATCACGCAAGCCCCGAGGTCCAAATATGCGATGATCACAAGTCCAAGATGAGGACGGGATCATAATCCCGAATACATAAAATCCAAGAAATCCCGAGCGACAACCAACAAATGGTTTGTACGTCCGGAAGACGACTTGGGACATTCCCTCCCTTTATTTTCAAACACATGCATACAAGAAAGCACGCAAGCAAGCACGATTAATGGGATCTTGGGAGACTTGCTCCGGCAAGGCACCTTGGGTGAACGACGATCCATTCTTCCCAAGGGGTAACTTAACCTCCGAACCCATAAAACCTTTTTTTCAAAGTTTTGAGGAAATCAAAATGGCGTGGCAACTCCGTTTTTTCAAATTAAACCAGATGTCTTCAAACTCGCGTGAATCCAACAAACAAACAAAAAATTTGGGCACACATTCACAACATCCACACATAAAACTGCATAGAACAAGTTAGAGCAGAAACCAGCAGTTCATTAAAAAGCAACAGCAAAAACCACCATTCAGAAACATCCTAATTAAAAACTATTACAACCCATTATTTTAAAAACTAAAACTAAAGCAGAAATTAAAAATTGTCTTAACAACCATCATAGCAAAAGCAACAAACTTTTCTCCCCCTAAATTAAAGTTTTCAATGCTTCCAGCCAACAGCAGATACAGCAGCATCCCATTTTTTATTTCCAGTAGCATCAGCAGCAGGTACAGAGCTTGATTCTCTCCCTTTTTGACTAGAAAGTTTAGCATGACACCTGAGAAGTCTATCCTTAAGGGCTTTAAGGTTGTTGGCATGAGCAGTGGAGGTTTGAACTTGGGCTTCAGCAAGGGCAATTTCAGCATCCAAATCTTTTATTTGAGCCTCAAAAGGTGTAACGACCCTAACCCGAGGCACTAGTTTAGTATAATATTATATGCTTTTAATATTATTGTTAATATATGTGCTCATTTTATAATCTTGATTTTTAATATTAGGATGAAATGATTGGGAAATAAAATAATGTTCTAGGGGAAAATATAAAAATGGAAAATAAATAAAGAATGTAAGATGAGGTTAAAATGTGTAGAATAAATAATTAGAATAAAGGGTTAATTTGGGTGTTGGAAAGCCTTAGTTGATTTGGGGATGGGGGGCCATCACCTCCCCCTTATTTCCCTCATCTTTCTCTCTTTTAGTCAAAGCACACCATACTCTCCCCATACTCCCCCCCCTTACTCATTAACCTCCTCATCCTTTCTCCTTCATTCTACTTACTTCTTCTTTAGCAAAGGAAACCTCCATGGAAACCTTCCCATGAAAACTTCATCACCCAAATATTTCCAAGTTGAATCCTCCTCCATTTTCAAATTCAAGAGTACTTTTGAGCTTGGGACAACTAGGGGAATCTATCAAGCTAAGAAGATCATTATTTCATCCTAAAATCCTAATGTGAGTTATTATGACCCTTCCCTTCTATTTGATGCTCATGTACTATGGATATTGTTATTGTTATTATGATGATTGTTAATGCTTTGGAAACCTTCTTGGGAGTTGAGGAATGGATTTATGTTATGGAGGGATGTGATTGTTGATAAAGAAGAAAGAACATGGTTGGATTGGGGGTAGAAGGGTTAAACATGAAATGGGTGGAGTTAGATTAGAAGATTTTAGCTTGAAATAAGATAATGAAATGGGTGGAAACTTAAGTGGTAAATAATCTAAGTCTATATTATTTTGGGTTTAGATGATTTAAGATGAGATATGTAAGGTTAGAAAATCCTTTTGGTGTTCATGAAAATAAGGAAGATTAAAGGGAAAAGAAACTATGTAAAAAGGAGTTGGAAATTCGAGTGTTGCTGGAATTGGTCATGGGCGGTCGCCCATGGGGGCTTGAGCGGCCGCCCATGTAGGCAGAATCATGGTCCTCAGTTTTCCCTTCTTGGGCGGTCGCCCAAGTGACCTTGTGCGGTCGCCCAACCCAGCAGAACACCTTGCACCCTTGTGAAACCTCTTGTGGGCGGTCGCCCAAGAGGCGAGGGCGGTCGCCCATGTCCCCAGGAATTTTCCCACTTCCCTTTCTCGCTGATTTCTCCCTAGCGACTACCTAGCTTGATCCCTAACCAGTATAAAGTAGTATAATCTAATCCAAACTGGATATGAACTAACCCTTTTAACCTAGGTTATACATAGAACATTTGTATCACTTAATGACATCTTAAATGGGTTAAAAAGGAACTTCGGAAGCACTTTAAGTCCGACTCAGGAATCGTTTGGCAGTCTAGTTTGACCACTTATCAAATGTAACTTCCATTTGGTAAATTGAGTTGGGACCTTCATAGAGGCCATATATTGTTGTATAATGACTATGTAGGGTGGATTGATGATACTTCATTGCCTTACTTGAGTTCATATTTATTGTTTATATTATGCATAGTGTGTTGAATAATTGTTGCACTATGATATTGGTTGTACATGAGTATATTTTACCATGTGGCTACATTATTTATCCCTTTGTGTGGATTATGTTTCAAGTAACTATTATGTACTTGATAATGTGTTAATCAGCTGATGTTGGGGGTATAACATAATACGATCAATTATGGAAGTGTGACCTAATGTGATCGGATTATGTTTTATCTGTGACCGTCCCCTTCTGTGGCCACAGGTTGGGGTATAGCATCTGTATTGAGCCAAAAGCCTTACAGAGTTGCTATTATCTTATATGGTTCCCTGAGAAACGGGTCTTATAAGATGTTAGTATTGCTTAAGCAGCTCACCTAAGATTGGAGTATTATTATACCCAATGTTGTACGACTATTGTTCAGACGGGAAAAGGTAAACCAAGGTAATGGAAGGTGTTTATAGCTTTTCCAATGTGTTGTATGCAACTTGTTATGTATTTCATCTTATTTGGCATATTGCTGCATTCATAATAGCTTGCTGAAATTTATTCTTACCCCTCTCCCTTTAATGTTTTTAGATCCTGAGACAGGCGGACCGGCCAAGTGAGGATGGAAAGGAGTTCGGACGTGGTATTTTGAGATTGTTGGGGTACATATAGGTTGGCGTAGAAAATGTATTTTGGTATAATTCCTCTATGGAGTTTGTGGGTATAAAACTTAGTTTCTACATTAAATAAAGTCTATTGTAATTAAAGCAGGTTGTTACTTTTAAAAGTTATTCCACTCTTCCTTCCATGTAGAGAGGAATGAAGTTATTTGGAAATGGTTTTGTTCAGTATGTTTAAGTTGTATGTTAAATCAAAGTTTTAAAAAGTCTAGGAAATTTGGGTTAGTTTGAGGACACTCCAGCTCGGGACACGTGTAGGTTCCGGGTCGGGGTCCTCACAAAAGGATCATCAGCTGTGGGTTCAGATGTGTCCACATCTGGCATAGCAATTTCAGGTACAGCACCCAAAGGGAGATCAACATGTCTTTGCTTAGGGTCTAGAAGAGTTTTGGTCTCCTTAAACAGAGCAAATTTATCAAACTTTTCTTCTCCTTTCTCAGGCTTAACTCCATTGGCAATTAGGATTTGAGAGATCAAAGAGGGATAGGGTAAAGACCACTTCTTAGATGGTGACTCTCCATAGTCACAAATCTTCCTAAAATGAAATCTCCAAAGTTAATATTTCTCTTAATGCCCAATCTATAGAGAATGAGAGCTTGCACCCTAGTAACTGAAGTTTTGTTATTTGAGGGGCAAAGATTGGCAACTAAGATAGTATGGAGAAAACAGTAAAGAGAGGATAAAGAGCCACTTCCCAAATCCTTTGGCTTCACAGGCCAAGAGGTTACCTTTCTATGGGTGATAGCAGTCACAAGATCATCATCAGAAATAGAAACTAACTCATCCAAGGTATCATTCAAACCAAGAAAGGCATTTATCACAGATGGGGAAAAGGGGACAAACTTTCCTCTAACATAAACAGAGAGGGGAGAGGAGCATCTATCTAGTCCCTTGGTCAAATTGGCATAAAATTCATACACCGTCTTAGGATAGAAAGGGAGAGGATGATCCACAGTTAAAAACAGTCCTCTTTCTTCAAAAAATTTGTCCATACCAAGCTTAAAGAAGGTTTTCCTATCTCTTTTCATTTCCACAATAAAAGCCTTAGAAGAAATTAGGCCAAACCTATCAGATGCATTTTTGGTCAATAATTTCTTGGAAAAGGGTTTAGGGGTAGAGGTAATGGAGAGAGTTGAAGAATTACCCTTTATAGCCTTCTTTCTGGTGGATGTGCGCCTGGATGTGTGCACATCTTCAGACACATCCTTTGTAGGAGCTTGTTCTTTGACAAATTCTTCCTCTGTCTTATCACCAGAAGATGTTTCATTTTCTTGGTCCTCCTTCTCTTGTTCAAGCTCATCTCTACCCAGCTTGTAGTTGACATCTGAGGCTGTATCATCACTGTCATAGCTTGACTCAGATTCATAAGCTCCTTCTTCAATAGGCTCTAGATCTGTAGTAGTCTCCTTTTTCTTTCCTTTTAACTCCATCAAAATATTTGCCAAGGGTTCTTCATCACTAAAAGTAATAAGATCTTCAACAGGACTTGAAACCTCAGGAGCAGGAGTATCAACAATAGGATCAGAAGCATCAACCACAGAAGGAGGGGCATCAATTACAGGGGAAGGAGCAGGAATGGGGATAAAGGGATCAGATGACATAACAGGAGATGATGGAACAGGATCAATGGGTTCATCATGGGGAATATTATCAGAAGGGGTAATAACAAGGACAGGATCAACAACTAAGGGAGGAGGAATTGAAGATTGAGCCCTAGTCCTAACAAGAGGAGCAATTACCTCTTCTTCTTCTTCTTCTTCTTCTTCTTCTTCTTCAAGAGTAATGGCAGTTGAGGGCTTCCCACCTGGTTTTTTCAAGTTCTTGGCCTTGTCAGATTCTGACAGCTTCCTAACCCTATGCGATCGACGAAGATTGCGTTGGGGCACAGGGATCGCAGCAGGCTTCAGGGGTTTTGCTTGGGCAAGCTTCCTCTTCTTGGTTGAAGAAGGTTCTTCTGAGGGAGAGACAGGGGCGACAACCGATGGTGGAATCACCGGAGAGGTTGGAGCCTTAGGGTTTTGTGATGATGTGCCACCAAAATTTTCCTCGGGAGAAACTCGATTTTTGCGTTTCTTTGAAAAAACCAAATAAGACCCGGAAAAAGAACGGAGTCGCCACGCCATTTTTGTTTTAAGGGCCAAAACTTTGAAAAATGCCCGAGATTAGAGATTTGGGTTCGGAGGTCATGTTACACGCCGGGAAGGACGTTAGTGTGCACCCGGAATGCCTCGTAAAACGAGTCTTTTCCAAGCTGAAAATCATTTGTGTGTGTGTGTGTGTGTTTTGGCCAAAATAAGTTGAAACTCAGAAAAGTAAAAAATTGGGATGTCTTTTTAAGACTTTAAACTGATCCCATGATTTTTTGGAAGATTTTTGGGTTGAGATTTGGTACTCAAAAGACCTTTTGAAGTTGAGAGTCACTTCTGCCAGAATGAAAAAGGCAGTGGACCTTTGATTTTGAAATGGATTCAAGGGTCTTAAAACTTCATAATCTGGATAAACTCAGAGAATGAAAGTTGTTCCAGACACCTTAAATAAGATTTGTACGAAGGAATTTTCCATTTTAGAGAAGATTTGAGGGGTCAAAACCTTCTGGAAATCTCAGATATGCAATCTGGATTTACAAAAGCTGATGAACTGGCCTCTAAAAGAAAATTTGAAAAAGGGAGTTTTACTCACCCAAAAAATAAAGTAAAAATATGTCTAGAAATCTCTGGATGTTGGATACAAAAAGTGTTTTGTAGTCAACACCAAATTGCAAGTTTATCTGTGTCCAAAAATTAAGACAATGGACTGAGGTCTTGGAAAATTGCTACTGGACAGCAACTTCTCAAGAGAGAAAATATGATTTTAAAGGGGGTTTTTGCATCCATGCTTGTCCCCATTTCCCTAGGTTTTGGTTAGTGATCACTTGACATTTTAGTGGTGAATCAACTATACCAAACCATCCTTGGGGTACATTAGGACTAAGCACTTCATTTGCTTGGGAAGTGGAATTTTATCCTTTGAAATCAAGATTTGGTGCTTGAAAATGGTTTTTAGGGTTTTGAAAATGCATTTGAAAGTAAGTAAGAACACATTGAAGAAAATGGTGATCCTTGTAGAGGATCATCCATGGAGATGAACTTCCATGGTGATCCTCTTGGATCTAAGGCAAGAAGATGAACAACTACATTTTGTAGTTTGAAAATGCATGCATGGATGAGAGATTTAGGGTAAGAAGAGGGAGGTTATACCTATCTTCTTTGTGTTTTTTGTGTTTGTGTTTGAACTTGAGAGTGAGTGAGTTTGATTTGAGTGAGTGAAAGTTGGGAAGATTCAAGAGAAAAAGGTGACAATTCTTAGAGAATTCTCACTGTTTTCTCAAGTATTTTCGCCAAATGCTGTGAATTGTGTTCTTGTTCCTCCTTATTTTTGTGACTGGAGGGCTCAATTTATAGCCCTCTGAAAATGCAGAGTCATCCGCGCGGATAGGATCGGTGGCGTGCACTGTTCATTAAATGCTGCTCCAGGCTTTGGACACAAGGAATATAATTCAAAAATTCCAACAGAAAATGTTTTTCAACTTACTGTTTCGGGATTTTCTCAATTCTTTTTCTTTTTGAGATTCCTTTGAAGGTTTATCTTTAAATAGCAATGCCCATTTTGCCCTCACTTTGTTAGAAAAGTTAGGATTGTTAGGAAATGTTAGGAAATGTTAGTAATTGTTAGGAATGTTAAAACTTTCGTTAATTTTCTAACGAAAATACTAACGAGCTCAAATTGGAGCACTTACAGTAGCCCCTCGGCGACGGCGCTTTCGAAGGAAGCGGAGTCGTCGATAAGAGTAAGGCTCCATATTTGGCGAGATGATCGGGTGATCGAGTGGCTGAACCTATTTAGGCTACCTACGTATCCTTAAGAGGAATCAAGCCAGTCGTAGTTCGGGTCTTTGACCCTGGAGATGATGGCGTTTTAGGTGCCTCGAACCTGATGAGCGAGTTCTGTAGTCGGTTGCTGGAGAGAAACTCTGCTGGGGATAAGAGATGACCATTTTCGGTCTAATGGCTATCCGCTCTGCTGGGGATAGGAATGACCATTTTCGGTCTGATGGCTATCCGCTCTGCTGGGGATGATTGTGATTTATCGTTTTCCTAGTGTTGTGTGTGATAGCGTCTTAGGTGCCTCGAACCTTGGAGATGGCGTTTTAGGTGCCTCGATCCTTAAAGATGGCGTTTTAGGTGCCTCGAACCTTGATGATGGCATTTAGGTGCCTCAAACCTTGAAGATGGCGTTTTAGGTGCCTCGGACCTTGAAGATGGCGTTTTAGGTGCCTCGGACCTTGATGATGGCGTTTTAGGTGCCTCGAACCTTGATGATGGCGTTTTAGGTGCCTCGAACCTTGATGATGGCGTTTTAGGTGCCTCGAACCTGGATGATGATGGCGTTTTAGGTGCCTCGAACCTTTATTTGAAAAGGCCTTTCGGTGGACTTCGTCTGCTGCCGAAGGATAGGGTGACCGTTTTGGTCGAGGGGCTGGACCTAATGATAGGCTACCTACGTATCCCTAGTGGGAATCAAGCCCTTTCGTAGTTCGAGATCTACTCGAGATTCCGTTGGCTTTGCTGGGGGAAATCAGACGTATTTGTAGGGGAAATCGGTCTTACGTTTTACTGCCGGGAGTAATTTTGATGAAAGATACGGGATCTCGTTATCTTTCTCGGGGAAATCGGTCTTACGTTTAACTGTCGTTTGATGATTTTGATGAAAGATACGGGATCTCGTTATCTTTCTCGGGGAATCGGTCTTACGTTTGATCGCCGCGTTTGATGATTTTGATGAAAGATACGGGATCTCGTTATCTTTCTCGGGGAAATCGGTCTTACGTTTAACTGCCGTTTGACGATTTTGATGAAAGATACGGGATTCCGTTATCTTTCTCGGGAAGATCGGTCTTATGTTTGACTGTCGTTTGATGATTTCGATGAAAGATACGGGATCTCGTTATCTTTCTCGGGGAAATCGGTCTTACGTTTGACTCGCCGTTTGATGATTTTGATGAAAGATACGGTATCTCGTTATCTTTCTCGGGAAATCGGTCTTACGTTTGGCTCCGCCGTTTGATGATTTTGATGAAAGATACGGGATCTCGTTATCTTTCTCGGGAAATCGGTCTTACGTTTGATCGCCGTTTGATGATTTTGATGAAAGATACGGGATCTCGTTATCTTTCTCGGGAAATCGGTCTTACGTTTGACTGCCGTTTGATGGTTTGATGAAAGATACGGGATCTCGTTATCTTTCTCGGGAAATCGGTCTTACGCTTTGATCGCCGCTTGATGGTTTTGATGAAAGATACGGGATCTCGTTATCTTTCTCGGGGAAATCGGTCTTACGTTTGACTGCCGTTTGATGATTTTGATGAAAGATACGGGATCTCGTTATCTTTGTCGGGGAAATCGGTCTTACGTTTGATCGCCGTTTGATGATTTTGATGAAAGATACGAGATCTCGTTATCTTTCTCGGGAAATCGGTCTTACGTTTGACTGTCGTTTGATGGTTTTGATGAAAGATACGGGATCTCGTTATCTTTCTCGGGGAAATCGGTCTTACGTTTGACTGCCGTTTGATGATTTTGATGAAAGATACGGGATCTCGTTATCTTTCTCGGGGAAATCGGTCTTACGTTTGACTGTCGAGGAAATGGATGATAATGGGAAAAGAAACGGGATTCCGTTAACTTCGCTGGGGATTTTGTTAGCCTTTGTTGGATTTTAGTTCAGGAGTATGAACCTAAATGGGGACTTAGTTCAGGAGTATGATTCTAAGTCGAGGTTTTGTTCAGGGGTATGAACCTAAATGGGGACTTAGTTCAGGAGTATGATTCTAAGTCGAGGTTTAGTTCAGGAGTATGAACCTAAATGGGGACTTAGTTCAGGAGTATGATTCTAAGTCGAGGTTTCAGTTCAGGAGTATGAACCTAAATGGGGACTCAGTTCAGGAGTATGATCCTAAGTCGAGGTTTTGTACCTGAGGGAGACTGTTTGAGGGCGTTCTCGCAGGGGAAGATTAGAGCTTACGATGATCATCGGGGAAAAGGGTGACCGTGTTGGTCAAGTGGCTGGACCTATGGTAGGCTACCTACGTATCCCGAGTGGGAATCAAGCCTCGGACGTAGTTCGAAACTGCTGGGGATGGTCTTTGATGGTTTGACGGTATTCGGGAGTCACCCGAGGTTTGACTGTTTTTGGGAAGTCGCCCTAAGATTTGACTATTTTTGGGAAGTCGCCCTAAGACTTGAATATTTTTGGGATGTCACCCTAAGATTTGGTGATAATGTTCTTTTAGAAAAGTAGTTGACTAAGATATGCTTTCATACTCTTTGCTTACCGTAGCCGCCGAAAGGACCGTGAGGCTACGGCCGATGTTGATGAAGAGTTGTTGGGTTGCCGTTCGTGGGACGGTTTCGCCGACGATTTGCCGTCTTTGGAGGCATTTTGACCTGAAGGAGGAGTTTGGTTGAGTCTGCATCTTGCTGGTGATCGTCAACCTTGTAGAAGTTGTTGAGTTTGTCTTCACATTGGGACTTCTTGCTTTTGAGAACTTGGTGTCTCTGACCGATTTGCATTTGAGAACTTGGTGTCCGTAACCGAATTGTATCTGAGAACTTGGCGTCCCTGACCGATTTGTATTTGAGAACTTGGCGTCTCTGACCGAATTGTATTTGAGAACTTGGCGTCTCTGACCGAACTGTATTTGAGAACTTGGTGTCTGTAACCGAATTGTATCTGAGAACTTGGCGTCCCTGACCGAATTGTATTTGAGAACTTGGCGTCTCCGACCGATTTGTATTTTGAGAACTTGGCATCCCCGACCGATTTGCATTTGAGAACTTGGCGTCTCGACCGATTTGTATTTGAGAACTTGGCGTCTCTCGACCGATTTGTATTTTGAGAACTTGGGCGTCTCCGACCGATTTGTATTTGAGAACTCGGCATCCCCGACCGATTTTGTATTTGAGAACTTGGCGTCTCGACCGAACGGTAGACACCGGAGGTGGTCTTCATCGGGGGCCGTTTTCATCCATTTGTGGACATTGGAGGTCGTCTTTAGCAAGTTGCACGCCGGAGCTTGTCTTTGCCAAACCGTAGATGCCGGAGGCCGTCTTCATCCATTTGTGGACATTGGAGGTAGTCTTTGGTGAAGATCATCCTTGCCGAAAAGGGGGATTTGATTTCACGTTTGAATTCCCGCATGCGTTAGTGAAGAGGAAGATGCATATATGACATTCATGATGACAGATGCATGCATAGAGCCAAAAATGATTGTGAGAGTATCACCGCATATGTGCGAGATGATGCATTTACTTGCTTTCGAAGATGCACTTAGCCTAAGCTTTTGGCGTGGAATTTATGATCTTTAATCACTTAGGATTGTTCCTATTGATTCAAGTTTTGTGCATGCTACATGAGCCCCGGGGAGATTTTTGTGGGAATGCATGGTGACGAGAGGGGATGTATGTGTCCGGAGACCTGCTTGGAACAGATTTTGAGCAAGTGGGGGTGAGAGCCCTCGATCGCGGTTTAAACAAAGCGGTTGTTGATGAGGTTTTGTTAACAAAAGATCACATGGACCTCAATTTTGATGAGATTGAATTCGGATCCCGGTCTTGGTTGAAATTTTCCTTCTCATTCTTGGTCATTCAAGCCGATGCCGATGGCTCTAGTGGCACGTCGATATGAGTGAAGCTTCTTTTATTTGGGTGAGTCATGACTTTGGCCGAAACCTTGTTCGGAGAATGATTTGATGAAATTGCTAATGCGGGAGAAACCCAGATCTCAAATTCCGATACTACGGGAAGCCGCTATGTACCAAGTTGAAGCCGAAATTCTTTCTTGCGACTTGATAAAATTCGGGTCCAAAGACCGGCTTGACAAAGTCCCCTGATCCTGAGTAGGTAAAGTCCAGATTTTGAAGAAGTGCCTTGGCGAATCTATCTCGTAGTGAAGGACCCAATGTGGACCCAAAGATGACTATAGAAGCTCCAGCTTGAAGAGCTGATACAGGAGAACCTGGGAGAACCGCTTAGCAAGCCCCATGTGAAGAAATTGAGCAGGCCCCATTGCGCATGAGTCATCATGTGACCAAGGAGGCACCCATCTTTTCAAATCTTAGTCAATCACCAATGGACAAGACTCGAAATGTTTACGTGCAGGGCACATCTTTTCGAAAAGTGGGAATGAATCCCGATTTTGTGCATACATACTCGCTTTAGGTTTGACTCTTTTGAGAGAGTATAAGCATCACAAGGTGTGGAAAAGTGTATGGAAGCCCCCGCAGTACGTAAAGACAAAGTGTTTGGCTCTATTTTCCTATGATGTAGAAAGAGAAGACTTGTCGAGACATTTGAAAACTTGTCTTATTCATGATGATCACAAGGCTGCTTAAAACCCTTTGTTAATGTTCGGGTTATTCAATCCCTAAATCTGATATGAACAAATATTTTGATTAATCACGAGGAGAAAGCCAACTGATATCGAGGATCAAGCTCGGAAGGGCGGAAAGTGTATGGGGATAATCCTTGATGAGAACGGATTTTTTTTTGAAATTTGTTTGTGATTTCGACCGGACCATTTCTGGTTGCCTACGTTCCCTTCATTATGAAGAGCTCAGGTCGCCGTAGTTCGGGCTTATCCCGAATGAAGAAAGAATGAGTGTGTAAATTCAAGACTTTGAGGTTCTTTTGGGAATTTGAGGATTGGAGATTCGAATAACATATCCCCTTAGAGTGTCCATGAAAGACACGGACGCGAAGCCCCAGTGGGACATCCACGGCAAGTGTTTGTGGAGTAGAAATGAATTATGCTCACATGAATCAAATTTGAATTTGCACAATCTTTGATTGGTAATTTTGAGCCAAAATGGATTAGATTCCAATTTAAGCAAGCAATGAACCATTAATTTGATTTAGATTTTACGATGAATTGCAGCTGGGTTTCCGGGCTTCGATCGGCCATCGGGTAATTTTGGAAGTTATGACCTCTTAAAGTGAGAGGTCGACTGGGCCTTTTGCTGACTGAACCTCTAAAGATGAGAGGTTGGCTTGCAGGGATGCGTTTAGAAAATCTATGGCAGGGAAGATTGATTGCCCCTAAGGATGAGAGGTCAAATTTTGACTTTGGCCAAAGGCGAGGGTAATGGTGATGGGAGTATCCTCTAAAATTAAGAGGATGGCTTGGGATTGGTTTAAGGTAATGATAAGAGGAAGTCCAAGCTATCGAGAACTTTTGTGAACTTGCGAGAATTCGGGCTCCTTTTTGATCATTGGAGAGCCCCTTTTTTTTTTTTTTTTTGGAAGGCTTCCTGAGGAGCTTGGAATTATATCCGAGATTGTGAGGGTTTTAAAATCATTCTTTTGAGAATTCGGAAGGCCTCTTTGAGGAGTTGAGAATTATCTTTCCTTCCTTCACAACTTGAACATTTTATGCATCACCGACTCTCGAAGCTAACTTCTTTGGCGTTGCTTGGACTTCTCTCAATAAGGAGCAAAGGTGTGGCTAAACAGGGTTTCAAAATATGCCGATCTTGAAATGAAAGGGTAGTGTTTAGTGAGGGTGAGGTAATGGCCTCCCTATGGGTGAAAGGCTTCAACCGCAATCCCTACGAGATTAAGTCTTCATTGCTTGCTTAAGCTTTAAAGATTCGTGCAAATTCATCGAGCAGCGAGATGATGATGATGAGGAAGGAGATGTGAGCATGCAAGATGGGGAGTTGGTAAGCCCCAGTTTGAGAAGGATATCAATTGATTTTCTCACTCCGATTAGTTTAAATGTTAATCATTTCGAAGAATTAGTGGTTGAGCAGCACAAGTGATCATCTAGGATAAAACCATTTCAATTGAGTGTAATGTGGGTCTGCAAGTGATGTCTCGAGTCTAGCAAGAAAAGAAGAAAAGATATATATATATATATTAAAATTTTAAATGATAGTTAAGCTATCTTTCCACAACATTCGAGGTGGACTAAACCGACAAGTGTCCAAGACGGACTTAGGGGAAAGAAAAATACTAGAACCTACGAAGGTTGACTAAAAGACTATTTTAGAGATAGGTAGCACCTAGTCTAGCCGCTCTTTGCTGTTGGACTATGCATCCATTCTTCGACGCTGGAGACGGGAGCCATTGCAGGTCTTTCCATCAGGACTTCTTTGTCAACTTCTTGCTCAATCCAACCATTTTCATTGCCTGTGATGACTGGTTCATTAACCTCACAAAGGGGTGAGTCAAATTCCATTATGTCCCCAAGGCTTGAATCACCAAACTCGACCATGTTGACATTCGGGTTGTTGTTTCTAGGGAATGGGTTACTGATAGTATTGGGCCCTTCAGGCACTTCTAACCTCCCTTGTTCAATCAAACTTTGGATTGCCTTCTTCAGGGGGACGCAATCATCTCGTCCAGGTGCCCACGGTATCGATGAAAGGCACAATGCTTGGAGGTATCCAAAGGAGCATTGGGGTTTCTAGGGCGATAATTTTCCAAAGGCCGGAGCAAACCTTCTCTCACCAAACCTCTGAAGATATCACTCAAAGGCATCCCAAAGTTTCTCAAGTCTTGGGAGCGGATCGGATGCATCAGGTTTCTTGGGAACAAAGGAAGGGCATTGTTACAGCCCCGTCCCGCATAGCTAATCACTTCTTTACCTTTTGGTTGGGCGTGAGGCTGTGTTGGAGGTGGAAGAAACCCGGTATTCGTAGCGGAGTGCGACGGTCGGGCTGGATTGTAAGCCTTTTCGAACTTAGCCCCGGAATTAACCATTGCACGCAAGTCGGCGTAGGGAAGTGGCGAGGGAAGCTCTCAAATGCGGCTTCAAGCATGACCGAAAGATGTCTAAGCGCTCCTCGTCGGAGGAGGAATGGCCATTTCACTAAGCTTCAGGTTCCACCTTTTATAGAAATCCCCAATATTCTCATCGTGGCGCCGCACCGTTGTCTGCAGTCAACTCTGTTTGTTTCCCATTCCAAGTTGGCTTTATACTTATCCGTGAAAGTACTGGTAATCTATTCCCAAGTAGCCCTAGCTTCGCATCGCAATCGGAAAAACCATTTCAAAGCCCCGACTTCAAAGAGATCAAGTAGTCACCAACTGCTGGTTTGTGCATCCCTTAGCTTTCATTGCCAAAGTGTAGGTGTCCAAGTGAGTTTTAGGGTACGCACTTCCATCAAACAGTTCGAGATTGGGCATCACGAACTTGTGAGGCAGGGGTACAATTGAGTCGGGATCTGTAGGCCGAAGAGCAGTGTTCCTTTTGACGGTCAATTCAGCGATTCCGCGCTTTTCATTTCCTTGTGTTGCTCCATAAACCAAGCCAATTGGGGATCCAAAGGTGGAGCGGGAATGCCTGAGCCGATATTTGAGCCAGGAAGAGGACTAGCTGTTGGTGGTGCATTGGTGGAAGGAATACCATATCCTGGAGCATAGGTGAAAACCCGTCCTTGGCCCAAATTACCCTGGGGAGTGTAGGTAGGAGCTTGGGCAAAGGGATAGAACAAAGCGACTTGTTGTTCGCTTCCAATCGGCAGAGAAGATGGAGGCAGATCTGAGGTAGCCGAATAGCTCGGGTTCCCGGAGTGAGACCCATAAGTAGGCTTAGATGCGGGCTGCTGTCCGTGGTTGTTGAATTGCATGGCTGGCTGTGGCAATGGTATATAACCCGGGGGGTACTGCGGTCCTGGTGATTCTGATGAAACCGGGATGGAGGTTTGGTAACCCATTGAACCCTGAGTGAGAAATGGGTTTGTGAAAGTTGTGTTAGGAGCGGCTGAGCTAGCATCATTCTGAGGAAAGGCTCCTGACTGTTGTCCTGGACCAGACTGTGGGGGCATTCCAAACTGTTGTTGTGAAGGTCCGGATTGATTGGTCCCAAACTGAGGTGGGATCCCGCTTTCTTTGTGGCATTCGAGGCACCCCAACCATGAGAAGACATTCGCATCGACTTTGTCCCCACCGAGGTACCGCGAACCGGCTCATCCCGTCAGCCGCATGGATCCAGCTGGGTCCGCTGGGAGCCGGGCCGACCCAGTGTGGGTCGAGGAGCATGGGCTCGTGGTAGTACCGTGGGAGGCCGGTGGTGGCATCACAGAGTAGTTGGGTTGACCAAGAGCGGGATTGAGGTCTTCCTCTTCTTCCACGGTGAAGGTGCCATACGGGTTGAGATCCGGCGGCCAATCCATGGCTTTTGATAGCCTCCATAAGGTCAGTTTCACAGAGCTTCTGTCGCACTCTCATCTGCTCAGCCTAACCGATTCCATTGCGGTTCGTTTGAGGAGTCCCGTGAGGCGGAGTGGTGTTGTCCCCATCGTTACCGGCTGATGCGAGACATTACGAAACCCGGAGTTGGAACAAATGGTGAAGCCGACGATGCGCTTGACTCTTCCCAACCGATCAAAACGGTGACCCGTGTCCGAAACCAAGCTTTGTGAGGAGGCTGCGGGGGAAAGACACGAGGGTTCGAGATGTTTGGGAGTGGAAGGAGGGTAGGTGTTTGGGCTTTCGGGGCTCATGCAACATGCGCTTATTTGTTCTTGTTTACTTAAAACATGTTTTATTAACCTAATCGGTTGGAAAAGATTGCTCTTCTTTTTCGCAATTTATTCGATCTGGATCGGTGGGCCCCGTCCACTACGTCATAAGCCCCTCGTATTCCACCCGTACTTCGACCTCCCAAAGGGTGGGCGGCCCGGGCGAGGGTCCTATAGGGCAAGCAGATCCCACCGACCGAAAGAAAACGATCCTAAAAGTCTGGCGGGTAATCGAGTCTTAACGAGCATTCGATGTCAATTACGGACAAAGCTGACGTCAAAGTCAAGATCATGTCCGAGGGCTCGACAAAAAGTCGGCATGATTCGGACTGATAAACGTCCACAATTGATCTTGACTTGTCGTCAATTAGGCCATAATTAGGCATGAAATAATCATTAATCCTTGATGACTCAGTGTCATGCTGGGAGTCAGTGTATAATTTGTGTCAGTCAGAGCCGAAGTCAAGGCGCCGGTCAATATCTTGGTCAAAGTATGCGGCGGAAAATCGGCATGACTTCGACTGATTAGGGTCCCCGAAAGATATTGAGTCGGTATGCCGACAAAGGCTTGAAAGGAAAGGTCTATACACAGACAGGGCGTGACACAGACCAGACTAAAAACCAACCGGGTCTCGGACAAAGTGTGTCACGGACAAGTGCATGGTCGACACGAGGCTCCATGGGATGTTTGGGTAGCCTGTGCTTGCACCGAGAGGCGTAATAAGACCAAACGGGCCGCGACAAGGATTTCCCCGGGTTAGGGACGTAGTGTGCAGTGTAAGGTCACGTGCGCGTAGTGTGCAAGCAGTCTATTTTCTTTTTCTGAGTAAAATAGAAATTTTTCATGTGTCTTAAAAAATATGATGCATGATTTTTTTTTTGAAAATTTTCTTTTTGAAAAATCTTTTTTTTTTGAAATTTAATGAACACATAAGCACATAAGCACAAAAATTCCAACAGTTAGGGACATGATTCCGACAGTCAAAATTTTGACTTTTTTCGAGGCAGCCAAAACAAACACGAAAATGTGTAAAAATCAACACACACAACAAATGATTTTTAATGCCGGGACGGAAGCTTGACCCTCAAAAGCTTTTCTTTTTTTTTTTAAACAATGATACCGGTACGTGGGATTGTTAAACCACAATTTATCCCCGACTCGTGCTAGGAGGCGTTAACGGGAAGTTTAATGGTTTCCATCAATATACCAAATATCATTTTTTTTTTAGAAAAAGCTTATTTATCCCCAGCAGAGTCGCCACTGTGATGATGTGCCACCAAAATTTTCCTCGGGAGAAACTCGATTTTTGCGTTTCTTTGAAAAAACCAAATAAGACCCGGAAAAAGAACGGAGTCGCCACGCCATTTTTGTTTTAAGGGCCAAAACTTTGAAAAATGCCCGAGATTAGAGATTTGGGTTCGGAGGTCATGTTACACGCCGGGAAGGACGTTAGTGTGCACCCGGAATGCCTCGTAAAACGAGTCTTTTCCAAGCTGAAAATCATTTGTGTGTGTGTGTGTGTGTTTTGGCCAAAATAAGTTGAAACTCAGAAAAGTAAAAATTGGGATGTCTTTTTAAGACTTTAAACTGATCCCATGATTTTTTGGAAGATTTTTGGGTTGAGATTTGGTACTCAAAAGACCTTTTGAAGTTGAGAGTCACTTTTGCCAGAATGAAAAAGGCAGTGGACCTTTGATTTTGAAATGGATTCAAGGGTCTTAAAACTTCATAATCTGGATAAACTCAGAGAATGAAAGTTGTTCCATACACCTTAAATAAGATTTTTGCGAAGGAATTTTCCATTTTGGAGAAGATTTGAGGGGTCAAAACCTTCTTAAAATCTCAGATATGCAATCTGGATTTCCAGAAGCTGATGAACTGGCCTCTAAAAGAAAATTTGAAAAAGGAAGTTTTACTCACCCAAAAAATAAAGTAAAATTATGTCTGGAAATCTATGGATGTTGGCTACAAAAAGTGTTTTGTAGTCAACACCAAATTCCAAGTTTATCTGTGTCCAAAAATTAAGACAATGGACTGGGGTCTTGGAAAATTGCTACTGGACAGCAACTTCTCAAGAGAGAAAATATGATTTTAAAGGGGGTTTTTGCATCCATGCTTGTCCCCATTTCCCTAGGTTTTGGTTAGTGATCACTTGAAATTTTAGTGGTGAATCAACTATACCAAACCATCCTTGGGGTACATTAGGACTAAGCACTTCATTTGCTTGGGAAGGGGAATTTTATCCTTTGAAATCAAGATTTGGTGCTTGAAAATGGTTTTTAGGGTTTTGAAAATGCATTTGCAAGTAAGTAAGAACACATTGAAGAAAATGTTGATCCTTGTAGAGGATCATCCATGGAGATGAACTTCCATGGTGATCCTCTTGGATCTAAGGCAAGAAGATGAACAACTACATTTTGTAGTTTGAAAATGCATGCATGGATGAGAGATTTAGGGTAAGAAGAGGGAGGTTATACCTATCTTCTTTGTGTTTTTGTGTTTGTGTTTGAACTTGAGAGTGAGTGAGTTTGATTTGAGTGAGTGAAAGTTGGGAAGATTCAAGAGAAAAAGGTGACAATTCTTAGAGAATTCTCACTGTTTTCTCAAGTATTTTCGCCAAATGCTGTGAATTGTGTTCTTGTTCCTCCTTATTTTTGTGACTGGAGGGCTCAATTTATAGCCCTCTGAAAATGCAGAGTCATCCGCGCGGATAGGATCGGTGGCGTGCACTGTTCATTAAATGCTGCTCCAGGCTTTGGACACAAGGAATATAATTCAAAAATTCCAACAGAAAATGTTTTTCAACTTACTGTTTCGGGATTTTCTCAATTCTTTTTCTTTTTGAGATTCCTTTGAAGGTTTATCTTTAAATAGCAATGCCCATTTTGGCCTCACTTTGTTAGAAAAGTTAGGATTGTTAGGAAATGTTAGGAAATGTTAGTAATTGTTAGGAATGTTAAAACTTTCGTTAATTTTCTAACGAAAATACTAACGAGCTCAAATTGGAGCACTTACAGGTTTTCAGATAATGGTTCCAATGTAGGGGATTTTGGGGAAGGAGCTTCCATGAATGGATCAGATGAGGACGAAGGGGAGGCAAATTCAGCAAGGAATTTTGAAATAGCAAGGTTGACGATAATGGAAGCTTCTCCTTTAGCTACAGAGATTGGAACGACATCAAGAACGTCTTCTTCGCGAATGTTTGAGTGGTCGGCCATTTAATCAGAAGATTGGAGTTAGGTCGAACAGTAGAAGAAGGAATTAATGCAATGAGTGTGTGATTGTGTGCAAAGAGAAGGAAGAATAAAAGGTTTTAGCAAGGGTTTATGGGGGATGGGACGGATGTGAGGACTCATAAATACTCACAGCTCCCCCTTTCCAACTGAAACTTGGATTCCTTCTCCAAAAAGGTCTCACACAACCTAAATTCCTTAGGAGTCCTCCAACGGCTAGAAACCTTTGAGGTTATCACACACAACCACCTTCTAAGAAATAGGAGATTAAAATAAAACAAGATTTTGATTGATTTTTATGGAAACAAAAAATAATTCAGCCATATCTTTTTTTTTTTTAATAAAACAGAATCCCAATCGAATTTTCCAACCTTTTCAAACAAGGAATGATACACACCTTTTTCTTTCATGAGCGATATTGGAGATCAAAAACCTATATAATCAAAGAATAAATTAAGAAGGAAAATTAATTAACTAGTATATTTACAAAGCTCTTATATGTCCTAAAAAATGCAGTATGCCTAGCATGATGCAAACACACAGGTGATGGAAAAATCTCAGCTTATGGATGTGGCATAGGATGTGAGTCACATTTGGGGACACATTTAGATCACAAAAAGTCAATGAGCAATAATCCAATCTGTACAGTCTCTAGGATGCATCCACCAATTTTTTGTTGTGAATTTTTTGCACTGTGAGTAGCTTTCACTTTACTTGATCCCAAAGATAGCCCTTTTTTCCCAATGATCTTATCAAGTTTGATTTCAAGATTTCTTATGAGAATCACTTGATCACAATGGTATGGCTTCATACTAAGGGTGGAGCAGCTGTTTCTCACACATATTTTTTCTTTTATAGCACCCACTGTGAGATACCTAGGAAGGTCATACCAAGTCATCAAAAGATGACATGGACAGGAAGTGCTCACAATTAAGTGATAAAAAACAATGTCAAGATGAAAACTCACAAGTGACCACACTGAGAAATTTCGTGCTAATGCATGATATTTTTTTTTTTTTTGATTATATTTTTTTTCAGTTAACTAATATACAGATGTGTTAGAGGATGTGAGACATATTTGGCCTCACAACCTTAGATATCACACAAGCCAAGAGACTTTCTCAAGGAGGACAATCTCTCCAAATCTAATGCCTTTGTAAATATATCAGCCAATTGATTTTCAGTCCCAACAAATTCCAGACACACAGTTTTTTGTTCCACAAGATCCCTAATGAAATGATGTCTAATATCAATGTGTTTTGTTCTAGAATGTTGGACAGGATTTTTAGATATGTCCAAGGCACTTTTGTTGTCACAAAAAGCAGTCAAAACTTTGCTATTCAATCCATAATCTTTCAACATTTGATTCATCCAAAGCAGTTGTGTGCAGCAACTCCCAAGGGCAACATACTCAGCCTCAGCAGTGGATAAGGACACACAATTCTGCTTTCTACTATACCAAGACACAAGGTTATTGCCTAGGTAGAAACATCCACCTGTGGTACTCTTTCTATCATCACTATTTCCAGCCCAATCAGAATCAGTGTACCCAACCAAATTGGTGTTTGTTTCTTTAGAGTAATGCAGTCCTAGGTTTACAGTCCCACTCACATATCTAATGATTCTTTTCAAGGCTTTCAGATGGGACACCTTAGGGTTGGCTTGGTATCTAGCACAGAGGCACACACTGTACATAATGTCAGGTCTACTTGCAGTGAGGCAGAGCAGACTTCCTATCATGCTTCTGTAAAGGGTTTGATCAACACTCTCACCATCTGAATCATGACTTAGCTTTTGGGAAGATCCCATTGGGGTTCTTTGATGTGAAGAGTGTTCAAGCTCAAACTTTTTCACAAGATTCTTGGCATACTTAGACTGTGAAATGAACATGCCATCTTTGAATTGCTTAATCTGTAAACCTAAGAAAAAGTTCAACTCACCTACCATACTCATCTCAAATGTGGAAGTCATGCTATCCACAAATTCAGCTAGCATAGGGTCAGAATTTGACCCAAACACAATATCATCTACATAGATTTGTGCCACAAGAATCTCCTTTTTATTTTTTCTTACAAACAAAGTTTTGTCAACCTCACCTCTCTTGAATCCTAGTTGAAGCAAATGGTCAGTCAACCTACCATACCAAGCTCTAGGGGCTTGCTTTAGCCCATACAGAGCCTTCTTTAGCTTATACACATGGTTAGGATACTTGGAGTCCACAAAGCCTTTAGGTTGTTCAACATAGGCTTCCTCATTCAATATCCCATTTAAAAGAGCACTCTTAACATCCATTTGATGAAGAGAAATTTTGAGGTAACAAGCAATTGCTAGCAAAAGCCTAATGGACTCAATTCTTGCAACAGGAGCAAATGTCTCCTCAAAATCAATTCCCTCAATTTGAGTATAACCTTGAGCAACTAACCTAGCTTTATTTCTAGTGATCACACCTTGCTCATCAGATTTGTTCTTGAAAATTCATTTGGTTCCTATGACATTACCATGTGAGGGTCTAGGAACAAGAGTCCACACCTCATTCTTTTCAAATTGAATCAATTCATCTTGCATAGCAAGAATTCAATCAGCATCTTTCAATGCTTCAGCAATATTCTTAGGTTCAATCTTAGAAACAAAACAACAGAAGCTTACCTGGGAGTATGCTGAGGAGCAACTCCATAAACCAGCCATCTTTATATAATCAACTTTGTCCTTTTGTCTAGTTCTCACTTGAGAATGCACATCTCCCACAACTTGTGAAGTGGGGTGGTTTTTCTGGATTTTAGAAGGAATATCCTTTGATCTATCCACACACCCATCCACATTACCTTCTGGAGCATCATCCTGATCAGAATCAGAGGAACTGTCCTCAGTTACAGGAGTTTGAGTGGATGTGGGAGCAGATGTGGGTTCAGATGTGGATGCAGATGTGTCCACATCCTTGGTTACATCCTTATCAGGTTCATCATGTTTATCAGGCCTGAAGTTTCTTTTGCTTTTTCAGCTTTGTTTCTTCATCCTTCCAGTCCAGCAAGCAACCTGAAACATCATCCTCAGCAGTCTTGAGGTTAAGATCAAGTGAGTCATCAAATATAACATTAGCAGATTCCATAATGGTCTTAGTTTTGAGATTAAAAACTCTGTAAGCTCTACTATTTGTGGAATAGCCCATGAAAATTGCTTTGTCACTTTTTGAATCAAATTTGGACAAGTATTCTCTATCATTGAGAATGTAACAAATACATCCAAACACATGAAAGTACTTCACAGTTAGTTTCTTTCCAAGGAGGATTTGATATGGAGTGAAAGTGCTACCAATCCTTAAGAACACTCTATTGCCAATGTGACAAGCAGTGTTTAAAGCTTCTGCCCAAAATTTCTTGGACAGGTTTTTAGAACTTAGCATGACCCTAGCCATTTCTTGCAAGGTTCTATTCTTTCTTTCAGCAATTCCATTTTGCTGTGGGGTGATTGGTGCAGAAAACTCATGGGTGATTCCCTTAGAATTGCAAAAATTAGTGAACATTTGGTTCTCATATTCAGTGCCATGGTCAGACCTGATCCTCACAGCCTTAAGACCATAAAGATTTCTAACCCTCTTTTACCAATTTTTGAATTCACCAATGGTTTCATATTTCTCTCTTAAGAACATTATCCAAGTGTACCTAGAATAATCATCAACACATACAAAGGTATACTTTTTCCTACCTAAGCTTTCTACTTCAATAAATCCCATTAAATCAATGTGAATCAGCTCCAACCATCTGGATGTGGAGCACTGTTGAACCTTTTTATGTGATGCTTTTGTTTGCTTTCCCTTTTGACATGAACCACAGACATCAGGGTTCTTGAAGTTCAGTTTAGGGAGGTCTTTAATAGCTTCAAACCTTTGAAGTTCTTCCAGAGTTCTACAGCTAGCATGCCCTAATTTTTGGTGCCACAGATTGACATCATTAGCTTTTGAGCTTAGGCAAGAAAGATTGTCACCAAATTGATAACAATTATCAGCAGATCTTGGACCAGTAAACACACATTTATTATCCTTATCAAACACTTCACACAAGTGCTTATCAAATTTTACAAAAAGATCATCATCACACAGTTGACTGATGCTTATTAGGTTGGCTTTCAAGCCTTCCACATGGTACACATTGTGTAATTTTGGGAGACCCTTGACATCTAGGGTTTCTTTCCCAACAATCTTTCCTTGAGCACCTCCACCAAAATTTACTTTCCCCCCACTAATCACTTCATAGTCAAGAAGGACTGCTTGGTTTCCAGTCATGTGCCTAGAGCACCCACTATCAAAATACCAAGATCCAGAGACAGTACTCTTGAGGGAAGAGTAAACAATATTGCAGGTGGCACTAGGTTTGGCTATCCACTGTTTTACAGTTTTCTTTTTGGGTTGCAGAGGTCTCAGTTTAACAGGATGTGTGTTCGGATGTGCATACATCTTCTCACACATCTGAGGCTGATTGAAGTGACCTGATTTTTTATCAGCCTTCAGTTTGTAACAGAAGGGTCTAATGTGACCAGGATTCATGCAATAGTGACATATGTAGTGTCTCTTCCTAGGTGTTTTCTCACTCAAAAGGATTTTTTCTTTAAAAACTTATTTTTCCACACCTTTTGAAGTAGAAGCCTCACATCCCTCCTTTACAAAATTACCAGTTTCAAAGCCCAGACCAATTTTGTTACGTTGACCCATAGTAAAAGCTTCTTCCATTTTCATCTTACTTTTATTTAACTTGGTAAAATTATTTTCAGCTTTTTCACATTCATTCTTGAATTTTTCAAGGTCAACTTCTCTTTTGGTCACAAGGACTTCAAGTCTTGCAATAGTATCTTTTTGAGCATCATTTTCCTTTGAAAGAACAGCTTTCTCATCTTCACAAGTAGCTAATTTATCAGAAAGAGATTTATTTACCTTAACAAGTACTTCAATCTTGTCCTATCTTTTCATCCAATCTGCATGCGTTTCCTTGTATGTTGCAAAAAGTTTCTCATAGGGAATGTCCCTATCTTCATCTTCATTATCAGAATCTCCTTTTACTGTGAAATAGTTCAGCATCAGGTCAGATGTGTCACTAGATGTGTACACATCTGAGACCACATCCAAGGAATTTTCAGGAACTTCATCTTCTATATCTGCACAGAAAGCATTAAACAAAGAATGACAATTGATAATAGACATGTTAGCCACTTCATCTTCATCCTCACTGTCACTAAGGGTAGCAGTTAAGCTCATTCCCTTCTTTTTAAGTGTGTTAGCACACCCATTGGCATAATGACCAAAGCCACGACATGCCCTACATTGGACAGACTCAGATGATTTATTTTCAAAGCTTGGTTTCTTGAATCCAGTGTCAGTGCTAGGTTTTGGCTTTTCAGCAGCACTGGGAGTAGGTCTATTTGGAAATTTGCTTATCCTTTTATTTTTCAGTATAGAACTGAATTTCTTTGAAATAAAAGCTACATCCTCATCTTCAAGATTTGACTTGTCAATCTCAGAGGATAATTCCACAAGCTCTTTTGGTAATGCAGCAGCACTTTTGAGAGCAAGACTGTGAGTTTTGTTCTTTTTCTGGGCTTCAAGGTTTAGCTCAAACACAGTCAAGATTCCTACGATTGTGTCTAGACCTACACTACTTGTGTCTTTTGTTTCCTCAATCACAGCCACTTTTATGTTGAACCTCTCAGGTAAGGTCCTTAAAATCTTACTTACAAGTCTTGCATTGGAGATAGATTCTCCTAGACTTGTGCATTCATTTGAAATCTCATGAATCTTAGCAGCATAAGACACAATGTCCTCAGTTTCTTCCATTCGAAGTAACTCAAACTTATCCTTTAAAATTCTAAGCCTGGTAGCTTTCACACTTGGTGCTCCCTCACATTGAGTTTGCAAAATATCCCAAGCAGCCTTGGCTATACTCTCATTAGTTATAAGTTTGTACATATTCTCAGAAACATGGCTGGAAATAGCACCCATAGTCTTTGAATTATAATTTGCAGAAAGAATTTCTTCAAGAGTCCATTGATCTTCAGGTTTTCTTTCGAAAATAGACTCACCAACACCAGAAGGAGGCTTTTTCTCCACAGTAGGAGGTTGCCAAGCAACAAGGATACACATCCAAGCTCTTTCATCAATACTTTTGATGTAATTTCGCATCTTAGACTTCCAAAGAGAATAATTCGAGCCATCCAAGACAGGAGGTCTGTTTTGCTGATTTTGGCATTCCATAATGACTACACTTTCTGGATCAACACTCAGTAATATATCGAGAGTTGACTCTGATACCAATTGAAAGTTTCGTGTAGCTAGGAATCTTTAACCACGCAACATGCAACGGATGTGAGTACAGATGTGTCTCACAACTGTCCACTCATCCACATATAATGCAGCGGAATAAAACAATTAAAAACAAATAACTCAAGAATTATTTACGCTTACTGATCTATGTGATCAGCAAACTAGGCTTACGCCCAAAAACTTTTCACTATAAAAACTTTTGTTGCTTACAAAAACAAAGAAGTGAAAAACTAAAAATATGAAAATACTAAATGAGTTCTAATCACCTTCTACGACAAGAACAACTCCCCTTTCCCAAGTAGGACCTATTCTAGTCAGAAGTAAAACAAGAGAACTCTATGAAAATCTAGATGTGAGTTACGGATGTAAGGCACAACCTTCACTCACAACCTAAAAACACAATGTTGAAAACTATGAAGAATATGTGTAATTTTCTCTCAGAATTTCCGTGACTTCTCATGTGCTGAATGCCTTGTATTTATAATGCACCTTGGAGAAGATCTTCAAGCAATCAACATCTTCCTTTGTGAGATCTCTTTTCCTATAAGAAAACATAAACACACTCACAAAGAAATAAACTATTAGTAGGTTAGTCCTAATATAAAACTATGTACATAAATAAAAGATATTTACATACTCCCTCCGTCCCGCCCGAAGAGGCACAAAACCAATCTCGCACGCAAAT
Source organism: Adenophora triphylla var. japonica (assembly GCA_022495995.1). Classification (NCBI taxonomy): domain Eukaryota; kingdom Viridiplantae; phylum Streptophyta; class Magnoliopsida; order Asterales; family Campanulaceae; genus Adenophora; species Adenophora triphylla. The sequence goes on along the minus strand of JAFEMH010004046.1, from coordinate 88,525 downwards.
TAAGAAAAATGATGTAGGAAAGAGAAAAAGTTTAAATGTTGTGAGTATGAAAAATTAAATAGGAGAGAGAATGAGTGGGAGGAATAGTTAGGAGAGAGAATATTGTGAGTGTAAAAGTAAAGTAGGAGAGAGAATGAGTGGGTGGAATAGTAATAAAAAATTTCCTTTTAGGAAAAGTGCCTTTTTAAATGGGACACCCAAAAAGAAAATTTGTGCCTTTTCGGACGGGACGGAGGGAGTATATACAATCTCCTAGTCAAAGTATGATAAAGATAAATCTTCCATGAAAGTCCCAAAATCTTCTTACCATATAGAAGTCTTTTGAAATAAGGAAACATGAATATGTTCCCATAAAACTCACGTTTTCAGATTTATTAATATTGACTATTTATATTAGCGGGTTGAAACAGGTCGAATTGGGCCGACCCATTAAACTTAACAGGTTGAGACCGGTGCCCGTTTCAACCCAATAACTTGAATGAATTGAATTAAATCAATTAATTAGTAGTTTGAGTTGTGCAGATTAGTGCGCAACTAGTCAAAATTTTGTCAGACCTAGTGAACTTCCATGATGAGAAACGTTGGAAAGTAGGAAAGTGTCATGTTTTCCCAAAGGGGGGATGGAACCTGAAGGACACCGGTTCAGAGTCCACTACAGCTGGGCCCCCAATAATGGAAGTCAGAACTGTTTCGGGTAAAAAGAAATACTACCGTTGGTAATGTTATTACTTTCCTTTTGACACATACAAAAATTAAAAAAGGTAAATATTGTGAATATAAATAGTAAAGTATGAGAGAAAAAGTGAGTAAAAAGTTTTTGTATTGAGGATGTCAAGTGAGACTCATTATCCAATTTAAATAATATATCAACTAAATTTTTTAAAATGAGACAGAATAAAAAGAAAAGTAAAAATCTTAAAAAGGGGTGGGCTCAAATAGGAAAAGAAGTGGGATCACGGAAGAAATGGTGGACTCGAATAAATGTCACATTTCCAAATAAGGAAAGTGAGATAGTGCAATTCTAACATTGTACAAACTAGTAAATCACCTTTTTTAAAAAAAGCTTGATCTGCGACATTTATTCGGGCTAGTAAAGCACCTTTTTTAAAAAAGCTTGATCTGCAACATTTATTCGGGGACAGGGGAGGGAGTATACAAGAGAGGGGAATAATAACAAGCAAACACCCAGAAACTTTTTGGGTCATTTCCCAATCCCAAAAGATCTCAGAGTGATGAGGTGGATGGACATCTTTATATAATAAATAGACAATTTTTCTTTCGATTAGTAATGTCATATACTTGGGCAAGAGGGCAAATGAAACTATAGGAAACTAAGGGTGTGCTCCGGAGTTTCCAAACAGAGAGAAAAGAAAGGAAGTGAATGGAAATTTTAAAAAATTTCCTTCCAAGTTGTGCTCCCGAGTTTTACATGGAAGGAAAGGAGGAAAATATTTGGAATTTTCCTTCCTTTCACTTCCTTCCAAAAGTGGGAGCAAGTGGAAGGAAAGAAAATTTCATTAAACATAGTTGTTGATATACCTATTTTGCCCCTTAAATATAATTCTCCTCTTCTTTCATTAAAGGTAAATATATAATTTAAATTCTTTTCCTTCATCTTCCTTCCTAAACTCGGGAGCACTTAAATGAAATGTTAAATTCCTCTTCTCTTCTCTTCTCTTCTCTTCTCTTCTCTCCTCTCCTCTCCTCTCCTCTCCTCTCCTCTAAAAACTCGGGAGCGGACCCTAAAGGAAAGAGGGCAAAACTGTCTCAGGTAAAAAGAAAATAAAAAAAAACAGAATTCTTAACTTCAACTCTGCTTGTGTAAATTCCATTGCATTTGCAGTGGATTTTTTACCTTTAGCACTCAAATAACTAGCTCTTAGTATACATTAAACTCATGTGGGCATGACGCTTCCCTCGATCCTACGCGTGCCCTCGACCCTACACATGCTGAAAGCTCTTATAGCACCAGGTTGCTTTTCTTTTATGAATAGATATAAGTTCCGCATTAAAAAGTTGCAGAGACCAGTTCTTGAATATTAACCATTTTAGAGTGACAATACAGAATGAAATTACAATACATATCAATCAAGAAAAAATCACACACAATCACTAAGTTACTGTCCTGCATAAAGAGTATTAGAAGGCCCTTATCTTTGAAGTCCTATAAAGAGAGCCATAGTCTTTCTTTATTTTGGTACAAAACAATCTACATGACTTGACTGAAGAGGTCTCACAATTTGCTGTTACTCCTCTTTGTAAGGCTTCCCATGGCCTTAGCTTTCTGTCTAAGAATAAATTTTTGCGTCTTTCCAGTAGAAGTTTTAGGCAAATCCTCAAAAACGACAGTCCGAGGAGCCATATAATGCGGTAAATGTTTCCGACAATATTTAATAATCTCATCCTCATTAGAATTAAAACCATCCCTTAACTTAACAAAAGCACAAGGCGTTTCTCCCCAATGCTCATCAGGCCTTCCCACAACAGCCGCCTCCATAACTGCTGGATGAGTAAATAGCACAGATTCCACCTCTATCGTGCTAATATTTTCCCCTCCCGATATAATAATATCCTTCGAACGGTCCTTTAATTCAATATAACCATCAGGGTGTCTTACGCCTAAATCCCCGCTCCAAAACCATCCACCTTTAAAAGCTTCTTGGGTCGCTTCCATATTTTTTAAGTACCCACTCATTACAGTATTGCCTCTAAAAACAACTTCTCCCATAGTTTTAGCATCTGCAGGTACGCTTTTCATGGTAATAGGATCCTTTATATCAACTTCCTCCAAACCAAGATGTTGTAATCCTTGTCGAGATTTGATCTTTGCTTGCTCATTCGGTGGTAAAGAATCCCACTCAGGTTTCCAAGTACAAATCGTACCAGGACCATAGGTCTCAGTCAAACCATAAGAATGTGTGATCTTGAATCCGAGTTCCTCCATTTTGAAGAGAACTTGTCCAGGTGGCGGTGCGCCACCTGTCATTACCGCCACTTTTCCCGGAAGGGGTTTTTGGTCAATGGGGGGTGCATTTATGATCATGTTCAAAACTGTGGGTGCACCACTGAGGTGTGTCACCTTGTGTTGAGAAATACTTTCAAATATACCCTTTGCAGAGACGGACCTAATGCAAATATTTGTGCCCCCTTGAGCAGCAACGGCCCACGTAAAGCACCACCCATTGCAGTGAAACATAGGAACAGTCCATAAATATACAGCCATTGAGGGCATTTCATTAAGAAGTGCAGTAGCTAGAGAATTTAGATACGCACCTCTATGACTATAAACCACACCTTTTGGGCTGGATGTTGTGCCAGATGTATAATTAAGCGCGATCGGATCCAGTTCATCATTTGGCCGTTTTATTTTGAAAGTTACACTTCCTTTTTCCAAAAGAGTCTCGTATTCTAACGGTCCTGAAGTAGAAAGGTTGTTTTTCATAATAACGGATGGTTTATCAGATTCTGGGATCAAGACTAGTTGCGGGAGATTGGTGTTTGTCTTTGATAGGATTTTTAATGCTCCTTTCGCGTTATCGATGAACTGGTAATCGACAAATATGATTTTTGCATTTGAATGTTTGAGTAGAACTGAGATCATTGCTGAATCATGGCGTATGTTTAGTGTACAAAGAACAGCACCAGCCATGGGAACTCCAAAGTGCAGCTCATACATTTCTGGAGTATTTGGGGCTAATGCAGCCACCTGCTCGTGCAGAGAGCTTACTGTTAGGAAATATAAAGAGAAGAGTTTATTGGTTTAGAGAATGCAGACCACATTCCTACAGATATCTATAGCAAAGAGTACTACTCCCACCGTGGTTGTAAGTAAAATATTACTCCCTCCGTCCTAAAATAAATGTCCAAAATATCTCAAGTTTGCTCTAACCACAGTCCCATTACTAACATTTTCCATTCTAGTTTACGTCACAGCTAACCAAAAGGGATTAGCTTAACTGCTTTCAGTTTTGAGATAACGAAACATGCATTACCTTCAAGTTCAAAAGTGAATGATTATTTTTATTAAACTAACAAATTTATCAATTTTCATGGTAATCTCTTTCCCTTCCTCCATTCTTCTCCAATCTTCAATCTTCTTCTTCTTTCTTCTTTCTTCTTTCTTCTTTCTTCTTTCTTCTTTCTTCTTTCTTCTTTCTTCTTTCTTCTTTCTTCTTTCTTCTTTCTTCTTTCTTCTTATTATTTTTCTCTCTTGATTTACTAATTTGAGAAATTACTAATTTTGCATTTATTAATTGTCAAATAATCAATTACTAAATATAAAATTAGGGATTTTATTTTTTAGATTTGTTTTTATTTCTTCAAATATGTTTGTTAATTAGGACTTCCTGTTGTGTGCAATTTCTGTTTGTGTATATGTTTTGCGGTGTGTATTGACAACTTGGTCATCATTAGATCTCTTTCTCTCTTTGTTGAGAGTCCTAGTTTTCTCTCTTTGTTGAGAGCTTTGTTTTCTCTTATTGTTGAGTGCCATAATTTTCATGATTAATTGTTCTTGTTAGGTTATATGAAAACTATGTTATCAAATACTCCCTCCGTCCCACTTCACTTGGCACCAAGTGAAGTGGCACGGTAACTAAGGAAAAATAAGAGTGAAAAAAAGTGTAAGAAAATGTTGTGAGTATAAAGAATTAAATAGGAGAGAGAATGAGTGGGAGGAATAGTTAGGAGAGAGAATGTTGTGAGTGTAAAAGTGAAGTAGGAGAGAGAATGAGTGGAGGGAATAGTGAATATTCTTTTCCATTTTGGGCAGTGCCAAGTGAAGTGGGACGTCCCAAAATGGAAATTAGTGCCAAGTGAAGTGGGACGGAGGGAGTATATCACTATCAAAGGATGAAGATGATGGATTGGGCTTTCGCAATTTGCAGTTGTTCAATCTTGTCATGCTTGGAAAGTTGGGTTGGCGATTTATGTCCAACCCAAATGCCTTGGATTTTCATGTACTCAACGTCAAATCTTTTCTAGGAGTGGATTTTGTGAATGTCAATGTAAGGCAGTTTCCAAGTTATACTTGAATAGGTGTTTGTTCGTCAAGTCAATGTAAAGAGAGGACTGATGGTTTGTCGAGAAGCCAATTTGATGGTTGATAGTTTGTCACGCACCGCTAGTTTATGTAATAGCGTTTGTAATTTGGTTAAGCCTCCAATCTTTGTGGAGAGTCTTCTCATCACTCTATATTTGTGCTATTCATCTAAAGTTATTTTCTTTAAAAAAAAATATCAATTTTGAACCCCTTTATATCAGGAAAAAAAATCAAACGTACGATAATCTTGACCCCCATCTGAATCTAATATAGATACCACCCTGTAATTATTTTTATCCTTTAGTTTGTACCCAGACAAAAGGAGTTTCGTTTCTAAATTTAAACTATAAATTTCAAAAAAATTCCAAAAATAAATTAAAATCACTCTTACCTAAAACACGAGCTTCATTTATCCTTCATACCAAAAAGAGATACTCCCTATGTCCCTAAATGAACGTCGAGAAAATTTTCAAATTTGATCTTGATAAAGAGCAAATTTGAAACTTATTTCGACATTCGTTTATGGATGTTTATGGATGGAGGGAGTAGTATCTAACTCGAGTATCAAGAGCAAATTTGAAATTTTTTTCGATATTCATTTAGGGACGGAGGGTGTAGTATCTAACTCAAGTCCAATTCAATGAACAAGCATAAGGAAGTTACTACCTTGGACCTAAAACAATAAACAAATTTGACAACTTTTTAAACTTGTATTTATGGTTTCTAATTTCTTTTTAATTGCACAAATCACAAGCAAATTGAAAATGAAGCAATCTAGCCCTAAAAGGAACGGAATCAATCACCAGAACCACGAATAAGATAATTAAAACATGAAAATTAAGCCAAAATCAGTCAATAAACTCAAAAGAGAAAGGAGTGATCGGAACTTACAACATCGCCCGGAGAAATTCCGATATGCGTAGTGAGAGCTGAAGCAAGTTGAGTACATCTCTCAAGGGTTTGTTTCCAAGTGAATTTGACATGGTTGCCATAAATAAGAGAGAATCTGTCACTGTAAACAATGGCGGACCTTTCCAAGAAGGTAATTGGGGATAAGGGAACGTAATTTGCAGAGGATTTAACAGTTCCCTCCATGATTAAGATTTGGTTTCAAGAAGAAGAAGAAGAAGAAAGAGTTTGAATCGGTGTGATGATCGGAATTTGAGTTGGGTGGAAATAAGTGGATGTCAGATGAGCTAAAAGACAACTTTTAAGAGGAACAGCATCTAATCGATTAGGGGGTAAATGATTCGGTTTCTATTCGGTCATACTCCCTCCTTCCCGGATTTAGAGGCACGTTTTAATTTTTGCACGTAAATTATTTGATTTTTATATGTAAATTAAGAAAGTAAATAATGAAAAAAATGTTATGAGCGTAAAAGTAAAATAGGAGAGAAAATGAGTGAAGAAAATAATAAATTATAATGGTGTTGTGAATATTAAAATAATGTAGGAGAGAGAATGAGTGAAGGGAATAGCCAGTCTTTAATAAGAAATAGAACAGAGCAATGAAGAATGAAAAAGCAGACGCCCTACGCGGATCGCAAGATTCTTTTTCATTTTAGATAATGTGCACTTAGGTTTAGAACGCCCAAAATGACAAAATGTGCAACTAGGTATAGATATTGGGGCGGAGATAGTATTTATATTTAGAAGTCAAATCTAAATATTTAGTTCTGAGTTGAATCAACTTTGTCGTGATCCAATTAGATCGAAATCACGATTTTATTTTGCAACTAGTGTGACCCTCGTGCGATGTACGGACAGTTACTAACGAATAACTGATCGAAATCGAAACAAATACAAAAGAAAATAGAGATATTTGTATACATTGTAAAACGATTCTTAAAAAAATATATTGTCATTACAAATATCAAATTAAAGGTCACTAAAATAAATATAGTGTTACATCAGTGCGGTGCATGAGGAGTTATTGATGCTTAAAAAGACGAAAATTAAATAAAATGACGAAATGAGAGAAATATTTTTATAGAAAAAGCACAGCTTCAAATTATTTTACGAAATTAATAATTGAAATTATTATTTCTTAACAAATTGATTAGTATCATTGTGTATTAGTTTTGTAAAATAAATCTAACTATATATTAACGGAGCCAACGAAGCGAAAATAGTTATGGCAAGTTAAGCTACCATTTAGTACTCCATTGTAAATGTATGACTATTATCAATAGGAGTACCTATCTCAATTAAGCATAATGTCCAAGCCCAACATCAAATATAAAAGAAAACAATACTATATAAGTACATATATTGAAAGAAAGAAAAATAAGAAGAAAAAATTATAAAAATTAGAAAATAATATGTCATATTTATTTACATTAACTTATCATGAACATAATAATGATATTTATTTTCAATTTAACTTAATTAATTTTGAGAAGAAAAATCAAAATCCTATACCCCACCACTTCTATTTAGAAAAATCGAACTAAATAAATTGTTTGATGTATCGAACTAAAATAATTTTTAAATCCGATATTCGTCTTTATAAATACACAATTTTTTGAGACGAATAGAAAAATCGACAATTTATTAATACTTTATTTACTATGCGCTTCAAAGATTTTTTTTTAAAAAAAATTAAATAAATTGTTTGATGTATCGATAGAATTATAAAAAATAGAAAACAATATGTCATATTTATTTACATTAACTCATCATGAACATAATAATGATATTTATTTTCAATTTAACTTATTTAATTTTGAGAAGAAAAATCAAAATCATATAAACCACCACTTTTATTTAGAAAAATCGAAATAAATAAATTGTTAGATATATCGAACTAAAATAATTTTCAAGCCCGATATTCGTCTTTATAAATACACAATTTTTTGAGACAAATAGAAAAATAGACAATTTTATTAATACTTTATTTACTATGCTTCAAAGATTTTTTTAAAAAAAAATAAAATAAAATGTTTGACGTATCGAACTAAAATAAACTCAATAATCATATTACCACATCCCAATAACCCACATTCAACACCCTTCCAACTCATCATCATATACACTATCACTTTTATTTTATTTTATATCTTCATTTTTATGATTAGTAAAATTATTATTATCATTTTTAATTAAAAAAAAATTCACACTTAAATCATTTTCACTAAAAAGATATTGAAAAATTAAAAAGAAAAATTAACAAAGTATAATTAAGATAAGAAATTTATATTTAAAAAAGAGGGGTTTTTTTTCTGTGACAAAATCAAATAAAAATAGTCTATATTTATAGATAAATTTTTTTTATGATTTTTGGTGTTAAAGTCTTTCATTATACATTTCCAAATACATTGTTATATTGGCCAAAAAAATTAATCAATTCAAAAATGAGCAAATATTTTTAAAAATAATACTACTTCAGTCGCCTCTGCAATTAATGTTTGTAATGTTAGTGTCTTCGTCTCGAAATAGTACATTAATTTTTTAGACGAATAAAGTAGTATTATTTTTTAAAATGTTCATTGACACGAAAGAAGCAATGTTCAATTTTTTTTGGACATATAAAAAAATTATACTTTTTTACAAAAAAAAATCCTTCAATTCAAAAAAGAATATTAATTTCATCCCATAATTAATACTACTTTCTATATCCAAAAAAAAAAATTGCTTCATTTGCCTCAATGAATTACTTGTCTCAAAAATTAATATTTATTTTCTCACACGAAGACACGAACATTATAAGCATTAAAAAAAATATTTCACACTTAAATCATTTTCACTAAAAAGATATTGAAAAATTAAGAGGAAAATTAACAAAATATAATTAAGATACGAAATTTATATTTAAAAAATAGGGGTTTTTTTTCTGTGTCCAAATCAAATAAAAATAGTCTATATTTATAGATAAAAAAAATTTATGATTTTTGGTGTAAAAGTCTTTCATTATACATTTCCAAATACATTGTTATATTGGCAAAAAAAATTAATTCAATTCAAAAATGAGCAAATATTTTTCAAAATAATACTACTTCATTCGCCTCTACAATTAATGTTTGTAATGTTAGTGTCTTCGTCTCAAAATAGTACATTAATTTTTAGACGAATAAAGTAGTATTATTTTTTCAAATGTTCATTAAGACGAAAGAAGCAATGTTCATTTTTTTTGACATATAAAAAAATTCTAATTTTTTTTTAAAAAAAATTCTTAAATTCAAAAATGAATATTACTTTCATCCCATAATTAATACTACTTTCTATATCCAAAAAAAAAAATTGCTTCCTTTGCCTCAATGAATTACTTGTCTCAAAATTAATATTTATTTTCTGAAACGAAGACACGAACTGTAATAACCAAAAAAATTTCGAGGATTATTTGATAAATTGTTATATTTTCAATTAGGCTTTTAGAGGGACTAATAATTATATTGAAGTCCTAGAAATTATATTATGTGGGTTAAATTATTTAGATGAGTTGGGCTTTGGTATTGGGCTTAAATTTAGCTAATTTTTTTTTAATACTCATTTTTAATAAATTGTTTTAATAATTAAATTGTTTTCTTGAATTAAATTATTTGAATTTCCTTTTAATTAAAAAAAATTGGATTGTATTTGGGCTTTAGTTATCATTGGGCTAAACTACCTAATGGGCTTAGAAAAATCTTTTGGACCTAAAATTAAGAAACCTAATTATAAATACATATAATAAACCTAGGTTTAATATTAGTTTCATAAAATAAATAAAGAATAGAGAGAAAGAGGGAGGCGGCACCCACACCGAATAGAGAGAGTCTGTGAGAGAGGAAACCGTGGAACCGGAGAAGAAGAAAGAAAAGAGTAGAAGGTTTCAAGCCAATTATAATTATAAGTAAGCATTCGTTTCGTTTTATAATTATTGTCTTTAAATTTAAAGCCTATAAATTCGAGAAACTCTTGAGATTAGATTGGGGTTTTTATTATGAATGTTATTGATTAATTAGAATTTATCTAAAGACATTATATTGATCGGATCATTGATTAATTGAAAACCTAATATTGATTAAGGTTTGGGTATGTAATCAAAGGAGTTAAACCTAAGGTATTACATGCTAAGAATGGAAGAATCGAAAGTAAATATTTTGTGTGTATTTTTGTGTGTGTGCCGTGTACATGTGTGTGTTTTGTGTAAATAACTTTTGGTGTAAAATTATTTTACAAATTGTTTTGGATAAATATTTTGGTATCAAAAAGGTTTTGAGTTTGAATAAAAGTGTTTTGGTTAGAAATCTAACCAAGATTAAAAGCTGAAAATCAGTTTTCCAAACCCTAGTGACCAAACTGTAAATCTGAAAATTAGGGACTGTTCTGTAATTTTTAAAAATCAAGGGACTGTTTTGTAATTATTGAAAGTCAAGGGACTATTTTGTAATTTTTGAAAGTCAAGGGGCTATTTTGCAAAATCTGAAAGTTGAGGGGCTGTTTTGGCAAAATTTTGAAAACTAAAAAGGACATTTTTAGAGTAATAAAAAGTCAAAAGACCTTTAGAAAATTATTTAAAAAGGTGTAATTAGTGTGTGTAAATGTGTTTTTTTATTAAAGAAAAGGGAATAAAAATGTTAGAAACCTAAGGGTAGTTTGGGTAAACCTTAGGAGTGTTTTGATATTTATGTGAAGGGTATTTTGGAAAACTCTAGAACTGGAAAGCAACTTGAGACGGAGTTAAATAAAATTAACTCATAAGTTAATGAAGTAAAATAAAGTTAAGTTGAGACGGAGTATTAAGTAGTTAATCCGTACTTAACGGATATTTTTTTATTTGTGTAGATCCGAACGGAGTTAGCAATTGTTCGAGTACAAACAATCGAGGTAAGGGATTATACATCTTTAAGTTAATTGATTTCCGTTCCGTTTCATTTTTAGGCTTCCGCATATTTCTTGGCGATGTACGTTTCTTTGATACGTAAAAGCTGACCTCGTGTCAGTATTTGTTTTGACTCCCTCGGTTACCGTTATTTGATAATCTTTTGTTATTCGTTTGCTATATCGTCCTTTTGGTTTCGTAAATACAGAATTTTGTTGTTATTGTGGAAGTTCGTATTCTGTATTAAAAATGAGTTTTGATATGATATGATTTTTGTTCCATTAATGATCACTAAGTTAGACAACCCGCTTCTGGGCGGGTATATTTGATATTTTGGCCTTCGGGCAAACTTAGTTCACCGCTTCGATGTAGTTGTGGTGCACTGTTTAGGACTCTGCGGAGTCAACCTTTGTGCCCTTTGTGGGATTTCGAACCCTTTGTGGGTATTAGTGCTCTTTGTGAGCTTTTGTTCCCCTTATGGGATTTTGGTTTGATAAGGTCAGTGGACCACTTATGTGATCATGATGTCTGTGAGTGATTTGATTATCTACTATTTGGTATGGGACAGTTGTAGATAATTAGATTACTCGAGTCAACTTTGTTCAGCTTATCAGTCCTTTGAATTTCTTATAATCTGTGAGTGGTTTAGTTAGTTAAAGCTGGTATGGGACAGTTTTTAATTAAGTAAATCATTCGAGTCAATTTGAATCGATTTTGCCATCATTTGAAACTCCAAAATATTTGTCAACTCAGTTCGTGAAACCATTGAGATTTTGAAAGACATGTGATTTGAGAATTTGTTAAACAATGATTTCGAATTTGTACTTCGTTATGTCTTCGATTGTTATTTGAAAATTGTATCGTTTGATATTCCTTCAGGTCAACTCCTCCTTAATGCTTGGGAGGGGTTGTATATGAACTTACTGGGCATTGTTCGCTCACCCTTTCATACTCTTTTTCTTTCAGATTTCATATAGGAAGAAGGTGAAACGGTTCGGGAGCACTTCATAAGGAGTTCAAGGATCGTTTTTAGCTTATTTCAATTTAGACTCTTTAGTTAGTTATTTCAGTTAATTGAGAGATTGTTAGACATTAAAGTTTTTTTTGAGCTAGTGGATTGTACTAGCCGTTAAAAGTGTTACCGTTTTCAGCATTTAAGTTATTTCAAATTGTGGTTAGTTTTTAAATTATGGTTTTAGTAGCCGTTGGAGTTTATTTTATTATCAATTAAGTATTATTATTGTTGTGGAAATTCGGGGTCGTTACAGTTGGTATCAGAGCCTGGTTTTAGATCCTTGGGAGATAGGATGTATGAGGATAAGTTTGATTTGAGTTTTTAGATCCTTGGAAGTTTAGGATTTGTAAGAATAAGTTTGATCTGAGTCTCAGGTTTGATCTCAGTGTCATTATGGGAGTGTTAGTGTAGATTGTTATGATAAGATTAGTTGCTTTACCAAATTATGAAAGTTTAGAGGACTAAACTTCTTTTAAGGGGGTAAGAATGTAATAACCCAAAAATTTTCGAGGATTATTTGATAAATTGTTATATTTTCAATTAGGCTTTTAGAGGGACTAATAATTATATTGAAGTCCTAGAAATTATATTATGTGGGTTAAATTATTTAGATGAGTTGGGCTTTGGTATTGGGCTTAAATTTAGCTAATTTTTTTTTAATACTCATTTTTAATAAATTGTTTTAATAATTAAATTGTTTTCTTAAATTAAATTATTTGAATTTCCTATTAATTAAAAAAAATTGGATTGTATTTGGGCTTTAGTTATTATTGGGCTAAACTACCTAATGGGCTTAGAAAAATCTTTTGGACCTAAAATTAAGAAACCTAATTATAAATACATATAATAAACCTAGGTTTAATATTAGTTTCATAAAATAAATAAAGAATAGAGAGAAAGAGGGAGGCGGCACCCACACCGAATAGAGAGAGTCTGTGAGAGAGGAAACCGTGGAACCGGAGAAGAAGAAAGAAAAGAGTAGAAGGTTTCAAGCCAATTATAATTATAAGTAAGCATTCGTTTCGTTTTATAATTATTGTCTTTAAATTTAAAGCCTAGAAAATTCGAGAAACTCTTGAGATTAGATTGGGGTTTTTATTATGAATGTTATTGATTAATTAGAATTTATCTAAAGACATTATATTGATCGGATCATTGATTAATTGAAAACCTAATATTGATTAAGGTTTGGGTATGTAATCAAAGGAGTTAAACCTAAGGTATTACATGCTAAGAATGGAAGAATCGAAAGTAAATATTTTGTGTGTATTTTTGTGTGTGTGCCGTGTACATGTGTGTGTTTTGTGTAAATAACTTTTGGTGTAAAATTATTTTACAAATTGTTTTGGATAAATATTTTGGTATCAAAAAGGTTTTGAGTTTGAATAAAAGTGTTTTGGTTAGAAATCTAACCAAGATTAAAAGCTGAAAATCAGTTTTCCAAACCCTAGTGACCAAACTGTAAATCTGAAAATTAGGGACTGTTCTGTAATTTTTAAAAATCAAGGGACTGTTTTGTAATTATTGAAAGTCAAGGGACTATTTTGTAATTTTTGAAAGTCAAGGGGCTATTTTGCAAAATCTGAAAGTTGAGGGGCTGTTTTGACAAAATTTTGAAAACTAAAAGGACATTTTTTAGAGTAATAAAAAAGTCAAAAGACCTTTAGAAAATTATTTAAAAAGGTGTAATTAGTGTGTGTAAATGTGTTTTTTTTATTAAAGAAAAGGGAATAAAAATGTTAGAAACCTAAGGGTAGTTTGGGTAAACCTTAGGAGTGTTTTGATATTTATGTGAAGGGTATTTTGGAAAACTCTAGAACTGGAAAGCAACTTGAGACGGAGTTAAATAAAATTAACTCATAAGTTAATGAAGTAAAATAAAGTTAAGTTGAGACGGAGTATTAAGTAGTTAATCCGTACTTAACGGATATTTTTTTATTTGTGTAGATCCGAACGGAGTTAGCAATTGTTCGAGTACAAACAATCGAGGTAAGGGATTATACATCTTTAAGTTAATTGATTTCCGTTCCGTTTCATTTTTAGGCTTCCGCATATTTCTTGGCGATGTACGTTTCTTTGATACGTACAAGCTGACCTCGTGTCAGTATTTGTTTTGACTCCCTCGGTTACCGTTATTTGATAATCTTTTGTTATTCGTTTGCTATATCGTCCTTTTGGTTTCGTAAATACAGAATTTTGTTGTTATTGTGGAAGTTCGTATTCTGTATTAAAAATGAGTTTTGATATGATATGATTTTTGTTCCATTAATGATCACTAAGTTAGACAACCTGCTTCGGCGGGGTATATTTGATATTTTGGCCTTCGGGCAAACTTAGTTCACCGCTTCGATGTAGTTGTGGTGCACTGTTTAGGACTCTGCGGAGTCAACCTTTGTGCCCTTTGTGGGATTTCGAACCCTTTGTGGGTATTAGTGCTCTTTGTGAGCTTTTGTTCCCCTTATGGGATTTTGGTTTGATAAGGTCAGTGGACCACTTATGTGATCATGATGTCTGTGAGTGATTTGATTATCTACGGCTGGTATGGGACAGTTGTAGATAATTAGATTACTCGAGTCAACTTTGTTCAGCTTATCAGTCCTTTGAATTTCTTATAATCTGTGAGTGGTTTAGTTAGTTAAAGCTGGTATGGGACAGTTTTTAATTAAGTAAATCATTCGAGTCAATTTGAATCGATTTTGCCATCATTTGAAACTCCAAAATATTTGTCAACTCAGTTCGTGAAACCATTGAGATTTTGAAAGACATGTGATTTGAGAATTTGTTAAACAATGATTTCGAATTTGTACTTCGTTATGTCTTCGATTGTTATTTGAAAATTGTATCGTTTGATATTCCTTCAGGTCAACTCCTCCTTAGTAACCGGAGGGGTTGTATATGAACTTACTGGGCATTGTTCGCTCACCCTTTCATACTCTTTTTCTTTCAGATTTCATATAGGAAGAAGGTGAAACGGTTCGGGAGCACTTCATAAGGAGTTCAAGGATCGTTTTTAGCTTATTTCAATTTAGACTCTTTAGTTAGTTATTTCAGTTAATTGAGAGATTGTTAGACATTAAAGTTTTTTTTGAGCTAGTGGATTGTACTAGCCGTTAAAAGTGTTACCGTTTTCAGCATTTAAGTTATTTCAAATTGTGGTTAGTTTTTAAATTATGGTTTTAGTAGCCGTTGGAGTTTATTTTATTATCAATTAAGTATTATTATTGTTGTGGAAATTCGGGGTCGTTACAGTTGGTATCAGAGCCTGATTTTAGATCCTTGGGAGATAGGATGTATGAGGATAAGTTTGATTTGAGTTTTTAGATCCTTGGAAGTTTAGGATTTGTAAGAATAAGTTTGATCTGAGTCTCAGGTTTGATCTCAGTGTCATTATGGGAGTGTTAGTGTAGATTGTTATGATAAGATTAGTTGCTTTACCAAATTATGAAAGTTTAGAGGACTAAACTTCTTTTAAGGGGGTAAGAATGTAATAACCCAAAAATTTTCGAGGATTATTTGATAAATTGTTATATTTTCAATTAGGCTTTTAGAGGGACTAATAATTATATTGAAGTCCTAGAAATTATATTATGTGGGTTAAATTATTTAGATGAGTTGGGCTTTGGTATTGGGCTTAAATTTAGCTAATTTTTTTTTAATACTCATTTTTAATAAATTGTTTTAATAATTAAATTGTTTTCTTAAATTAAATTATTTGAATTTCCTATTAATTAAAAAAATTGGATTGTATTTGGGCTTTAGTTATTATTGGGCTAAACTACCTAATGGGCTTAGAAAAATCTTTTGGACCTAAAATTAAGAAACCTAATTATAAATACATATAATAAACCTAGGTTTAATATTAGTTTCATAAAATAAATAAAGAATAGAGAGAAAGAGGGAGGCGGCACCCACACCGAATGGAGAGAGTCTGTGAGAGAGGAAACCGTGGAACCGGAGAAGAAGAAAGAAAAGAGTAGAAGGTTTCAAGCCAATTATAATTATAAGTAAGCATTCGTTTCGTTTTATAATTATTGTCTTTAAATTTAAAGCCTAGAAAATTCGAGAAACTCTTGAGATTAGATTGGGGTTTTTATTATGAATGTTATTGATTAATTAGAATTTATCTAAAGACATTATATTGATCGGATCATTGATTAATTGAAAACCTAATATTGATTAAGGTTTGGGTATGTAATCAAAGGAGTTAAACCTAAGGTATTACATGCTAAGAATGGAAGAATCGAAAGTAAATATTTTGTGTGTATTTTTGTGTGTGTGTGCCGTGTACATGTGTGTGTTTTGTGTAAATAACTTTTGGTGTAAAATTATTTTACAAATTGTTTTGGATAAATATTTTGGTATCAAAAAGGTTTTGAGTTTGAATAAAGTGTTTTGGTTAGAAATCTAACCAAGATTAAAGTCAAAAATCGTTTTCCAAACCCTAGTGACCAAACCGTAAATCTGAAAATTAGGACTGTTCTGTAATTTTTAAAAATCAAGGGACTGTTTTGTAATTATTGAAAGTCAAGGGACTATTTTGTAATTTTTGAAAGTCAAGGGGCTATTTTGCAAAATCTGAAAGTTGAGGGGCTGTTTTGACAAAATTTTGAAAACTAAAAGGACATTTTTTAGAGTAATAAAAAAGTCAAAAGACCTTTAGAAAATTATTTAAAAAGGTGTAATTAGTGTGTGTAAATGTGTTTTTTTTATTAAAGAAAAGGGAATAAAAATGTTAGAAACCTAAGGGTAGTTTGGGTAAACCTTAGGAGTGTTTTGATATTTATGTGAAGGGTATTTTGGAAAACTCTAGAACTGGAAAGCAACTTGAGACGGAGTTAAATAAAATTAACTCATAAGTTAATGAAGTAAAATAAAGTTAAGTTGAGACGGAGTATTAAGTAGTTAATCCGTACTTAACGGATATTATTTATTTGTGTAGATCCGAACGGAGTTAGCAATTGTTCGAGTACAAACAATCGAGGTAAGGGATTATACATCTTTAAGTTAATTGATTTCCGTTCCGTTTCATTTTTAGGCTTCCGCATATTTCTTGGCGATGTACGTTTCTTTGATACGTAAAAGCTGACCTCGTGTCAGTATTTGTTTTGACTCCCTCGGTTACCGTTATTTGATAATCTTTTGTTATTCGTTTGCTATATCGTCCTTTTGGTTTCGTAAATACAGAATTTTGTTGTTATTGTGGAAGTTCGTATTCTGTATTAAAAATGAGTTTTGATATGATATGATTTTTGTTCCATTAATGATCACTAAGTTAGACAACCTGCTTCGGCGGGGTATATTTGATATTTTGGCCTTCGGGCAAACTTAGTTCACCGCTTCGATGTAGTTGTGGTGCACTCAAGTTTAGACTCGTGAGTCAACCTTTGTGCCCTTTGTGGGATTTCGAACCTCATGGGTATTAGTGCTCTTTGTGAGCTTTTGTTCCCCTTATGGGATTTTGGTTTGATAAGGTGGTGGACCACTTATGTGATCATGATGTACGTGAGTGATTTGATTATCTACGACGGTATGGGACGGTTGTAGATAATTAGATTACTCGAGTCAACTTTGTTCGGCTTATCGAGTCCTTTGAATTTCTTATAATCATGAGTGGTTTAGTTAGTTAAAGCCGGTATGGGACAGTTTTAATTAAGTAAATCATTCGAGTCAATTTGAATCGATTTTGCCATCATTTGAAACTCCAAAATATTTGTCAACTCGCCCGTGAAACCATTGAGATTTTGAAAGACATGTGATTTGAGAATTTGTTAAACAATGATTTCGAATTTGTACTTCGTTATGTCTTCGATTGTTATTTGAAAATTGTATCGTTTGATATTCCTTCAGGTCAACTCCTCCTTAGTAACCGGAGGGGTTGTATATGAACTTACTGGGCATTGTTCGCTCACCCTTTCATACTTCTTTTCTTTAGATTTCATATAGGAAGAAGGTGAAACGGTTCGGGAGCACTTCATAAGGAGTTCAAGGATCGTTTTAGCTTATTTCAATTTAGACTCTTTAGTTAGTTATTTCGATTAATTGAGAGATTGTTAGACATTAAAGTTTTTTTTGAGCTAGTGGATTGTACTAGCCGTTAAAAGTGTTACCGTTTTCAGCATTTAAGTTATTTCAAATTGTGGTTAGTTTTTAAATTATGGTTTTAGTAGCCGTTGGAGTTTATTTTATTATCAATTAAGTATTATTATTGTTGTGGAAATTCGGGGTCGTTACAGTTGGTATCAGAGCCTGATTTTAGATCCTTGGGAGATAGGATGTATGAGGATAAGTTTGATTTGAGTTTTTAGATCCTTGGAAGTTTAGGATTTGTAAGAATAAGTTTGATCTGAGTCTCAGGTTTGATCTCAGTGTCATTATGGGAGTGTTAGTGTAGATTGTTATGATAAGATTAGTTGCTTTACCAAATTATGAAAGTTTAGAGGACTAAACTTCTTTTAAGGGGGTAAGAATGTAATAACCCAAAAATTTTCGAGGATTATTTGATAAATTGTTATATTTTCAATTAGGCTTTTAGAGGGACTAATAATTATATTGAAGTCCTAGAAATTATATTATGTGGGTTAAATTATTTAGATGAGTTGGGCTTTGGTATTGGGCTTAAATTTAGCTAATTTTTTTTTAATACTCATTTTTAATAAATTGTTTTAATAATTAAATTGTTTTCTTAAATTAAATTATTTGAATTTCCTATTAATTAAAAAAAATTGGATTGTATTTGGGCTTTAGTTATTATTGGGCTAAACTACCTAATGGGCTTAGAAAAATCTTTTGGACCTAAAATTAAGAAACCTAATTATAAATACATATAATAAACCTAGGTTTAATATTAGTTTCATAAAATAAATAAAGAATAGAGAGAAAGAGGGAGGCGGCACCCACACCGAATAGAGAGAGTCTGTGAGAGAGGAAACCGTGGAACCGGAGAAGAAGAAAGAAAAGAGTAGAAGGTTTCAAGCCAATTATAATTATAAGTAAGCATTCGTTTCGTTTTATAATTATTGTCTTTAAATTTAAAGCCTAGAAAATTCGAGAAACTCTTGAGATTAGATTGGGGTTTTTATTATGAATGTTATTGATTAATTAGAATTTATCTAAAGACATTATATTGATCGGATCATTGATTAATTGAAAACCTAATATTGATTAAGGTTTGGGTATGTAATCAAAGGAGTTAAACCTAAGGTATTACATGCTAAGAATGGAAGAATCGAAAGTAAATATTTTGTGTGTATTTTTGTGTGTGTGCCGTGTACATGTGTGTGTTTTGTGTAAATAACTTTTGGTGTAAAATTATTTTACAAATTGTTTTGGATAAATATTTTGGTATCAAAAAGGTTTTGAGTTTGAATAAAAGTGTTTTGGTTAGAAATCTAACCAAGATTAAAAGCTGAAAATCAGTTTTTCAAACCCTAGTGATCAAACTGTAAATCTGAAAATTAGGGACTGTTCTGTAATTTTTAAAAATCAAGGGACTGTTTTGTAATTATTGAAAGTCAAGGGACTATTTTGTAATTTTTGAAAGTCAAGGGGCTATTTTGCAAAATCTGAAAGTTGAGGGGCTGTTTTGGCAAAATTTTGAAAACTAAAAGGACATTTTTTAGAGTAATAAAAAAGTCAAAAGACCTTTAGAAAATTATTTAAAAAGGTGTAATTAGTGTGTGTAAATGTGTTTTTTTTATTAAAGAAAAGGGAATAAAAATGTTAGAAACCTAAGGGTAGTTTGGGTAAACCTTAGGAGTGTTTTGATATTTATGTGAAGGGTATTTTGGAAAACTCTAGAACTGGAAAGCAACTTGAGACGGAGTTAAATAAAATTAACTCATAAGTTAATGAAGTAAAATAAAGTTAAGTTGAGACGGAGTATTAAGTAGTTAATCCGTACTTAACGGATATTTTTTTATTTGTGTAGATCCGAACGGAGTTAGCAATTGTTCGAGTACAAACAATCGAGGTAAGGGATTATACATCTTTAAGTTAATTGATTTCCGTTCCGTTTCATTTTTAGGCTTCCGCATATTTCTTGGCGATGTACGTTTCTTTGATACGTAAAAGCTGACCTCGTGCCGCATTTGTTTTGACTCCCTCGGTTACCGTTATTTGATAATCTTTTGTTATTCGTTTGCTATATCGTCCTTTTGGTTTCGTAAATACAGAATTTTGTTGTTATTGTGGAAGTTCGTATTCTGTATTAAAAATGAGTTTTGATATGATATGATTTTTGTTCCATTAATGATCACTAAGTTAGACAACCTGCTTCGGCGGGGTATATTTGATATTTTGGCCTTCGGGCAAACTTAGTTCACCGCTTCAATGTAGTTGTGGTGCACTGTTTAGGACTCTGCGGAGTCAACCTTTGTGCCCTTTGTGGAATTTCGAACCCTTTGTGGGTATTAGTGCTCTTTGTGGGCTTTTGTTCCCCTTATGGGATTTTGGTTTGATAAGGTCAGTGGACCACTTATATGATCATGATGTCTGTGAGTGATTTGATTATCTACGGCTGGTATGGGACAGTTGTAGATAATTAGATTACTCGTGTCAACTTTGTTCAGCTTATCAGTCCTTTGAATTTCTTATAATCTGTGAGTGGTTTAGTTAGTTAAAGCTGGTATGGGACAGTTTTTAATTAAGTAAATCATTCGAGTCAATTTGAATCGATTTTGCCATCATTTGAAACTCCAAAATATTTGTCAACTCAGTTCGTGAAACCATTGAGATTTTGAAAGACATGTGATTTGAGAATTTGTTAAACAATGATTTCGAATTTGTACTTCGTTATGTCTTCGATTGTTATTTGAAAATTGTATCGTTTGATATTCCTTCAGGTCAACTCCTCCTTAGTAACCGGAGGGGTTGTATATGAACTTACTGGGCATTGTTCGCTCACCCTTTCATACTCTTTTTCTTCCAGATTTCATATAGGAAGAAGGTGAAACGGTTCGGGAGCACTTCATAAGGAGTTCAAGGATCGTTTTTAGCTTATTTCAATTTAGACTCTTTAGTTAGTTATTTCAGTTAATTGAGAGATTGTTAGACATTAAAGTTTTTTTTGAGCTAGTGGATTGTACTAGCCGTTAAAAGTGTTACCGTTTTCAGCATTTAAGTTATTTCAAATTGTGGTTAGTTTTTAAATTATGGTTTTAGTAGCCGTTGGAGTTTATTTTATTATCAATTAAGTATTATTATTGTTGTGGAAATTCGGGGTCGTTACACGAACATTATAAACATTAATTTTTACAAAATAATACTACTTCGGGTAAAAAAATAAATGACTATATTCGTCCCAAGGAATATTTTATAATATATTACTTAAACATTAAAAACAATAATTTTTTAGGCGAATGAAGCAATACTAATATTCATATTAGTAAAATTATTATTATTATTATAATCATTTATAATAAAAAAATATACTTCACACTTAATTACTTTTCACAAAAAAGATATTGAAAAATTAAAAAGAAAAATAAAGAAAGGATAATTAAAAAATTTATATTTAAAAAAGAGTGTTTTTTTTTGTGTCCAAATTAAATGAAATTAGTCTCTAATTAAAGAGGAAATAAATTATGAATTTTGGTGTAAAAATTTTCAATTTTTTTTTTATAAAATAATTGAGGTCGAAAAAAGGGGATGAAAAATAAAAATCTGAAAATAAACCCGCCAATCAGAGTTTGCCACGTGGCTCGCTTAAAAAAAACAAAAAACAAACAAACGCGTACACGCGCCTTTGTCGGCGCGTGTACGGCACACGCCAAACATTAATTTCTCAGATTTTACAAAATAATACTACTTCGGGTTAAAAAATAAATGACTATATTCGTCCCAAGGAATATTTTATAATATATTACTTAAACATTAAAAACAATAATTTTTTAGGCGAATGAAGCAGTACTAATATTCATATTAGTAAAATTATTATTATTATTATAATCATTTATAATAAAAAATATACTTCACACTTAATTACTTTTCACAAAAAAGATATTGAAAAATTAAAAAGAAAAATAAAGAAAGGATAATTAAAAAATTTATATTTAAAAAAGAGTGTTTTTTTTAGTGTCCAAATTAAATGAAATTAGTCTCTAATTAAAGAGGAAAAAAATTATGAATTTTGGTGTAAAAATTTTCAATTTTTTTTTTATAAAATAATTGAGGTCGAAAAAAGGGATGAAAAATAAAAATCTGAAAATAAACCCGCCAATCAGAGTTTGCCACGTGGCTCGCTTAAAAAAAAAGAAAAGAAAAACAAACGCGTACACGCGCCAAACTCCCCTCCAATCAGCGATAGCCACGTCATCCGGGGTTACTAAATCAACAATTTTGCGACCGCGTGAAATTACCAAAATGCCCCTGGTTTGGGCGGGCTTTTGACGATCCTGCTTTTATATATATAGAGATAAATAGGTATAGATTATTATTATTATTATTATTATTATTATTATTATTATTATTATTATTATTATTATTATTATTATTATTATTATTATTATTATTATTATTATTATTAATTTTTTTTATTATTATCATTAATAATTAAAAATAAATACTTCACACTTATTTAATTTTCACTAAAAATATATTAAAATAAAAGGAAATTAACAAAGGATAATCAAGAAATTTATATTTAAAGAAGAGGGTTTTTTTTTGTCAAAAATAATTTTGACTAAAAGATATTGAATAATTAAAAAGGATAATTAAAAAAGGATAATTAAGAAATTTATATTTAAAAATAAAGAAATTTTTCTGTGTCCAAATCAAATGAAAATAGTCTCTATTTAAAGAGAAAAAAAAATTATGAATTATGGTGAATTTTTTTTTTATTTTAAAATTAATTTATTATAACATAATTTAGGTTAAAGAAATGGGTGGAAAAAAAAAAGCAGAAACCAACCAGAGGATGACACGTGTCCAAACCCAAAAAAAAAAAAAAAAAAAAAAAAAAAACAAACTGCCTTCACGCTTCTTTGTCGAAGCGTGAAGTAGACGCTCCAATGAAATATCCATTCTACCCTTTACCAAACGCCCAACACGTGTCCAAGTTTAATAAAAAAAAAAAAAACACCGTCAATCACATTTGGCCACGTTTATTTTCTGGCTTGTTATTTGTAAGTTTGCCACAATATGAAATCTCTAAAATGCCCCTCAATGGCAAAAAATTTACCACTATCTTGTTATTATATATAGATAGATTTTAACCTTCGAACCAAAAAATGAATTTTTTTATGACCCAAGCCCAATCAAAACTCAAGAGCTTTGATGATGGAACAAACTTTTTTCTTTGATACTCTCTCCGCCCCAGATCAAGAGTTCTCGGGTTGGATTTTACACTTCTTTTTTAAAAAAAAAATGAATAAAGAATTGTAAATGGGTAGAAGATTAGAGGAGAGAGAATATAAAAGTTAAAAGTGAGATAGTGAATAGTAGTTAATGATTGTGTTTTTGTAAGTGGGTAGAAGATTAGAGGAGAGAGAATGTAAAAATTAAATGTGAGGTAGAGAATAGTAGTTAATGATTGAATTTTTTTTTTGTAAATATGTTAACATTATAATGAATAATTTTTTTATAAATATGTTAACATTTTAATGAATATAAATATCCGAAATACTATTCAAAACTTGTCATTTCTGAAAGTGACTCTTAAATGATTGCGGATAGGCTAATGTTGGTTCGGATAATTTTTATAATGATTGTTTTTTTTTTATAATGAATGATTTTTTATGACCCAAGCCAAATCAAAACTCAAGAGCAATGATGGAACAAACTTTTTTCTTTGATATAATTTTTTTAATGGTTAAAAGAATAGATAAAGGGAGAACATCTTTTGTTTTAGGGTTTTCTTAGAGCTACACTTGTTAAATGGGTGCGAATAGGCTAATGTTGGTTCGGCGGGTTAAATCGGCTGAAACTCGATAAGAGTACGAACTAGAAGTCTAGAAAAGGTGGAAGACTGACGCTATTCCCCTCGACTTGACACTTTTCCTGCCGTTAAAGATGAGTGGCATTTAACTTACCACTTAAATGTTTCGAGTAATTAACGGGTCGGGTAAATGGGTTGGCGGGTCGATCCAGTAATTTTAGTTTAATGAATGATTACTTTTATGATTTCGGTACATTTTAGTTGTGTGTTAAACAGGTCAGGTACGAGTCGGCCGAGGATCTTAAATGGGTTAAATGGGTTAAAAGGGGTGTCAGCGGTTCGGTTCAAACCGCGGTTTGAGACCGAACCGAACCAAACCACGTGGTTTGGTTTGGTTTTTATACCTTCGCGGTTCAGCTCGGTTCCAAAAATCTATAAACCATGCGGTTCGGTTTGGTTTGTGGTCTGACTCCTCCAAACCGAACCAGACCGAACCAAACCAAACCATATTGAGCTGAACCGCCAAACCGAACCACCGAGCTAAACCGCCAAACCGAACCACCGAGCTGAACCACCAAACCGAACCACCGAGCTAAACCGTCAAACCAAACCATCGAGCTGAACCGTCCAAACCGTAATATTAACCATTGATTATTTTTTATTTAATCTCCGCCCTTGATTTTCAAAATCTAACCTAATAAGCTTATTACAGAAGTATACATTTTTAAACCCTTTTCATATCTTCCATTGCGGTGCGGCTCTTGAGTCTCTCTCTCTCTCTCTCAGTCTCCGCCATTTCCATCAACGATTCAACGAAGACGAAGACTTTCCAACCTCACTCTTCCTCTTCCTTCGTCCTCGTCTTCACCTCACGCTCACCTTTCCTCCGCTTCACCCTTCTTCCGGCCTAATCTTCCTCGCCTCTCCAATTTCCTACTTAATTGATGTCACCGACTAGCTTGGGGTATGATTTGTTAACTTTATATCTTGCTTCAGTTTGTAAGAAAATGCTTGATGCTTGTTGATGAGCTTCGATCTCGTTTCTACGAACATTGAAGTTCAAGTTCTTTGGATGAAATTAAAGTTGATTCATCATTTGATGTGTGGATCATTTTGGATTTTTGTTTATAAATGTTTTAGTTGTAGATCTGTGAATGAATTGAGAAACTTGAAGAGGATTGTTAGTTCATCATTTGATTTAAAGACATCTATGTCAATTTTGCATGTCTGGCTAGTTAGATCTTGTTTATTTCTGTCTTTAGTTGATTAAACCATGTGCTAATGCATTTCCAATTTTGATTGAGAACTGGTGGGAAAAGAAAATGTGCCCTTTTTAGACCCATGAAGTACTCCTATAATTTTACATGAAGAAATGCCTGTGAGATGTTTGAATAAATGCCTGTGAGATGACAAAGTAGTTATCAGTCATCTCTTGCAACTTATCCTTCGTTCACTAGTTGATGTTGCTATAATTTAACCTATATTTCTGAAATCTGATGTTTGTTCTTCATTTCATTCAGCTATAATTTTCGAAATATTACAGTGTACTCTCAGAGTATGTTCTTTTCATCAATGGATAATGACAGTGTATGTTCTTTTCATTCAGCGAGTTTTCCAATTTTTTTTTTGAGATTCCGAATTACAGTGTACTCTCGGTTTATAATATTACGAAATGCGAAGTTTGTTTTTGCTCTTGTCATTTTTAGGTCGGAATGTCAAGGAAAGGAAAAGCTCCATCAACCTGAAGAGACCGGCGAAGTAGATTCATCTGCTGCTGTTGATGGATGTAGTGATGTAAGGAGTAAAGCCTTTACATATGCAGTTTGGGATCACTTTGATAAAGTCTTGGAAGGTAAAAAGCTATTGAATTCACTTTGTAAGTATTGTAAGAAGAAATACGCTGCATCTTGTGGAACTAGCACCCTTACAAATCATTTAGCAAAGTGTCCTAAATATCCTTATAATGAGGTGAGGATAAAGCAAAAAACACTTGAGTTTTGTAAAGATGGGGAAGGGGAAAGCAAGTTGCTTCCTTGGAAATTTGATCAAACTAAGAGTAGAGAAGCTCTTGCAAAGATGATAATTATCGATGAACTTCCTTTTAGATTTATTGAGCATGCGGGTTTCAAGCTTTTTATGAGTGTTGTTCAACCGAGGTTTGAATTAGTGTGTCGCAACACCATAGCTAAGGATTGTATGGAAATATATAATAATGAGAAGAAAAGGCTGAAAAGGGATTTATCTTTTAATGCTCATAGGATTTGCCTCACAACTGATATATGGACTTCCTTGCAAAACTTGAGTTATATGGTTCTCACAGCACACTTTATTGACAAAGAATGGGTATTGCACAAGAGAGTTCTTAATTTTAAAGTTGTTAATAGTCATAAGGGGCTTGCAATTTCTGGTGCAATTGAGGCGTGTATGCTTGATTGGGGTATTGATAAGGTTTTCACTCTCACAGTTGATAATGCTTCATCTAATGATACTACTGTTGATCACTTGAAGAAAAAACTTATTAGGAAAGACGGACTTGTTTTGGAGGGTGAGTTTTTTCATATGAGGTGTTGTGCCCATATTCTAAACTTAATTGTTAGAGATGGAATTGAAGAAGTAGATGAATCAATTAGTAGAATTCGCCAAGCTGTGAGATATATAAGGGGCTCCCCACAAAGAGCACATCTTTTTCAAGAGTTTTGTGAGAAAGAAAAAATTCCTCATAAAAGCAAGTTAGTCCTTGATGTCCCAACTAGGTGGAACTACACATATCTCATGTTAGAAACTGCTCTTAAGTTCAAAAAAGCATTTGAAGCCATGGAATTAGAGACTACTTTTGACAGGGATCTCCCTAATGGTTGTCCTACCGAAGGTGATTGGTCTCGCGCTAGTACTTTGTGCAAGTTCTTGAAAGCATTTTATGATATCACTAGGAGACTCTCGGGTTGCTTGTATGTGACATCTAATTCTTGTTTTCATGATGTGTTCTTGATTGAGAAGAGTTTGATTAGTTGGGCTAATAATAACAATGATGATGATTTGAAAGCCATGGCAAAGTCAATGCAAAAAAAGTTTGACAAGTATTGGGGTGATATGAGTAAGATTAATGTGAATCTTTTACTTGCTGTTGTCTTAGATCCTCGATTCAAGTTGAACTACTTGAAGTTTTGTTATGGCACCATTTATAATGTCGATAAGGTGACTCAAGTTGAAAAGAGGGTGAAAGATACTTTGTTTCGTATGTATTCTTGTTATGAGTTGATTGATAAAAATTCTAAAGCAAATGAGAGTGTTGAAATAATTGATGATGAAGCGGAAAGTGTGATTGATTCTTCATGTGATAATGATATTGAAGACATGCAAGATGCATATCTTAGGCACTTGGAGGAAGTGGATGATGGTGCTAAGTCAGAAATTGATAGATACTTGGATGAAACCGTTGAGAAAAAAGCTAAGAACTTCGATATTTTGTTATGGTGGAAAGGAAATGCTCATAGGTATCATGTTCTCTCCCTAATAGCAAAAGACATTTTGGCAATTCTTGTTACCACAGTTGCTTCAGAATCAGCCTTTAGCACCGGAGGTCGCGTCTTGGACCCATTTCGCAGCTCTTTGAGTCCCAAGGTTGTGGAAAGTTTGATTTGTGCACAAGACTGGTTGCGTGCCGAACCACTTCCCATTGATGTTGAAATGAGGTTGGATGACTTTAGCGATGCCGAATCCGGTAAATTTACTATATATACAACCCAATTAATTTCAACAACTTTATTCATTTATTTTGTTTATGTTAAGTTGATTTATTTTCTTATGTTTATAACTTTATATTTTGCAGTTATAACTGAAAATACAGATCTTGTGGGTCCTTCGACTTTAAGGGAATGATACTTGAATTGCTATGTAAGTATCTCATGAAAATACTGCCTGTTTTTCTATGCTTTTTCTATGCTGAGACTGGTCTCTTAACTGTTAACTGTTAAGGTGCTGTTAAGGTGCTGATATAGTCATTTTCTAATTTACATTGTGTACTTTAGGATTCTTGTTCTTGGTAGACAACTTCTTTTTCATTGCTGTAGCTGTAAGTAATCAACTCTGAATATTGGCTTATCAATTAATTATATGTGGACTCCTTTACAATCCTGCTAAGTAATCAACTCTGAATATTGTTGAAGCTTTACACAACTATTTGTATACTGAAGTAGTAGTGGGACTAGGCTATCTGAATATATTTTTGACTTGTCAAACCTTTGGACTACTTTGGTACTTCGCTACTGCCTAAACTTATCTACTGCATAAAACTGTTTATTTGAGTAAATAATTCATTTTTTTTATGTCAACTAGGAGCGGAGATGGGAGCGAAGCGAGATTATCTCTTGCCTAAACTTATGAAGTTACACAAGCTGCCCAAACTTGAAAAGTGGGAGTCTACTGCCTACTTCCTACTTCCTATTCTGATGAACCATTTTTATTTTCTTTGGCCTTGTAGTGATTTAACTTGATACATTATCTTTTATTTAATGGTTGTAAGCTTGAATTTGTATTGTGTATGATTGTTTAAGACAACTAAGTTGTAATTTGATTTGTCATGATTTGTTAAGTTGTACTTTTATGTTTTTAAGTTTGGACAGGTTTGTGGTTGGACAGCGGTTTAGACCGTAGTTCGGACCGCAGTTTGAACCGTTTATTGAACCGCGGGTTGAGACCGAACCGAACCAAACCGAGGTGGTTCGGTTTGAAAATTTTTGTGATTCGGTTTGGTTTGGGATTTTGCCAAACCGATTACTAGCGGTTTGGTCTCTAAATATGTCCAAATCGAACCAAATCGAACCATTTACACCCCTAGGTTAAGCGGCTCGACTCGTTAGGACTCGGCTATGTTAACAAGTCAAATCTCAAATAATTAATGAGTCGAGCCAATTGAGTATGCGAATAACGAATCAAAATTAAAGATCCTAGTTAGAGCAAAATTGTCCAAGACAAATATGGCTTAGTTAAAAGATGTGTAGACGAAGTTGCAATTGATTTACTTGGTCAACTAAGCCACGAGTTGATATCTAGAAATACTTGCTAGATCTCAGTTTAAAGTTTATGTTTAAGTTTAAAGTTCTTATTTTTTATTTTTTATTTTTTATTTTATGTCTCATTTTAAGGTTGTTAATTGATTTATTTTTTAAATGGTAAAGTATGAACGGTATTTTGGACAATTTTGTTCTCGTAAAGTTCATTGCTTACCTATCTATCTATTTTTCATCCCCTTGCTTTATGAATGGACAATTATATTTTCCACTTATTACTATTTTTCATCCAATTTTGTCTTGATTCCTTAATAAATGTTCAAAGTCAAACTAAAAATATTAAATCAGAATTCGATCAAAGACCGATTCTGTTTGGAAAAAAAAAAAAAAAAGAGTTAATCTTATAAAAAACTACTCCCTCCGTCCCGCTTTAAGGTTCTGAGTTTGACTTTGCACGGAGATTAAGGAGGAAATATTATATTGAAAGTGTTGTGAGTGTGAAAATAAAATAGGAGAGAGAATGAGTGGAGGGAATAGTAAATTATAATGGTGTTGTGAGTATTAAAATAATGTAGGAGAGAGAATGAGTAGAGGGAATAGTGATAAAATACTTGCCATTTATGGAAAGAAGTAAAGTAAGAACCTTAATTTGGGACAGACTAAAAAGAAAAGTAAGAACCTTAAATCGAAACAGAGGGAGTAGTTTTTCCTATACCTTAAAAAAAGGGGTTTTGACAATGCACTCAAACCTCCGCTACTACGTTCCTCTCTCTCTAAAAAAGGGTGTACTCCATGCCGGCAAAGAGGAGAGATCATGATAGGACATTGACGGCCCCGGTTTGCTTGCTACTACTCAACAAATCAACTAATGGATTATTATTATTCATTTTGTATGAATTCAAGTTTTCAGCTGGGTTCTCCTCCGTGATTAAGATTTGGTTTCAAGAAGAAGAAGAAAAAGAGTTTGAGTTGGTGTGATGATCAAGATTTGGTTTCAAGAAGAAGAAGAAAAAGAGTTTGAGTTGGTGTGATGATCGGAATTTGAGTTGGGTGGAAATAAGTGGATGTAAAAGACAAATTTTAAGAGGAACAACAGCATCTAATCGATTAGGGGGTAAATGATACGGTTTCGATCGGTCATATTTCCTCTGTTTCGATAATAGTTTCACCGTTTTGGCTTGGCATGCAAATTATGAAGAAAAAAATATTGTGAGTATAATAATAAAATAGGAGAGAGAATGAGTGGAGGAAATAGTAAATTTGAAAAGTGTTGCGAGTGTGATAGTGAAATAGGAGAGAAAATGAGTGGGTGGAATAGTAAAAATTCTTTATCATTTTAAAAAATGTGAAATTTTTAACGAGATGTCCTTTTAGGAAATTGATGAAGCTTTTATTATTAAGACAGAGGGAGTATTTATATTTAGAAGTCAAATCTAAAAATTTAGTACCGAGTTAAATCAACTTTGTCGTGATCCAATTAGATCGAAATCACGATTTAATTTTGCAACTTTAACCTTCGAACCAAAAAATGAAATTTTTTATGAACCAAGCCAAATCAAAACTCAAGAGCTTTGATGGAACAAACTTTTTTCTTTGATACTCCTTCCGTCCCAGATCAAGGGTTATGGGGTTAGATTTCACGCTTCATAAAAAAAATAAATTAAATGAATAAAAAATTGTAAATGAGTAGAAGATTAGAGGAGAGAGAATACGTATAAAAGTTAAAAGTGGGATAGTGAATAGTAGTTAATAATTGGTTTTTTTGTAAGTGAATAGAAGATTAAAGGAGAGAGAATGTAAAAATTAAATGTGTGATAGAAAATACTCCCTCCGTCCCAGATCAAGGGTTCATCTTTCCCTTTTAATTCGTCCCAGACCAAGAGTTCATTTTCATAAATGACAAGTTTTTTAATATATTTATACCCTTATCAACTCCATATATTTACAAAAAAACCATTCATTATACCCTTATACATTCTCTCTCCTATTTCCTACCACACATTTAACCACTATTCCTCTCACTCATTTTCTCTCCTATTAAATACTAGTAAGTAACCCGTCGATCCCCGACGGGGATAAAATACTGAGGTAAAAGTTAAATATAAATATAATTCAAAAAATTAATAAGATAAAGCAACATATAATTGTCCATGACTAAATACTGGTCTTGGAAGAAAAAGGCCAACATGAGCAAGCGACTGACCCTGACTTTTATTTATCGTCATTGCAAAAGAAACGGTCAGTGGGAATTGTCTCCGTTGAAACCTAACTGGGAATTTTGTTGTATCAGAAGGTGACATAATAATCCTCGGTATCAACACCTTCTTACCAACATTCTTTCCAGACAACATTACCGCCTCGACAACGTGCTTACCTATATATATAAATATATATATTGAAATAACAGTATGTTTTATGTCAAATAATCAAATAATTAATTGTATAAATGTATAATTATATACTAACAAAATTGATTTGCGTACCTAGATTTGTAACCATCAATCTTGTACCGTTACACAATTCTGAAGCTTGATCTATATTTCGTAACAACATGACGATACATCCAATCTTTAGCTTCAGTATGTGATTAGGTATTCCAGAGCATTTGACGGTGTTTAGGAATTCAGTTGAAAATATATCTTCGGCTGATTGGTTAAATTCCTCGTCTTTGTATATGGCGTCAGAGCTCATGTATTCCACTTCTTTTCCAGGAAAGAGCGACATAACATACTCATTAATACTGTCAACAATCTCATTTGTTGGTGCAAGTATAGCCCGATTCTGAAAAAATCCATCAACATCTTTATTCTGCATTAAGTTTGGGTATATGCAATCCACGATAGATGAGATGGTATTGACAGAATCTCTTATCAATATGTCATCTGGTATTTTGATTTCAACTTTACCATGGTTCTTATCACCTGCAGTAATAACCAACATATAATAAATAAATATTAGTAAAAATATGAACTTAAAAGGAAGTAAAAAATCAATATTAAAATTGAGAGAAGACCGAAAAATTATGAAGCAGTTTTTACTAATATTAAGACGAATATAGTACATAAATTGCAACAAATGTAGTAAGGCTTTTGAGACAGAGGTAGTTATAACCAACGGATAAAATACGTATTTATATCTTTAAAGCAATTATTACTTATCACCTGCAGTCCATCACCAACGGATAATAACCAATCTGCAAATGACCTGATATCCTCAACATCCGAAGAAGACGAACCGCCCTACATAAATTTTTATATTTTAGTCTTATTATAACTTTTAAAATATTGATACGTATACATAATGTTAAACAAAATGTATTTGAAAATCACCTATAATCTCATATTTTGTGTTAACCTTAGTACTTTGCATTCATTCCATAGTGTCGATGAACATAGTGAAGCATGCACAATATCATTTACTGCTACCCATAGGTACGATCGGAAGGAATTTGTTGAAATCTCCTCCAAATACCACAACCTTACCACCAAACGGCTTATCACATAACCGTCCATCATGGCCACGAATAATATCTCTCAAGCTACGATCGAAGTGCCTCAAAGCGATGTGTTTATGTGCCATTGGAGATTCAATCCCAAATAATAAGCGATGTTTTTTGAAGTAACTCTTGCCTCATCGAACCTGGCTTAAGTTTTCTACACATGAAAGTCTCATCAAGTGTAAGGTATACCAAATTTAGAATGGGCAGTCCCTACCTCAGGGAAGTAATAATGAAGAAATACCACTTGATGCAAGCTCTGGCTTTAACTACAATCTTCCTCTGCATCCGTAATGCAGCACATAATGTCTTCCACATAAACGTCTTTCCCGTACCTCCATAACCATACAGGAAGAATACTCCACCATTTCCACTATCGACAGCTGACATGATTTCTTCATATACTCCCTTCTGCTCAACCGTGAGTTGTTTATACAACCTGTCGTGCTCAGCCTTCATCTCTTCTATATCATATGATGTTTCATCTAAAATAAGCCTATTATGTGCATCCTCAATAGCAGAGTCTATCGGCTTAGGCATATTTGTAAACTTATGCAAGCTACTTCCATTTTGAACCAATATTTTTTCAATTTCTGCTAAAGCAAGATTCTTCTTCTGTTCTTCGCTTAGTTTCAATCCTGACACATTTATGAAAAAAAGCAATTAAATATATATCCAAACACCAAAATATATAAATATATGTAATATTAAATGAAAACCTATATTAGATAAAGATGTTAAACTTACCCGGATTATTGTGCAGTTTCCTATAATTGTATTCCATGTCATCAAAAAGTTCCTCCCAAGTCTTATCCCATACCTCGTGCGGCATAGTCATGGAATTAGACAGTAATAGGACAGCAAATAGTCTTCTTAAGGCTTTAAGGCTACATGCATTTTCCAACCAGCTGCTTCTTTTATTGCATCGACATATTCCTTGTCGTCATCTAACAAACCCAAGGCATAGCAAGCTGATTTAAAGTCCTTATAGACAACATTATCAACGGTTTTCAAATCTTCAAAATTTTTGCAACCGGCTTTATGATTCAACATAATCCTCAAGTAGTACAATTCCCCACAGCCGACCGGCACATGATATATCCTTCCAATTGCAAATCGACTATCTTTCCTGCGGCGCCATTCACGTTTATTTTTTACCCACACAAAATACCTCGGGAATTCACAGTATTTCAAATGTCGACCATCTTCATTATCACGGTTATAATCCATCCACTTAACAAACTGAGATTCTTTAACAGTCTCTGTTTTTTCAAGAACATCTTCAATGTAATCCCCTTCGTGAAAAGGTATAGTCTGGTCACCCTTCATGTGAAAAGCTAATCGCTCAATTGGTGGAGTTCTATAATGCAAATCAAACCCATATATCCTCCAAATCGCCTCACATGCAGAGACATATCTACAATCAATGAACCTTTCAACCTCATCCTCTTCTTGTAATCCAAGAGTTATCCTATCGCTACCCTTGTTAATGTACTTGAACAAATATTTGATAGCCATGCTCGATTACAGTACTCGACATTGATATGTGCTCTGTACTTCAAAAGCAGATAGGCATTAAACGGAACAACATACCCATTGTGGAGATTACATTCACCCTTCTCAATAGTTGCCCCGGTGTCTCTCCGCCTATACACATGGTACCCATTTTCATCTACAATAGTTCGCTCATTAAAAGACTTGGGAAATTGCTTTGAACACCTATTATTTTGCATACATGGAGATTTCGGATTTGAAGGACCACATGGACCATGCAGCATAAAATCTCTTACTGTCTCATACAATTCCGGTTCGGCTTCCTTGTCGAGGTATCTCAGAAATAAATTTGTCTACATCTTCGACAATCTTAGCTTGATCCTGTGGATTGAGAAAAAGAAGAATATGTGCATGAGGAAGACCTCTCTTCTGCCACTCAACCGTGTACACAACTGCGTAGAAACAAAAATAAAATATTTATATAAAATATAGCTTTTTAAAAACTTTCAGAAATAAATTCAAAATATTTGATACTTACTTGCAGCAGGGCTACCGAACACTTTCCCATCCTTAAAATCGCTGATCATTTCATCAAGTTTCATTTTGAAAACCCTCGATATTATGTCGGGCCTGTCCTCTGGTCTACATCCCTTTTCTTCAACATATCTTTTTATTTCTGGCCACTTAGGGTTACATGTAAAAGTAATAAACAATGATGGATAACCTATCCATTTACATATTGCAAGGGAGTCCTGATAATTTTGGATGATCCACCTTTTCCTCCCAGTGTACGATGAAGGCAGTATGATTCTTCTCCCCCGATTCGAACCGCTAACTCCATTGTTAGGCTGCGGCTTTTAGTCTCGTGTATGATTCAGCTCGTAGTTTAGGTTGGTGGTGACGAATCCAATGAAGCCTCTGTGTATCCATCATAACATAAGAATCAACCATAAACTGCTGGAGCAAACGCCCACTCCTCATAAGCTGGGATCCTTCTTTGCTCCTTTCCTGAAGACGGAATGATATGAATTCTTTCAGTGATAGTGTTGGCCGAGACTTGGTTGGATCATCTCTTGAAATCTCCGTATAAAATCCATCCTCACCATATGGAAACAATAAAGGGTATTGTAGGGGAAGGTAACATTCTGTTTTTTTTTTTTTAATAAAATTTTAAAAGTTAAATTGATGGATGATTTTGATTGATGGTTAATCCTGGTCTTCTGCCATTATTGTATTTCATTCTTTATTACAACAAAATTGGTAATCTTAACAATTCCACCTTCGGTAAACATATCCTTGAAGTTTTCAGCAAATTTTTTGTGGACAAACACTTGAATCTTAGATCCCTATTTTTTGGATCATATATTCAAAAAATGTATTAGTAATAAAATAAATCTCATTATAAATCTATTATTCCATCAAATTAAAAAAATGATAACAAATATTTTAATTTAAAGCGTATTTGATAACTAACCTCAGAGTCAAGGCATATCATATCAAAAGAAGTCGTTCCTTCTTTATCAGTGTGCTTTACTAATCTCAAGATCCGCACAACAATGCTACGTTGTTTAGTAGCTCCCGCAATATCGCGAATAGCTATCTTTTGTCCACGTTTTGCCATATTGCCTTGTTTTTTTTTTTTGTAAAACACGTGAGTTAGTTTATATAAGGTGTTATTTTCATATTTAGTTTATATAATACACATATAATACATGAGTTAGCGTTAATTTGAAAGAAACCCACATACGCCATAATTCGAAAGAAACTCGCAACAAAAATTTATTTTTTATTTCCTACTCCACTACTCTTTTTCTTACTTTAGTTTTCATATTCATAATATCTATCCCACTATCAATATTATACATATATATTAGTCAAACTTATGAAATCTTATAAGTAAAAAGGATAAGTAAAAAGGAGGTACTCTTAGTTCATAGGAGAAGAAAGAACCTCCCAAAATCAATAGTACAATTTTAAAATGTCTCACATATACTCTAATATAATACACTACTTTTTTGAAGCATTACATATTTTATGCTAAACAGGTAGGGATAAGGGACACACTTACCTCAAGCTTAACGTTCGCTGGCTCTTCTTTTCTCTCCCTAGTGCCTCAGTGCTCGTGAAACAAAATAAATTGACTGCCTCTCTAGGTTTAGGTATGAAAGATTTATACTTAAGTCTCTAGGGTTGAAATCCTCGTAAAATGGTCCAACCCATTTCATTAATTATTTTCTTCTTAAATTGAATTTGAATAATTATGTAATAGAACAAATCTATCCGATTGTGACATGTTATACCATTATTCCTATTATATTATCAGCTCATAGTATATTGAGATTCAACTTAACATATTGTATTTTGTATAATACAACTAATTCAAAATTTTGATATTTTCTTTGTCCCATTTAAAAATACAAAATGAATTTTGCATGAGAATTAAAGAATGTGTATAATGAATAAAGAAATATTAAAATTTCTATTTTGAGATTCAATTTTTTCAAATAAAGCTTGACAAAATGAGATTTTTGTTTCTTTCATTTCAAATGAAACGAAGAAAGTATATTTATAAGAGAAGATTAAATTGTAAAGTCAGATAGCTTTATAATGCATAATGCATGAATGAAGTTTAGATTTCGATTCTTTTTATATAGGAGTGTATTATTATTATTATTATTATTATTATTATTATTATTATTATTATTATTATTATTATTATTATTATTATTATTATTATTATTATTATTATTATTATTATTATTATTATTATTATAAGAGGGTAAGTTGAGCCGTTGACCATTGAACAAATATATGGAAGCCAAGCCATCCATATTTGTCAAAGTCGTTATCAAAGAGGCATATTATTTTTAATTTTTAATTTTTTTTTTTAAAAAAAGTACAAATAAGGCCCAGAGAATCAGACAAAGAAAAACCATCGACTCATTTTAGGACGGCGGTAGTATTATACGTACTCCCTCCGTTCCATTAATAACTTCACTTTTTGTCAAAACGGGTGTCCCAAAATAGAAAGTGTGAAATATGTAAGTGGAGGAGGGAGTATACTCTAATATAATACACTACTTTATTGAAGCATTACATATTCTATGCTAAACAGGAAGGGGTAAGGAAAGATTTATACTCAAGTCTCTAGGGTTGAAATCCTCGTAAAATGGTCCGACCCATTTCATTAATTATCTACTTCTTGAACTCTTTGGCCCACATTTGTTTAACTACTTAGCAGCCCAAAATAAATTATTTAAATAATTAATATAGAAACTACCATAAATTAATTTTAGAATTATTAAAATTCTCCCTATTTATCTTCCCAAATTATTCGTTTCTATCTTTCCTTATTTCATTTCCTATTATCAAGGCTATAAATCCTCCCTAGATTATCTCCTAACATTCTGGTTTTTTTTTTTTAATAAAATTTTAAAAGTTAAATTGATGGATGATTTTGATTGGTGGAAGAGGAAAAGATTGGCCAATGTTGTTTTGACACTTGGAGTTTTCTATGAGCTCCAAAAAGTTTTGCTATTATATATTATAGATTTTTACATTTTACATTCTCTCTCCTATTCCCTACCACATATTTAACTTTTACATTCTCTCTCCTATTCCCTACCATACATTTAACTACTATTTCCTATCCCACATTTAACTTTTATTCATTTTTTAAAAAATTTCTTAAGAAGCGTGAAATCCACCCCATATACCTATGGTCTGGGACGGAGGGAGTAGTAGTTAATGATTGATTTTTTTTTTTTTTAATATGTTAACATTATTATAATGAATGATTTTTTTTTTGTAAATATATTTAAATTATAAGAATATAAATGTCTGAAATACTATTCAAAACTTGTCAATTCTATTTCTGGAAGTGACTCGTAAATGGTTGCGGATAGGCTAATGTTGGTTAGGATAATTTTTATAATGATTGTTTTTTTTATAATGAATGATTGGTTTTTTTATTATGAATGATTTTTTATGACCCAAGCCAAATCAAAACTCAAGAGCAATGATGGAACAAACTTTTTTCTTTGATATAATTTTTTTTTAATGGTTAAAAGAATAGATAAAGGGAGAACATCTTTTGTTTTAGGGTTTTCTTAGAGCTACACTTGTTAAATGGGTGCTGATAGGCTAATGTTGGTTTGGCGGGTTAAATCGGCTGAAACTCGATAAGAGTGCGAACTAGAAGTCTAGAAAAGGTGGAAGACTGACGCTATTCCCCTCGACTTGACACTTTTCCTGCCGTTAAAGATGAGTGGCATTTAACTTACCACTTAAATGTTTTGAGTAATTAACGGGTCGGGTAAACGAGTTGGCGGGTCGATCCAATAATTTTATTTTAATGAATGTTAACTTTTATGATTTCGGTACATTTTAGTTGCGTGTTAAACAGGTCAGGTACGAGTCGGCCGACGGTCTTAAACGGGTTAAGCGGCTCGACTCGTTAGAACCCAGCTATGTTAACAAGTCAAATCTCGAATAATTAATGAGTCGAGCCAATCGAGTATACGGATAACGAATCAAAATTAAAGATCCCAGTTAGAGCAAAATTGTCCAAGACAAATATGGCTTAGTTAAAAGATGTATAGACGAAGTTGCAATTGATTTACTTGGTCAAACAACTAAGCCACAAGTTGATATCTAGAAATACTTGCTAGATCTCAGTTTAAGTTTAAGGTTCTTAATTTTTATTTTATTTTATGTCTCAGTTTAAGGTTGCTAATTGATTTATTTTTTAAATGGTAAAGTATGAACGGTATTTTGGACAATTTTGTTCTCGTAAAGTTCATTACTTACTTATCTATTTTTCATCCCCTTGCTTTATGAATGGACAATTATATTTTCCACTTATTACTATTTTTTATCCAATTTTGTCTTGAATCCTTAATAAACGTTCAAAGTCAAACTAAAAATATTAAATCAGAATTCGGTCAAAGATCGATTCTGTTTGGAAAAAAAAATAAAAAAAAAAGAGTTGATCTTATAAAAAACTAGTTTTTTCTATACCTTAAAAAAAGGGGTTTTGACAATGCACTCAAACCCTCCGCTACCGTTTCTCTCTAAAAAAAGGGCGTACTCCATGCCGGCGAAGAGGACAGATCGTGATAGGACATTGACGGTCCCGATTTGCTTGCTACTACTCAATAAATCAACTAGTGGATTATTATTGTTCATTTTGTATGAATTCAAGTTTTCATCTGGTTTCTCCTCCATGATTAAGATTTGGTTTAAAGAAGAAGAAGAAGAAAGAGTTTGAGTTGGTGTGATGATCGGAATTTGAGTTGGGTGGAAATAAGTGGATGTCAGATGAGCTAAACAACAAATTTTAAGAGGAACAACATCTAATCGATTAGGGGGTAAATGATTCGGTTTCGATTCGGTCGTATTCCCTCCGTTCTGATAATAGCTTCACCATTTTGGCTTGGCATGCAAATTAAGAAGGAAAAAATGTTGTGAGTGTAATAGTAAAATAGGAGAGAGAATAAGTGGAGGAAATAGTAAATTTGAAAAGTGTTGTGAGTGTAATAGTGAAATAGGAGAGAGAATGAGTGGGTGGAATAGTAAAGATTTTTTGCCATTTTAAAAAATGTGAAATTGTTAACGGAACGCCCTTTTAGGAAATTGATGAAGCTTTTATTATTAAGACAGAGGGAGTATTTATATTTAGAAGTCAAATCGAAAAATTTAGTTTTGAGTTGAATCAACTTTGTCGTGATCCAATTAGATCTAAATCACGATTTAATTTTGCAATTTTAACCTTCGAACCAAAAAATGAAATTTTTTATGACCCAAGCCAAATCAAAACTCAAGAGCTTTGATGGAACAAACTTTTTTCTTTGATACTCCTTCCGACCCAGGCCAAGGGTTATGGGGCTGAATTTCACGCTTATTAAAAAAAATTAGATGAATAAAGAATTGTAAATGGGTAGAAGATTAGAGGAGAGAGAATATAAAAGTTAAAAGTGGGATAGTGAATAGTAGTTAATGATTGGGTTTTTTGTAAGGGGTAAAAGATTAGAGAAGAAAGAATGTAAAAGTTAAATGTGGGATAAAAAATAGTAGTTAATGATTGGTTTTTTTTTATATAAATATGTTAACATTATTATAATGAATGATTTTTTTTGTAAATATATTTAAATTATAAGGATATAAATATCCGAAATACTATTTAAAACTTGTCATTTTTTGAAGTGACTCTTAAATGGTTGCGGATAGGCTAATGTTGGTTCGGATGATTTTTATAATGATTGTTTTTTTTTTATAATGAATGATTGGTTTTTTTATAATGAATGATTTTTTATGACCCAAGCCTAATAAAAACTCAAGAGCAATGATGGAACAAACTTTTTTCTTTGATATAATTTTTTTAATGATTAAAAGAATAGATAAAGGGAGAACATCTTTTGTTTTAGGGTTTTCTTAGAGCTACACTTGTTAAATGAGTGCGGATAGGCAAATGTTGGTTCGTCGGGTTAAATCGGCTAAAACTCGATAAGAGTACGAATTAGAAGTCTAGAAAAGGTGGAAGACTGACGCTATTCCCCTCGACTTGACACTTTTCCTGCCGTTAAAGATGAGTGGCATTTAACTTACCACTTAAATATTTCGAGTAATTAACGGGTCGGGTAAGTGGGTTGACGGGTAGATCCAGTAATTTTATTTTAATGAATGATTACTTTTATGATTTTGGTACATTTTAGTTGTGTGTTAAACAGGTTAAGTACGAGTCGGCCGACGGTCTTAAGCGGGTTAAGCGGCTCGACTCGTTAGGACCCGACTATGTTAACAAGTCAAATCTCGAATAATTAATGAGTCGAACCAATCGAGTATACGAATAACGAATCAAAATTAAAGATCCTAGTTAGACTACTTACAATGTCAAGATGAAACTCTGAATGAAATGTGTTTTAACTAGATGAAGCCTTGCAATGGTGAAATGAAAGTTGGCTGGATGAAATGGCTGGATGAAATGTTTCATCCAGCTGAAAGTTTATTTATTTATTTATTTTTTTTAATCCAACACATGTCAGTGTGTTATTGGCCAACTCAATGGCGCGTGCACCTCACTCTCCGTCTAGGCGCGTGAGCGCAGGAGATTTTTGTTTTTTTTTTTATTTTTCTTGGTTGTGCCAAGTGTCAAGCTCTGATAGGTCAGTTGAATTTTGGAAAAAAAAAATGTATCCCAAATTTTTGAGCTTAATTATCACCTAGTAAATTAATTTTTTTTTTAATTTTTTTTTCACCAAAATTCATCATTTTATTTTCCCTACAAATTGATATAAGTTTCATTTTATTTGGACACAAAAAAAAACACTTAGTTTTCAATTTGGGCTGAATTATTACCTAGTAAATTATTATTTTTTTTAATTTTTTTTTCACCAAAATTCATCATTTTTTTTCCCTACAAATTGATATAAGTTTCATTTGATTTGGACACAAAAAAAATAACACTTAGTTTTCAATTTGGGCTGAATTATTACCTAGTAAATTATTATTTTTTTTAATTTTTTTTTCACCAAAATTCATCATTTTTTTTCCCTACAAATCGATATAAGTTTCATTTGATTTGGACACAAAAAAAAACACTTAGTTTTCAATTTGGGCTGAATTATTACCTAGTAAATTATTATTTTTTTTAATTTTTTTTTCACCAAAATTCATCATTTTTTTTCCCTACACAAATTGATATAAGTTTCATTTGATTTGGACACAAAAAAAACACTCATTTCTCAATTATCCTTTTTCATTTTAGCATTCATTTAAAAAAAATCATTATATTTTTTTAACCTATAAATTGATGCAATATTT
The DNA here is from genome assembly GCA_022495995.1 of Adenophora triphylla var. japonica. Taxonomy (NCBI): domain Eukaryota; kingdom Viridiplantae; phylum Streptophyta; class Magnoliopsida; order Asterales; family Campanulaceae; genus Adenophora; species Adenophora triphylla. The sequence continues at coordinate 46,974 of JAFEMH010004046.1, read as the reverse complement.
TTTTAATTAAGTGTGAAATATTTTTTTAATTATAAATAATAATAATAATTATTATTATTTTACTAATCATAAAAATAAAGAATATAAATAAAATAAAATAAAAGTAGTGGGGTATAAAATGATGAGTTGGAGGGAGTTGAAATTTAATTTAAGTTAGCCATTGGAGTGGGGGTAAATGAAATAGGTAGATGAAATATTAGGTGAATGAGAAAAAGTGTAAAAAGTGTTAGATGAAATGAGGGAGTGGGATGAAACCACTGTGGATATTCTTAGAGCAAAATTGTCCAAGACAAATATGGCTTAGTTAAAAGATGTGTAGACGAAGTTGCAATTGATTTACTTGGTCAAACAACTAAGCCACGAATTGATATCTAGAAATACTTGCTAGATCTCAGTTTAAAGCTCTTATTTTTTTTTTTTTAATTTTATGTCTCAGTTTAAGAATGTTAATTGATTTATTTTTTAAATAGTAAAGTATGAAAGGTTTTTTGGCCAATTTTGTTTTCGTGAAGTTCATTACTTACCGATCTATTTTTCATCCCCTTGCTTTATGAATGGACAATTATATCTTCCACTTATTATTATTTTTTATCCAATTTTATCTTGAATACTTAATAAACGTTCAAAGTCAAACTAAAAATATTAAATCAGAATTCAGAATTCGATCAAAGACCGATTCTGTTTAGAAAAAAAATTAAAAAAAAAAATTATGAACAAATATCAAATATTCTAAGTTTGAAACCCAGTTCTAACCCCTATATTGTAGACGTTCATTCTGGGCTTGAATGGGTTGAAAACCAAATAATCTGAGTTCTATATCCTATATTTTGGGCCTTAGTTCCGGGTCTGAATTGGTCCTAGGACAATTATTCAAAAGTGTAACCCATTTCTTTTTGAGTCCATTTTGGGGGAAACTTGTTTCTCCATAAGTTATAAAAAGTCCACTTTGTAATTTTGAGTTTCGAGCGTAAAACATTGAGTTTCGAGCTTAAAACACTGAGTTTAGGCGTTAAAATACCTAGAAGTTAAAACATCGAGTTTAGGCGTTAAAACACCGAGTTAAGGTTAGCAACTAAAACATCGAGTTTATGTCTTAAAACATCGAGTTTTTGTCTTAAAACATCGAGTTTATGTCTTAAAACACTGAGTTTTTGCCTTGAATTTTTTAAAAACAAGACTTTTTATATGTTTGGGGGAAACAGAGTTCCCCCAAAATTTTTTGTTTCTTTTTTTTTTATTATTATAATAATGAATAATAGATAATAGATTTTTTAAATCATTGGTAACAAAAAATGTACTCTCTAATTAAATACATAAAATATTAATAGTGATAATACTTATTAATTTTATTTATAATTTTGTGTTTATTATTCATCCTTGTTATCGCTATTATTCCCACTACTCATAATAATCAACTTACTTACTTATTTAGGATCGTTTGTTTGGGGGGAAATGTTTCTAAAAATATTTTTTCCATTTTTCGGTGTTTGGTAACCATCGAAAAATAAAGTCAACGAAAAAAAAATTTCGATCAATGAAAAATAGGATTGTTTACTAAGAAAAATGACTTCTGAATTTCTTCTACTCAAAATATTTTCTAAAAAATGCTTCTTATAAACTAGATATATCAACTTTTATATTTATTATGAGACTATGCATTAATAATTTATTTTGTTTTTGGTATATTACTCGTATATACTCACTCTCACGTTATTTCTATTAAAATTGGATTTTGCATGATTATAAAAATAATAAATAAATGAATAAATAAATAAATAAGTAGGTTGAAGATATAATTATTCAAAACACTATTATTAATTTAAGTAGGTAAAAAGTAAATAGTTAAGTGTTGTTTTTTTTTTCAAAATTTACACAATCATTAATAATTCATTATATCTATAAAGTAACTCAAAACACTATTTATCATTTGTTATATTGAAAATAAAACTCTTATTACTTGGAACATGCCAAAGGAAAGTAAGGCTTTTATTACTTAGAGACGGAGGGAGTATATTATTACTTAGAGACGGAGTATATTTTTTTCCATCATATTTCGGATGAAGCCAAACACCCACTACTTTTTCTCGAGAATATGATGGAATAAAGCAAAATAACTCACTAAATTGTTTGCGGTTCTTTATTATAAAACATCAGTCAGTCTATACAATTTTAATCATAATTCATCCGAAAACAGACTCTATTTGCTTTAATACTCATCATATGTAATTTGGAAACAATCTCTGTTTGCTTTTAAAAAAAGGGGAAGACTGCACATATTCGACTCACTTACCTCACCTTTATGATGTAGGAGGAACAGAGGGCGGAAGAAGAACAGAGGGAAGTACCTGCAGCCCCAAGCGTGCGCCTCACAGATCACCAGGCGGGCGCCCCTCGTGGCCTCAATGGGGGGGGGGGGTTTCTTCTGGCATCAAGGCGGGCGCCTCGTCCTCGCCCAAGCGAGCGCCTCAAGGTGGAACAGACACGGCAATAGCTACTGGGGTGGAGGCGGGCGCTTGAATTCTCCGAGGCGGACGCCTCACGACAGCATCAACGAACAACCTTGGGACTGGACTCCAGGCGGCCGCACGGTGTTGCCTCAGGCGGGCGCTTCACGGCGGAAATTGTTTCCTAATCTCGTTATTTTGATTTCCTTTTTGCTGAATTTTGACTTTAAAACTTAGGGTATTTTGGTCATTTGGGTATTATTGTTTCTTAGGGTTTTATTATTGTTTCTTAGGGTTTTAAGAAGTATTTAAACATCTTTTAGGGGAAATTAAACTTAGCTTTTGATTAATTGAATTTCAAAGAGTTTTCTCTTTTTTCTGGTGGATTCCAGATTACTGCTGGTGAATTCCAGTATTGTGTTTGAGGATTCTTCGCTTGAAGAGTTCTTGTGATTAGTGCGCTAATCACGAAACTTATCGGCTTCCGTGCTTGTGATGTACCCGATTTTTTTTGAAAATCAAAACGGAGTCGCCACGCCATTTTTGTTTTAAGGGCCAAAACTTTGAAAAAAAGCCCGAGATCAGAGATTTAGGTTCGGAGGTCATGTTACGCGTCAGGAAGGACGTTAGTGTGCACCCGGAATGCCTCGTAAAACGAGTCTTCCAAGCTGAAAATCATTTGTGTGTGTGTGTGTGTGTGTGTGTTTTGGCCAAAATAAGTTGAAACTCAGAAAAACAAAAATGGGGAACTCTTTATAAGACTTTGAACAATCCCCAAGATTTTTGGTATGATTTTTGGGTTGAGTCTTGGCACTCAAAAGATTTTTGGGAGTTGAAAAGCAATTCTGCCAGAATGAAAAAGGCAGTTGACCCTTGACTTTGAAATGGATTCAAGGGTCTTAAAACTTCATAATCTGGATAAACTCAGAGAATGAAAGTTGTTCTAGACACCTTAAATAAGATTTGTGCGAAGGAATTTTCCATTTTGGAGAAGATTTGAGGGGTCAAAACCTTCTGGAAACCTCAGATATGAGATCTGGATTCCCAGAAGCTGATGAACTAACCTCTGAAAGAAAATTTGAAAAGAGGAGTTTTACTCACCCAAAAAATAAAGTAAAAATATGTATGGAAAGATCTGGATGTTGGCAACAAAAAGTGTTTTGTAGTCAACACCAAATTCCACATTCATCTGTGTCCAAAAAATTAGACCATGAACTGAGGTCTGGGAAAATTGCTACTGGACAGCAACTTCCCAAGAGAGAAAATATGATTTTAAGGGGGGGTTTTGCATCCATGCTTGTCCCCATTTCCCTAGGTTTTGGTTAGTGATCACTAGACATTTTAGTGGTGAATCAACTATACCAAACCATCCTTGGGGTACATTAGGACTAAGCATTTCATTTGCTTGGGAAGGGGATTTTTATCCTTTGAAAATGAGATTTGATGCTTGAAAATGGTTTTTAGGTTTTTGAAAATGAGTTTTCTTTGCAAGAAAGTAAGAGAACTTGAAAATAATTTTGATCTTTGTAGAAGATCATCCATGGAGATGGTCTTCCATGGTGATCTTCTTAGATCTAGAGCAAGAAGATGAATAAACTACATTTTGTAGCTTAAAAATGCATGCATGGATGAATTTTAGGGTAAGGAGAGGGAGGTTATACCTATCTTTCTTGTGTTTTGTGTTTGAAGGCTTGAATGTGAGAGTGTTTAATGCTTGAATATGAGAGTGTTTGAGGGTGTTTAGGGTTGATGATTTGAGTTGGTTAAAGAGAAAACAAGTAGATAACAATGAAGTCCTCTATGTTTTCTCTCTAATCCTCCTCCTAAAGGGTGATTTGAGCTTGGATTGGTGTATGTATGAGAGTATGTATGAGAGTGATTTGAAGTGTTTGTGAGTGAGTGAGATTTGGGAAAGATTGGAGAGAAAATGGTGGCAATCTAAGGATTCCCACTGTTTTCTCTCTATATTCGCTTGAGTTTCGTTCTTTGTGATCAAATTGTGTTGTGTAAACTGAGAGAGGAGGGTTCAATTTATAGCCCTCTGAAATTGACAAACATGTCCGCGCGGATATGATTGACAGCGTGCACTGTTCATTAATTACAGCTTCAGGCTTTAGACAGGAAGAATAAAATTCAAAAATCCAGCAGTTTATGTTTTTCAACTTGCCCAATTCGGATTTTTCTTATTTCTTTTGCTTTTTGAGATTCTTTTCTTGGTTTAACTTTAAATGGCAATGCCCATTTTACCCTTACTTTGTTAGAAAAGTTAGGAATGTTAGGAATGTTAGTAATGTTATAACTTTCGTTAATTTTCTAACGAAAATGCTAACAAGCTCAAATTGGAGCACTTACGGTAGCCTCGGCGACGGCGCTTTCGAAGGAAGCGGGGTCGTCGATAAGAGTAAGGCTCCATATTTTGGCGGGATGATCAAGTGATCGAGTGGATGAACCTATTTAATAGGCTACCTACGTATCCTTAAGAGGAATCGAAGCCGATCGTAGTTCGGGTCTTTCGACTATCTTTAGTTGTCGACCACTTGTTTTAGGAAAGTCATCCTAAGATTTGACTATTTTTGGGAAGTCACCCTATGGTCGACTATTTTTGGGAAGTCGCCCTATGATCCGATCGTTTTTTTGGGAAGTCACCCTAAGGTTTTGACTGTTTGGGGAAGTCGCCCTATCCGATTTGTTTTGGAAAGTCACCCTAAGGTCTGACTATTTTTGGGAAGTCGCCCTATGGTTTGACTATTTTTGGGAAGTCACCCTATGGTCTGACTATTTTTGGGAAGTCGCCCTATGATCTGACTGTTTTTTGGGAAGTCACCCTAAGGTTTTGACTGTTTTGGGGAAGTCGCCCTAAGGTTTTGACTGTTTTGGGGAAGTCACCCTAAGATTTGACTATTTTTGGGAAGTCACCCTAAGGGATGATTGCGATTTATCGCTTTCCTCGTGTTGTGTGTGATAGCATTTTAGGTGCCTCAAACCTTGATGATGGCGTCTTAGGTGCCTCGAACCTCGGTGATGGCGTCTCAGGTGCCTCGAACCTTGATGATGGCGTCTTAGGTGCCTCGAACCTTGATGATGGCGTCTTAGGTGCCTCGAACCTCGACGATGGCGTCTTAGGTGCCTCGAACCTTGATGATGGCGTCTTAGGTGCTTCGAACCTTGATGATGGCGTCTCAGGTGCCTCGAACCTTGATGATGGCATCTCAGGTGCCTTGAACCTCGATGATGGCGTTTTAGGTGCCTCGAACCTTGATGATGGCGTCTTAGGTGCCTCGAACCTCGATGATGGCGTTTTAGGTGCCTCGAACCTTGATGATGGCGTCTTAGGTGCCTCGAACCTTGATGATGGCGTCTTAGGTGCCTCGAACCTCGATGATGGCGTTTTAGGATAGATGGTCCTCTAGTGGACTTCATTTGAAGGGATCGGTTTTACGTCTGCTGCCGAAGGAAAGGATGACCGTGCTGGTCGAGTGGCTGGACCTAATGATAGGCTACCTGCGTATCCTTAAGAGGGAATCAAGCCGATCGTAGTTCGAAAATAGCTGGGGATGGTCTTTGATGGTTTGACAGTATTTGAGGTTTGACTGTTTTTTGGGAAGTCACCCTAAGAATTGATGATAATGTTCTTTTAGAAAAGTAGTTGATTAAGATATGCTTTCATACCTGTCTTTGTGCTTACACATGGCGAGGCTACGGGCGATGTTGATGAAGAGTTGTTAGGTTGCCGTTCGTGGGACGGTTTTACGCCGACGATTTCTTTGTCTTTGGAGGCATTTTGACCTGAAGGAGGAGTTTGGTTGAGTCTGCATCTTGCTGGTGATCGTCAAACTTGTAGAGGTTTTTGAGCTTGTCTTCACATTGGGACTTCTTGCTTTTGAGAACTTGGTGTCTCTAACCGCATTATATTTGAGAACTTGGCGTCCTTGACCGATTTGTATTTGAGAACTTGGCGTCCCTGACCGATTTGTATTGGAGAACTTGGCGTCTCTGACCGTACTGTATTTGAGACCTTGGTATCTTTGACCGATTTGCATTTTGAGAACTTGGCGTCCTTGACCGATTTGCGTTTTGAGAACTTGGCGTCTCTGACCGATTTGTATTGGAGAACTTGGCGTCCTTGACCTGATTGTATTGGAGAGCTTGGCGTCTCTGACCGGATTGTATTGGAGAACTTGGCGTCTCTGACCGAATTGTATTGGAGAACTTGGCGTCCACGACCGATTGTATTGGAGAACTTGGCGTCTCGGCCGAATTGTATTGGAGAACTTGGCGTCCACGACCGAATTGTATTGGAGAACTTGGCGTCACGACCGAATTGTATTGGAGAGCTTGGCGTCACGGCCGATTTGTAGACACTGGAGGCGGTCTTCATATGTTTGTGGATGTTGGGAATTTGTTTTCATCCATTTGAGGTCGTCTTTGGTGAAGATCATCCTTGCCGAAAAGGGGATTACGTTTGAATTCCTGCATTTGTTAGTGAAGAGGAAGATGCATATATGGCATTCATGATGGCGGATGCATGCATAGAACCAAAAATGATTATGAGATGATGCGTTTATTTGCTTTCGAAGATGCACTTAGCCTAAGCTTTTGGCGGGGAAATTACGATTTATGATTTTCAATCACTTAGGATTTTTCCTATTGATTCAAGTTTTGTGCATGCTACATGAGCCACAGGGAGATTTTTGTGGGGATGCATGGTGATGAGAGGGGATATATGTGTTGTTATTTGTTTGGGACAAGCTTTGAGTGGTGGGGTGATATCCTTTAGTCGCGGACTGAATTGCATGTTATTGATGAGGTCAATTTTGATCTTGGAATGAAGTTGGATTTGAACCCGGGTCTCGATTGAAATTTCTTTTCGAGTCTCGGACATTTGAAGGCGACGGCGACGGGCTCTAGAATCAAAGCATGTTGACATGAATGAACCCTCTTTTGCTTGGGTTAGTTGTGATTTGACGAAATGCGATATGAGGAGATTCCCAATTCTCAACTTTTGATGATGCGGGGAGTTGCCATATGCCAAGTTCTAAAGCTGAAACTCCAAGACGGTTGTTGAGGTGACCAGACCTTTCTTCGAAGATAGGTGTGACTTGATAAAGCCCCATTCCATGGAAAAGACATGGCGAAAACCACGGAATCTTTCTGAATGATTTGATGAAGCCCCGGAGTTTGACAAAGCGTCACTACGAGAGGTCCGGTTAAAGGTTTGGTGACATGCGATGAAGTACCGAGCCAATCGATCAACGTGAGAGCCTTGAAGGTGAAGTTGTCATGAAGGGAGAAACCCATCTTTGATACCGACTATGAAACTAGAATCCTCTCTTCGAAGAGTGTCTTCCATATGGGAGCTGTTAGCCATAGTGGCACTTGGCTTGTTCGTGGCTTCAATCATATTCACCCTACTTTTTTAGGGAATGGATTGTTGGCGTATTGGGTCCTTGGGGTCCCCTTTTCGATCAGTTCTCACACTTGCCCTTTTTCAGGAGTCGTGTTGGAGGTGGAAGAAACCCGGTATCCGTAGCAGGTGCGACAACTCGGCTGCGATTGTAAGCCCTCTCAAATTTAGCCCGGAATTGATCATTGCCCGTAGATCCGGATAGGGAAATTGCTAAGTGAGGCCCTCGAGATGTGGTTTCGGGCGTGAGCGAAAGATGTCTAGTTGTTCCTCTTCAAAGGAGGAGTTGCCATCTTGCTTGTAAAAGTCACGATGTTCTCGTCGGGGCTGCATTGTTGTCTGCGAGTCAAATCTATTTGCTTCCCACTCCAAGTTAGCTAGTAATCTGGTCCCATGTAGCCTGGCCTCGGATTTTAAGCGGAAGAACCATTTTAGAGCACTAGACTTCAAAGAGAGGCGAAATAGTCGGCCAATGCTGATTGGCGCCCCTTTTGACCTTCATTGCCAAGGTATACGTGTCCCGAGATGGGTTTTCGGGCATGCGGTGCCATCAAAGAGATCCAAATTAGGCATCACGAATTTGTGGGGAACAAAGGAGTCCGGGTTCGTTGGTCGGAAAGCGAGACTTCTTAGCGATCAATTCGGCAATCTGTGCTTTCATTTCCTTGTGTCGTTCCACGAATCCAAGCCAAATGAGGGTCTTATGGTGGAACCATGGCATTCAAACCGGCGGCGAGCTAGAGAGAGGAGCTACCACGGCGGCAGACAGGTGGAGGGAACGGCCGATCTGGGGACATAGGTGAAATCTGTCCTTGGCCCGAATCACCAGGGGAGCTTGAGTAGGACCACTGGGCGAAGGGATAGAACCTTGCGGCTTGTTGTTGATTTTCAATTGGCAAGAGGGCGGAGGCGATCTTGATGTAGGCTGGGTAACTCGGGTTTCCGGAGTGAGGCCCGTAAGTAGGCTTAAGTGCGGGTTGCTTTGTCCACGATTGTTGAACTGCATGCACGCTTAGCTGGGGTGATTGTGTATAACCGGGAGGATACTGTGGTCCGGTGATTCCGATGAGACAGGGATTAGGGGCTTGGTAACCCATCGAAGCCTGAGTGAGGAATGGATTTGTGAAAGCTGTGTGAGGAGCGGCTGAGCTAGCATCATCCTAAGGAAGGGCTTCTGACTGTTGCCCTGGACCAGACTGTGGAAGCATTCCAAAGCTATTCTGCGAAGGCCACGATAGATTGGTTCCAAGCGAGGTGGGATTCCCATTTCTTTGTGACATTCCGAGTATCCCCAACCATGAGAAGACATTTCGTGCCGATTTTGCCCCGCCGAGGCTGTGAGCGATCGGTTACGTTAGGCTGCGTGGGTCCAGTAGTACGTATTTGGGGTTTCTTGTCTGTTGAGACGGTCATGAAGGAATCTTGTGAGGCTTGTGCGGTGCGGGGATTGGACATCTTGAAGCTGGGTTCTTTGTCAAGGCATTTCAAGCGATGTGCGAGAAGCTCTGGTGATGCATGCCGAGGCTGGCGAGGCATACCAAAGCTATTGTGACATACCGAGCCGACCCCGACCGCTTTGAGGCATACCATCTTGGCCCAAATCGGATGAAGTCAATTTGTTTCCCCAAACGGCTTGTCCCAGGCCCCGAGCTGTGAATGTATATCGAGGCCAGAAATGAAAGGATGGGCGATTCGCAAGTTGAGAAGAGTGTGAGGAAGGTGGTGGTAGTCTGTACGGCCAAGATAGGGATGGGGATCCTTTTCCTCTTCTACCGTGAAAGTTCCATCGGGGTTGAGGGCAATCGTCAAACCAAAATTCTGACATCTTCCAAGGATGAACATCGAAACCTCATTACTGATTGGTACAAGGAGTTTTATGGACTCAGGTTCCAATATTAGCCATAGAAATATGATGAATTTCTGGTCTTGGTTAAAATTCCGTCCTCGTCCTTGGACATCAAAGAACTGCACTTGACTAGCCCATGACCAACATGGCGATCAAATCTCATCTTGCTTGGTGGAGCCTTGGTCTGAAGAGATGTATTTGCGAAGTCTTGATTTGGAAGAAGTAACTTGGCAAAGCCTCGGTCTCATGACTGTGAATCTGACACAATTAGAGAGGCTTCAACCTGGTAGGCACAGAGACCCAACCCATCTTGTAGCAGAGTGAAGAACCAACGTTCTTGAATTATCATGTAGCAAAAGAGGCAACCCATCCTTCCATATTTACTTTATTATTTTCTTTATTCAATTAGTCAACCGGAAGAAAATGTAAAAGCAAGACAATTTTAGGAATGTATACCTGCAGGGGCATATATTTTTTTTCGAAAAGTGGGGATGAATCCCCGATTTGTATTATTTGATGGCCTCATTTGACGAAGGCACAAAAGAACTCGCTTTGGGTTTGACTCTTTTGAGAGAGCATAAGTTTAGAAAGGTTTGTAAAAGTGTATGGAAGCCCCTGCTGACAGAAAATTAGTGTTTAGCTCTATTTTTCCTATAATGTAGAAAAAGAAGACTTGTCGAGACATCTGAAAATATGTTTTATTCAAAATGATCACAAGATTGCTTAAAACCCTTTATTAATGTTCGGGTTATTCAACCCCTAATCTCGATATGAACAAACATTTTGATTAATCATGAGGAGAAAGTCAACTGATACCAAGAGTCGAAGTTGGCGAATGGTGAAGAGGGATCGTGTATAGGAGAGGCTATTGGTGAGGCCGGATTTTCTGGGATTTGAATGTGTTTATGACCGGACCATTTCTGGTTGCCTACGTTCCCCTCATTGTGAGGAGCTCAGGTCGCCGTAGTTCGGGTCTGAACTGTGTTTGGCTTTAGAAAAGGGGTATGAACATTTGTGGTACTTTTGGTGAAAAGGCTCGGATAGGAAGTTTGGATGATAAGGTGCGGGCCTTGAGGTGATTCCTTGACAAGTCATTTTGAGCGATTCCGTTGCTTCTTGATCGTCGTCCTTCATCGGGGGAGAAAGATTTTGGATGCAGCTTAAGGGCTTATGATATGTTTTTGCCGTTGCTTTAACTGCTCCCTTGTTGTCGACAACTTCCGTTCTTCGGGCTTTAATTTTGCCCATATGTCAAACCTTCTGATCGGCGGTGCTAGGTCCTTGGCCTCATTTTTTTTTGAAGCTTTTGTTTTTTTTTTTGAAGTTTTTTTTGAAGCTTTTGTTTTTTTTTTGAAGCTTTTGTTTTTTTTTTGAAGCTTTTGTTTTTTTTTTTGAAGCTTTTGTTTTTTTTTTTTGAAGCTTTTGTTTTTTTTTTTGAGCACTTGAGGACGAAGGCAAGCTTCTACTTGAACTTTCTTGATGCATGGGGGGCGGAGGCAAGCCCCTGTTTTTTTCGATATGGGGTAGATCTCCCGATGCTGAGTGACCTTTTGTTGTCCCTTGATGTTGCCGCCTTCGTTGACTTGATCAAGGTGATGATGGGGATATGTTTTGGAAAGTGTATGGCTTGATGGAGGCCTTTGTGAGGTGAGGAAAGTGTATAGGGAGGGCATTAGTTGACTTTCTCGCACCAATTAATTAAAATCTTAATCATTTCCAGAGATTATTTGTTGAGCGATGCGAGTGATCATTTAAAATAAAACCATTTCATTAAATGTAATGTAGGTGTGCAAATAATGTCTCAAGTCTAGCGAGAAAAGAAAAAGACTCTTTTATAGAAAACTTAAGATTAACTACAATGTCCAAGGAGGACTTGATTGAACGAAGAAAGTACTAGAACCTACGAAGGTTGACTAAAAGACTGTTTTAATATTAAAGGATGGGTAGCCCCTAGTCTAGCTACTCTTTGTTGTTGGACTGCCAAGACGCTTGAGCTTTCCATCTTTCTGTTAACTTCTGATTCCATTACTGCAGACCGAGGCAGTGATCAGTTATGTGCCCATGATACTGGTGGGAGTGGAGGAGTTTGAGGCCATGGAGCAGCTGGGGCGAGCACAAGTTGTCCAAAGAAACGGGTCGGAAAAGTCACGGGGACGAACTTTGTCGACTGAGCATATTGATGGAAGGAAGTGAACCTGAGAGGACCTTGAGGGGTATTGGGCTCTGTTTGGGAGGATTCAGCGATGCGCTGGTTGTTTTGAGTGAAAGGGGTGATACTAGCTGATTGTGTCTTCGGGCCTTTCTCAAGCTTGGAACTGGCATTAGACAAGTGTGCTCTGGGGCAGGTTGTCCTATCGGATTCTCTCACTTCGGGCACTTGAATTTTGCGCGACAGAATCATTTCTTTGCCTGGTTCGACATCTTGGGTCAAAGGAGTGCTAGTACTTATCATAAGATCAAGCTTCTCCTGCATTTGTTTCACTTGCTCTATCAATATTGCCACATGGGGATCAACGGGAACATTCGAGTTACTGGAACTCGCAACAAGACTCTTATCAGCAGAGGGAAACAGCCGCAGACTGGTGAAACTGACGGGTGAATTCACTAAGTCCGGTAGATGACAACGGAAAACTTGTGGCATCCGGATTTTCTTTTAGCAACTCATGATCGCATTCAGGTGGGTGTAGAGGCTTCAGAACATAGCCACATAGCTCAAACTGATTATGTGAAGTTGGAGCATAAACTGGCAGGTATTGCTGAAATTGAGGAACAGGTGTGATGGAGCCCAACTCGTTCTGAGGAGCTGAGGGCGATGGAGCCCTAATGGCCTGAGGTGCTGGAAAGGGCTGAAGAGGAATTGTCCTTGGCAAGGGATCATATGTGGATGGAGGGAGGTGTTGGCCGTGGGATGGAGAGTTATAGGATGAAGGGACCGAAATCACTGTTTACGAAGTCTCATCTTCGACCATGACCAGGGAACCATTCGCTTCAACTGTTACCTGAACTCCATGGCGGCGGAGAGCATTGATGAGCAGGGTCACTGTTCTTCATGAATCTTATGGGCGTTTTCCAAAGCCAGGACTAACTCTTCCTTCCTAATCATCGGATTTCTTGTATCCTTACTGCTTTCTGCCAAATCTCCCATCAGATCATTATCATCCCATTTACCCTTGGCGTCAGTCGTGAACTTATCGGAGGGCGAGAGTTCAAAGCATTTCACCAAATCCAGCTTTGCCATGGCCACATGCTTGTTGCAGCCAAACCATCCATTCTCGACATTTGTTGCGACTAAATCATCTGGCTTGTCGAGTCTGTTGAATTCACGAGTTTGAATCATAAAATTCAATCATGTTTACATTCGCGTTGTTTGGGAAATGATCATTGGCGGGGTTGAGATCACCGAGGCGCTCGAGTTTTCCCTTCTTAATTAATCCCTGAATCGCCTTTCTCAAAGCTGTACAGTTGTCGGTCGTATGACCGTGGTACTGGTGGAAAGCACAATGCTTAGTGGTGTCAAAAGGGATTTTGGGATCCTTGGGCTGATAGTTTCTCATGGGTTCGAGGAGACCCTGCTCTAGCAAGCTATTTAAAACTTTGCTTAAAGGAACACCCAAATCCTCGGGATTCGAGATTTGGTCATTGACTTGGTCACCATTCTGAACAGGGTTTGCCGGTTTTGGTCCATTGGGGCGCTCAAGCTTGCCCGTTTCGATTAACCTTTGAACCGCTCTCTTCAAGACTATGCAGGTTGTCGGTCGTGTGGCCATAATGATCATGGAAGGCGCAGTGCTTACTCATGTCGAGAGGTGCATTTGAGCTCCTTGGATGGTAGTCCTTGAGAGGCTCCAAAAGGCCTACCCTTACTAAGCCCTTGAAAATTAAGCCCATGGGCATCCCAAGATCATCAAAACGTTCTCGTTGCCTTAAAGGACCACCATTTCTTGGTTGCTTTTGGGGGCCGTCAATTGTACACAATGCCTTCTTTCCTTTACCGGATGTCGGAGCCGTGTTGGAAGGGTAAGGTTTATAGCGGCGAGACATGTTCGGACTCGTAGTCTTTTCCGTGCACGAACCCTTTTGATGTAATCATCAATGTAATCGTCGAGATTCGACCTTTTGTAGACTTCATTCGTGTCGATACACAAGATTGATATGGTGAGATGGCCCGAGTCGAGCGATCGTCGATACTCTCGTTGCTAGGCTTTTCTTGTACCTTCTTAATTGGTTCTACCAATAATCCATTAGGACGAGTCAATAAGAACATTAGGATTGCATGACCCCGCCACAAGATTGGCATTAGCAAACGAAACCACGGTAGGAAGTACTCTGGTGGGAGGAATGACAGCCCGAGCATTAAAAGTGTGACCGTAATCTTCCTCATAAGGCCTGGCAGTTGCCGAAGATGAAGATATATGGCTCGTAATGGGTGGATACCAGGGAGCAGTGAGTGCGGATCCAGAAGGCTGCTGAAAACATGAGGTTTGAGGCATCGTAACAGTAGGATTGAATGTGTCTTGACCGCACTGAGGAACATGACTGCAAGGGAAATGTGTATACTGTACTTGATGAGCAGGAGCAGCTTGCGTAACGGCCGGGTGGAGAATTTGATGAGGAGCATTTGACCTTGTCGGACTTCCCAACCGGAGGGGCGGGTTAGAGCACGATGAAGTGGTGATAAAAGCACAGTGGCCCACGTGATCTTGCAGTATCATAGGGGCCAATGTGCTTTGAGAATTGGAGGAAGCAAGCTGGCCCCCTCTGAACCATGGAGCCTGAGAAACGAACTGTCCCATTCCGAGATGGTGACCCGAGCCAGACTGATGCGGTGAAGTAGTAAACTGACCCCTTCCAAGCTGATTGAAACCCAAAGGTGAAAACTGGGAGGTGCCGGGGGGAAGTTGACCAAGATCGATACGATGAGGCCGAGAGGCAGGCTGAGTGATAGGCTTGGGGATGCTTGGCCCATTAGTAGTTCCACACGAAAGGGGACAGGGCATTTGATGGTAGTTGGCATGCCCGGGAGGGTAATTAGCTCCAATCTTCGCATCAACCGTAAAGGTTCCATTAGGGTGGTGAACAATTGCTAGCCCCTGGGTTCTGATACTTTCCAATAACTGACTGATCTGAGCCTCTTGATTTTGTCTTATCTGTTCCAACATCTGATTCCACTGTTCGGCATTTTGCGGATTTTCGGGGTGTGGAGTTGTACGTCCCCCACCGTTCTCCTCTGAGTTGGTCATTCTGAAACTTTGAGCTGAAGCGAAGGAGGAAACCGATGAAGTATCTGACTTCGGAATGACTGAGCTGAACAAACGATGACCCGGGGTCTCGATCCAAACTTTGCTTACTGTGGAAGGCACAAAAGGGTGTGGTTCAGACTCGGGAAAGCGAAACAGGTTGGTGTTTGGGCTTAGGGCTCATGCAACATGCAGTTATTTGTTCTTGTTTACTTAAAACATGTTTTATTAACCTAATCAGTTGGAAAAGATTGCTCTTCTTTTCGCGAACTACTGCGATTCTGGATCAGTGGGCCCCGTCACTACGTCTATAAGCCCCTCGTATTCCACCTGTATTTCGACCTCCCAGGGTGGACAGCCCTGGGCGAGGGTCCTATAGGGCAAGCGGGTCCCACCGACCGAAAAGAAAACGATCCTGAAGTCTGGCGGGTAATCGAGTCTTGACGAGTATTCGATGTAAATTACGGACAAAGCTGACGTCAAAGTCAAGATCGTGTCCGAGGGCTCGACAAAAAGTCGGCATGATTTGGACTGATAAATGTCCACAGTTGATATTGACTCGTCGTCAGTTAAGCCGTAATCAGGCATGGAATAACCGTTAATCCTTGATGACTAAGTGTCATGCTGGGAGTCAGTGTATAATTTGTGCGCCGAGCCAGAAGTCAAGGCGCCGGTCAATATCTTGTTCAAAGTCTGCGGCGGGAAACCGGCATGACTTCGACTGATTAGGGACCCGAAAGATATTGAGTCGGTATGCCGACAAAGGCTTGAAAGGAAAGGTCTATACACAGACAGGGCATGACACAGACCAGACTAAAAACCAACCGGGTCTCGGACAAAGTGTGTCACGGACAAGTGCATGGTCGACACGAGGCTCCATGGGATGTTTGGGTAGTCCTGTGCTCATCCGAGAGGCGTAATAAGACCAAACGGACCGCGACAAGGATTTCCCCGGGTTAAGGACGTAGTGTGCAGTGTACGGTCACTTGCGCGTAGTGTGCAAGCAGTCTATATTCTTTTTCTGAGTAAAATAGAGATTTTTTTATGTGTCTTAAAAATATGATGCATGATTTTTTTTTGAAAATTTTCTTTTTCTTCTTTTTTTTTTGAAAATCCCTTTTTTTTTTTTTTGAAATTTAATGAACACATAAGCACGTAAGCACGAAAATTCCGACAGTTAGGGACATTATTCCGACAGTCAAAATTTTGACTTTCTCCGAGGCGGCCAAAAACAAACACGAAAACTGTGCAAAAATCAACACACACAAAGCAAAGGATTTTCAAATGTTGAGACGGAAGCTTGACCCTCAAAAGCTTTTCCTTTTTTTTTTGAAAATAATGATACCGGTACGTGGGATTGTTAGACCACAATTTATCCCCGACTCGTGTTAGGAGGCGATAACGGGAAGTTTAATGGTTTCCACCAATATACCAAATATCATTTTTTTTTTAGAAAAAGCTTATTTGTCCCCAGCGGAGTCGCCACTGTGATGTACCCGATTTTTTTTGAAAATCAAAACGGAGTCGCCACGCCATTTTTGTTTTAAGGGCCAAAACTTTGAAAAAAAGCCCGAGATCAGATATTTAGGTTCGGAGGTCATGTTACGCGTCAGGAAGGACGTTAGTGTGCACCCGGAATGCCTCGTAAAACGAGTCTTTCAAGCTGAAAATCATTTGTGTGTGTGTGTGTGTGTTTTGGCCAAAATAAGTTGAAACTCAGAAAAAAAAAATGGGGAACTCTTTATAAGACTTTGAACAATCCCCAAGATTTTTGGTATGATTTTTGGGTTGAGTCTTGGCACTCAAAAGATTTTTGGGAGTTGAAAAGCAATTCTGCCAGAATGAAAAAGGCAGTTGACCCTTGACTTTGAAATGGATTCAAGGGTCTTAAAACTTCATAATCTGGATAAACTTAGAGAATGAAAGTTGTTCTAGACACATTAAATAAGATTTGTGCGAAAGAATTTTACATTTTGGAGAAGATTTGAGGGGTCAAAACCTTCTGGAAACCTCAGATATGAGATCTGGATTCCCAGAAGCTGATGAACTAACCTCTGAAAGAAAATTTGAAAAGAGGAGTTTTACTCACCCAAAAAATAAAGTAAAAATATGTATGGAAAGATATGGATGTTGGCTACAAAAAGTGTTTTGTAGTCAACACCAAATTCCACATTTATCTGTGTCCAAAAAATTAGACCATGGACTGAGGTCTGGGAAAATTGCTACTGGACAGCAACTTCCCAAGAGAGAAAATATGATTTTAAGGGGGGGTTTTGCATCCATGCTTGTCTCCATTTCCCTAGGTTTTGGTTAGTGATCACTAGACATTTTAGTGGTGAATCAACTATACCAAACCATCCTTGGGGTACATTAGGACTAAGCATTTCATTTGCTTGGGAAGGGGATTTTTATCCTTTGAAAATGAGATTTGATGCTTGAAAATGGTTTTTAGGTTTTTGAAAATGAGTTTTCTTTGCAAGAAAGTAAGAGAACTTGAAAATAATTTTGATCTTTGTAGAAGATCATCCATGGAGATGGTCTTCCATGGTGATCTTCTTAGATCTAGAGCAAGAAGATGAATAAACTACATTTTGTAGCTTAAAAATGCATGCATGGATGAATTTTAGGGTAAGGAGAGGGAGGTTATACCTATCTTCCTTGTGTTTTGTGTTTGAAGGCTTGAATGTGAGAGTGTTTAATGCTTGAATATGAGAGTGTTTGAGGGTGTTTAGGGTTGATGATTTGAGTTGGTTAAAGAGAAAACAAGTAGATAACAATGAAGTCCTCTATGTTTTCTCTCTAATCCTCCTCCTAAAGGGTGATTTGAGCTTGGATTGGTGTATGTATGAGAGTATGTATGAGAGTGATTTGAAGTGTTTGTGAGTGAGTGAGATTTGGGAAAGATTGGAGAGAAAATGGTGGCAATCTAAGGATTCCCACCGTTTTCTCTATATTTCGCGAGTTTCGTTTCTTGCCGTGATCAAATTGTGTTGTGTAAACTGAGAGAGGAGGGTTCAATTTATAGCCCTCTGAAATTGACAAACATGTCCGCGCGGATATGATTGACAGCGTGCACTGTTCATTAATTACAGCTTCAGGCTTTGGACAGGAAGAATAAAATTCAAAAATCCAGCAGTTTATGTTTTTCAACTTGCCCAATTCGGATTTTTCTTATTTCTTTTGCTTTTTGAGATTCTTTTCTTGGTTTAACTTTAAATGGCAATGCCCATTTTACCCTTACTTTGTTAGAAAAGTTAGGAATGTTAGGAATGTTAGTAATGTTATAACTTTCGTTAATTTTCTAACGAAAATGCTAACAAGCTCAAATTGGAGCACTTACAGTGCTGCGTCAGTTGGTATCAGCACTAATCACAACTGACGCAGCACGGAAGCCGATAAGTTTCGTGATTAGCGCACTAATCACAAGAACTCTTCAAGCGAAGAATCCTCAAACACAATACTGGAATCCACCTGCAGTAATCTGGAATCCACCAGGAAAAAGAGAAAACTCTTTGAAATTCAATTAATCAAAAGCTAAGTTTAATCCCCCCTAAAAGATGGTTAAATACTTCTTAAAACCCTAAGAAACAATAATAAAACCCTAAGAAACAATAATACCCAAATGACCAAAATACCCTAAGTTTTAAAGTCAAAATTCAGCAAAAAGGAAATCAAAATAACGAGATTAGGAAACAATTTCCGCCGTGAAGCGCCCGCCTGAGGCAACACCGTGCGGCCGCCTGGAGTCCAGTCCCAAGGTTGTTCGTTGATGCTGTCGTGAGGCGTCCGCCTCGGAGAATTCAAGCGCCCGCCTCCACCCCAGTAGCTATTGCCGTGTCTGTTCCACCTTGAGGCGCTCGCTTGGGCGAGGACGAGGCGCCCGCCTTGATGCCAGAAGAAATCCCCCCCATTGAGGCCACGAGGGGCGCCCGCCTGGTGATCTGTGAGGCGCACGCTTGGGGCTGCAGGTACTTCCCTCTGTTCCTCCTACATCAGTCTCCTCCACTTCCAAAGAACTCGACCCCGAGTTCACATCAGAATAAAGGACTCCATCCGCGTGATACTCGTACTTGCGAGGTTGTAGCTTCTTGTCCCTCATAGGAGGAAGCTCATTAGGCAGCTCGCCAGAAAGCAACTCCTGAAACCTCGAAAGACGTTCTTCAATATCTCTCGGCATCCCCGTCTCCACCTTAACATAACCCAACAACCCTTCAATCACTATCGGACAAAGATACTCTGCTTCTTCACTAGTCGCTGTCGGATCTTTATCGTTCTGCATAAGCAACCCGACCGGCTTTCCTTTCTCAACCTTTTCCTCAAAACGCAGTACAGGAGCTATGGCAATCTTATGTTTATCCCAAGTGAACATAAGCACATTATCCCTTCCCCGATACGTAATGTCATGATCATACTGCCAAGGGCGACCAAGCAATATATGACAGATGTCCATATTCAGAATGTCACAAACAACTTCTTCCTTATAATGCTTGACAATGGAAATAGGGACCCTGCAAGTCTGTGATACTCGGAGTTCTGAACCTTTATTCACCCATCCCAAACTATAAGGACTATCATGAGGTTCAGTCGTTAAACCTAGAAATTCAACCAACTTCTGCGAAACAAGATTTTCAGTACACCCATTATCAATAATCATATTACATACCTTGTTCTTAACAGAACAGTGTGCTTGCAGCAGATTCTTCCGTTGGCCCTCGTCCTTGGAAGATAATAACATCGGTTGAAGCACGCATCCAACCCTCTCGCCGGACTCCTCTTCCGCAAACTCAGCGTCTTCATACTCATTATCCTCGGGCTCATCCTCTTCGTACTCATGCAATACTGCAGCAGTCCTCCGGGTGGGGCAAACATTCGATCTGTGGCCATATCCCTGACAACGATAGCACTTATCCCCTGTTGGCTTGGCGTAAGGATTTCCTGCTTTCTGTGCCGGAGCCTTGTTCACTGCGCTACTCTAGCATTGGTCGTACTCTTGGCCTGCGGAGTCGGGTCTTTATCAGTTACTGCTTCAGAACTACCCTGTTGAGGAAAACTGCGAAAAGGGATGAAGTTTTTCGCGCTCGACTTCTCTATAAGCTTAGCCTTTAACGCCAGAGTGGTAGCATCTGTCAGAGTCCACGCCTGATGCAAACCCATCTTCTCTTGGATCGAACCCATTGATGTAACGAGCAATCTTCTGATCTTCGGTCTCCTCAACTCTAACCCGCGCAGTATACCTCTGAAATTTCGTAGTGTACTCATCAACTGTCCTCTTGCCCTGCACACAATTGAGATACAGTTTATATAAAGTCTGCTCATAATCCGCCGGCAAAAACCGTTCCGAGATCAATTGCTTCATACGCCTCCAGGTTTTGATTGGCCCCTTCCCTTGCCGTCGTCTCTGAGCAACAAGTTTCTCCCACCAAACCGCAGCAGTACTCTTCAATCTGATCACCACCATCTTGACCTGTTTGTTCGTAGGCACCTCCATAACCTCGAAGAAACGATCAACGTCATTATGCCAATCCAGGAAATCTTCAATTCCCATGGTTCCATAGAATAATGGAATATCCGCCTTAATCCTATAATCTTGGCGGTGCCGATTACCACCCTGCTCCGATTCATCATCACTATCAACCACATCATCGGAAGTGGAACTAGAATCTTCTTCAGCATTATTCTCGCCCCTCCTAGGGCGTCGGCCCTGTTCAATACCCCTGCCTCTCTCGCCACCACGGTTACGATTAGCACGCTCGTTGGGACCCCGTTGAGCAGCCATAAACGTCCCCATCTGTGTTGTTAACGCATCCACGGCTGTGGATAGCCTCTCGAATTCCTCCCTTGTTACTTGGTCCCCCATAACCAATCAGTGATGAAAAGACAGGTTAAGCCTGCTCTGATACCAACTGACGCATCACGGAAGCCGATAAGTTTCGTGATTAGCGCACTAATCACAAGAACTCTTCAAGCGAAGAATCCTCAAACATAATACTGAAATCCACCAGCAGTAATCTAGAATCCACCAGGAAAAAGAGAAAACTCTTTGAAATTCAATTAATCAAAAGCTAAGTTTAATCCCCCCTAAAAGATGTTTAAATACTTCTTAAAACCCTAAGAAGCAATAATACCCAAATGACCAAAATACCCTAAGTTTTAAAGTCAAAATTCAGCAAAAAGGAAATCAAAATAACGAGATTAGGAAACAATTTCCGCCGTGAAGCGCCCGCCTGAGGCAACACAGTACGACCGCCTGGAGTCCAGTCCCAAGGTTGTTCGTTGATGCTGTCGTGAGGCGTCCGCCTCGGAGAATTCAAGCGCCTGCCTCCACCCCAGTAGCTATTGCCGTGTCTGTTCCACCTTGAGGTCGACTGATCGATGTTACACAACACAATTTGATCACAGCAACAAAACTCTGGCGAAATATAGAGAGAAAACAGTGGGAATCCTTAGATTGCCACCATTTTCTCTCCAATCTTTCCCAAATCTCACTCACTCACAAACACTTCAAATCACTCTCATACATACTCTCATACATACACCAATCCAAGCTCAAATCACCCTTTAGGAGGAGGATTAGAGAGAAAACATAGAGGACTTCATTGTTATCTACTTGTTTTCTCTTTAACCAACTCAAATCATCAACCCTAAACACCCTCAAACACTCTCATATTCAAGCATTAAACACTCTCACATTCAAGCCTTCAAACACAAAACACAAGAAAGATAGGTATAACCTCCCTCTCCTTACCCTAAAATTCATCCATGCATGCATTTTTAAGCTACAAAATGTAGTTTATTCATCTTCTTGCTCTAGATCTAAGAAGATCACCATGGAAGACCATCTCCATGGATGATCTTCTACAAAGATCAAAATTATTTTCAAGTTCTCTTACTTTCTTGCAAAGAAAACTCATTTTCAAAAACCTAAAAACCATTTTCAAGCATCAAATCTCATTTTCAAAGGATAAAAATCCCCTTCCCAAGCAAATGAAATGCTTAGTCCTAATGTACCCCAAGGATGGTTTGGTATAGTTGATTCACCACTAAAATGTCTAGTGATCACTAACCAAAACCTAGGGAAATGGGGACAAGCATGGATGCAAAACCCCCCCCTTAAAATCATATTTTCTCTCTTGGGAAGTTGCTGTCCAGTAGCAATTTTCCCAGACCTCAGTTCATGGTCTAATTTTTTGGACACAGATAAATGTGGAATTTGGTATTGACTACAAAACACTTTTTGTTGCCAACATCCAGATCTTTCCATACATATTTTTACTTTATTTTTTGGGTGAGTAAAACTCCTATTTTCAAATTTTCTTTCAGAGGTTAGTTCATCAGCTTCTGGGAATCCAGATCTCATATCTGAGGTTTCCAGAAGGTTTTGACCCCTCAAATCTTCTCCAAAATGGAAAATTCCTTCGCACAAATCTTATTTAAGGTGTCTAGAACAACTTTCATTCTCTGAGTTTATCCAGATTATGAAGTTTTAAGACCCTTGAATCCATTTCAAAGTCAAGGGTCAACTGCCTTTTTCATTCTGGCAGAATTGCTTTTCAACTCCCAAAAATCTTTTGAGTGCCAAGACTCAACCCAAAAATCATACCAAAAATCTTGGGGATTGTTCAAAGTCTTATAAAGAGTTCCCCATTTTTGTTTTTCTGAGTTTCAACTTATTTTGGCCAAAACACACACACACACACACACACACAAATGATTTTCAGCTTGGAAGACTCGTTTTACGAGGCATTCCGGGTGCACACTAACGTCCTTCCTGACGCGTAACATGACCTCCGAACCTAAATCTCTGATCTCGGGCTTTTTTTCAAAGTTTTGGCCCTTAAAACAAAAATGGCGTGGCGACTCCGTTTTGATTTTCAAAAAAAATCGGGTACATCACAAGCACGGAAGCCGATAAGTTTCGTGATTAGCGCACTAATCACAAGAACTCTTCAAGCGAAGAATCCTCAAACACAATACTGGAATTCACCAGCGATGTCTGAATCCACCAGAAAAAAGAGAAAACTCTTTGAAATTCAATTAATCAAAAGCTAAGTTTAATTTCCCCTAAAAGATGTTTAAATACTTCTTAAAACCCTAAGAAACAATAATAAAACCCTAAGAAACAATAATACCCAAATGACCAAAATACCCTAAGTTTTAAAGTCAAAATTCAGCAAAAAGGAAATCAAAATAACGAGATTAGGAAACAATTTCCGCCGTGAAGCGCCCGCCTGAGGCAACACCGTGCGGCCGCCTGGAGTCCAGTCCCAAGGTTGTTCGTTGATGCTGTCGTGAGGCGTCCGCCTCGGAGAATTCAAGCGCCCGCCTCCACCCCAGTAGCTATTGCCGTGTCTGTTCCACCTTGAGGCGCTCGCTTGGGCGAGGACGAGGCGCCCGCCTTGATGCCAGAAGAAACCCCCCCCCCCCATTGAGGCCACGAGGGGCGCCCGCCTGGTGATCTGTGAGGCGCACGCTTGGGGCTGCAGGTACTTCCCTCTGTTCTTCTTCCGCCCTCTGTTCCTCCTACATCACTTTAGGTGCTAGTATTTGCGACATTAAGGTAATATTGAGGTAATGTTATGAGTAAACTGCTTTTTAGCCCCTCGTACTATCGTTTCAACCTCAATTTGACACTCGTACTATTAAAGCGGCAAATGTATGATGCGTACTATTGTTTTATTAAGCAAATTAATCAATGCTCCTAACGTCAGTTAAGTATTTAATGAAACTGTCAAACTAAGCAACCGTTGGCCAAGTCAATGCATACGTGGCACCTGACTGGACAATTTTAACTCCTTAAAAAAAATTTAAAAAATAAAAAATAAAAAATAAGAACTCTTAAATAAGTTTAACTCCTTAAGAAAAACTTTTAAAAAAAAAAATTAAAAAAAAAAATTTTTTTGAAAAAAACTTTTTTTCCTAATTTTTTTTTTTTAAAACTCCTAAATAATCAGTAATATGGTATTGCCTTAAAAAAAAAAAAACTCTTACTGATTATTTAGGAGTTTTTTTAAAAAAAAAATCTTTAGAAAAAAAGTTTTTTTTAGAAAAAAAAGTTTTTTTTATTATTATTATTTTTTTAAAAAAAAGTTTTTTTTTTTAAACGAGGAAGGAGTTGACCTTCCTAGGTGGGTCCAATCAATAGTTAGAGAAGAGTGGACTTCTGAGGTTTTTGATATGGAGTTACTTAGGGATCAAAATGTTGAAGAGGAAATGGTTCAGTTATTGCAGCTTGCTATTGATTGTTCCGCTCAGTTTCCTGATAAGAGACCTTCAATGTCTGAGGTTTTGAGCCGGATTGAGGAGCTTAGGAGGTCAAGCTTGCGAGAAAATCAGCATCCACAAGCTAATTTTGTCAACGAGACGGATTGAAATCTGCGTATTATAATTGGGTTTTTGAATTCTTTAGCCTGAATTTGCTTTCTTAAATAATTTTAACTCCTTAAAAAAAAAAAATTCTAAAAGGTTTTTTTTCTAATTTTTTTTAAAAAACTCCTAAATAATCAGTAAGAGTTTTTTTTGTTTTTTTATTTTTTTAAGGCAATACCATATTACTGATTATTTAGGAGTTTTTTTTAAAAAAAAATAAAAAAAATTTAGAAAAAAGAGTTTTTTTTAGAAAAAAGTTTTTTTTTTAAAAAAAAGTTTCTTTTAAGGAGTTAAAATTATTTAAGAGTTTTTATTTTTTATTTTTTTAAATTTTTTTTTAAGGAGTTAAAATTGTCCAGTCAGCTGCCACGTATGCATTGACTTGATCAACGGTTGCTTAGTTGGACAGTTTCGTTAAATACTTAACTGACGTTAGGAACATTGGTTAATTTGCTTATGCATTATACATTTGCCGTTTTAATAGTACGAGTGTCAAATTGAGATAGAAACGATAGTAGAAGGGGCTAAAAAACAGTTTACTCGTAATGTTATTGTTGTTGTTGTTTACGAACTATCATTAGGCCCACAGTGAATGTACCTACCTACCAGTTGTTAAACAAGCTATAATTTGACTAGACAGATATTCATTCTGGGCTCTAACTGTACAACCTTAATTACTAAACCCATAGCTCAATAATTATCCATTTAGTGGGACCAAATTCTGCAAGAACCATCAGTAAATCCAATTTGGCTGTGGGCCCACATTAAGGCCAATTATAAAAGTCCTTAACAGTGATCCATTACCAAACAAAGAAAATTTTGAGGCTATGCATTAATAATTTATTTTGTTTAAGCTTGTTTCATAATAATGAAAATAACTTTCGGATTTCTCTTTACTCAAAATATTTTTCAAAAAATGCTTCTTATAAACTTGATATATCAACTTTTATATTTATTATGAGACTATGCATTTAATATTTTTTTTTTGTTTTTGGTATATTACTCGTATATACTTACTCTCACGTTATTTCTATTAAAATTGAATTTTGCACGATTATAAAAAATAATAAATAAATGGATAAATAAGTAGGTTGAAGATATAATTTTTCAAAACAATATCGTTAATGTTAATTTAAGTAGGTTAAAAGTAAATAGTTAAGTGTTTTTTTTTTCAAAATTTACACAATCATTAATAATTCATTAAATATATATAAAATAACTCAAAACACTATTTATCATTTGTTATATTGAAAATAAAACTCTTATTACTTTACTTGGAACATGGCAAAGGAAAGTAAGGCTTTTATTACTTAGAGACAGAGGGAGTATATTTTTTTCCTATCATTTCGTATTCATTTCGAATAAAGTCAAAGAATTGATGCTGTCCAAAAATAATGGATGAACTTAGATTAAGTCCAATGGCGAAAAAGTAGCAAATGGGCCCAAAGCGAGATAAAGCCCAAGAAGAAGATGAAGATAAAGGTAGCCCAAATATGGATCGCAGGAAAATGTGGGGGGAAGTATCCCGCCAGGGTCAATGAAAGGGAGAAGATCAAGGCAGTAATAGCGATATATCGTGAAGATCATGGCGAGATAAGTAAGGCAAGCCGGCGAGATAAGGACGAGAAAGGAGATGCGAGAGACATTATGGTAAGGCGACACTAGCCATGATTTACCTAATCTGGCGAGAGATGGATCCCAGATTGATGCGGTTCACAAGAGGCGGCATATAAATATCTATAAAATGGGACCCATTGAACGGTTATGCATTGGGATCAGTGATCACGTGTTAAGAGTTTACTTTTATAAAGGACCAATGGAGTGGTGACACGTGTAAGGAGGCATGGAACGTGAGGAGGTCATGTGCACGGCACGAGGGAAGGAGTATATATATGAGAAGTATTCTTCATAATCAAGGTACGTTCATTTTTACACACAAAAACACCTTTCCCTCTTTGTTATTATTTACAACCCAAAAGCAAACACTTATCCTCACGCCGGAGGAGCTTACGCGGAGTCGCCCCGCTTAGTTCACGTTTGTGGCCGTGCGGGGCGAAGAAGGAGCCGGAGGTGCTGCCGATTAGACTACTGACGGTGTGTTCTTTGTTGAGGAAAATCCACAGCAACATCAATTGGTTAGTTCTTGGGCCGATTCTCTTCATTGATTGGAGGTTCACGGCTGAGTAGCTGGTAGCAATGGGATTGTTGTTCGTGAGAATTGGAAGGCTAGTTCGTGTTGAGGAAGATTCACTGGGTGTGTTGAGTTTTAGATTGATTTGGTTTATTGTCTGCAATTTGTAAGTCGAAATTCGTTTGTTCTTATTGTTGTTAGAATTGATTGTTGTTCGAAAGATTTTTGTGGGTTGAAATTGTTGGAGATTTTGGTTTTGATTGATTGGTTGGGTGTTAATTTTTTACTTCTGAAGTGTTTGCGTGAGTTGTGGAGGATTTGAGGTTGTTGGTTAAGATTTGTTCAAAGTTTGATTTGATTGTGGGGTTTGGAATTTATTGTTGGTTTTGGATTTTGAAAGTTCATTTGATTTTGATTAGCTTGGGTTTTGGTGTTTTTGGTGATAGTGTGGTGTTGAAGCAATTGTTGAGGTTTTGAAAGTATTTTTGTTGGTGTTGAAAGTTTGTTGCTGGGTTGTTATTTGTTGTTTCTTGAGTTTCTGGGCTAGATCTTCAAATCTTCATAAGATTTGCAGATTTTTGAAGTGTAATTCATCATCTTTAATTACTTGGGTAATAAGGGATGTCAACGCCTGAGAAAGGTATAGTGGGCCAGAAAATTGTGGCGGGAAGGAACCTTATTACACCTATGTCTGGATTTGGGAGTATAGGAATGGGCGGAACGAGAGATACTTCTTCTTCACAGCAAGTTATTCCTGAGGAGAGAGCGGGTTACGGAGACGAGGAGAGCGAGATGTAGTGCCGCCACCGCCGAGAGGAAGAAGTAGAGGATGAGGAGGAAAGTTTGAGGATCCACAACAATCGATTTTGCAATTGTTGGAAAATAACAAGCGGCCGAGGACTCTGAAGAAGAAGCCTACCCCAATCCCGCAGGGTTTGTTAACTGCAACGGTAGAAGGAAATAAGGAATCAAACAAGGAAGTAATCGTGGTGAATGATGATGAGCGGCAGAAAGAAGCCGAGCCTGAAAAAATAAAGGAGACCGAAGCAAGACTTGATGGGCCGCAAAAGCGAAAGGCGGGAGAGTACATGGAGAACGGGAAGAAAATTAGGGTGTACCATTGGTCGCACACTTCACAAGTATCGTCGTTTTATTGTGAAAATGAGGAAGAAGATACCGCTGCAAATGAAGAAGGGTTTGGGGAGCAAGAGTTGAAGGTTTCAAAGGAAAGCGAGAAATTCAGACAGATGGAAAAAGGAAAGGGCGTAGGAGTAAGTCGCTTCGGGGAAGAAGACGGAATAACAAAGCAGATGGCTGAAATGACAAAGAGGTTGGCAGAATTAGAAAAAGGTGGTACAATCGATGGCGAGAAAGATTCATTCGTCGCCCCATTTGCCAAATACATTCAAGAGTCTGAGCCTGCTCCGGAGTTTCGTTTGCCAACATTGTCTAAATATGCGGGAGTCACCACGGCTAGAACTCATGTCGCAGGCTTTGAAGTTACTATGGCGATACTAACCAAAGATGATGCATTAATATGTAAAACTTTTGCTAGCACTTTAGAGCTTCAAGCGTTGGAATGGTTCACACAGCAACCTGCTAACTCTATTGTGGGGTATCAAGATTTTAAACGAAAGTTTTTGTCAAGATTTGGGGCCGTAGGAACTCAGCCTGTAGTATTGCAGGAATTAATGGGAATCAAACAAAAAATGGGAGAGGGTTTGATAACTTACACCAACAGGTTCTTGCTGATTGCCAACCTAATTTTCGATATAGAGCCCAAGTACGCGATAATGATGTATATGTCGGGCCTGGTATCAGAAGCATTTAAAAGAGAGCTGAGGATGAGACTACCCACAACTTTAAGTGAGTTGCATGAGCGAGTTAAGGCGTACTGCGGGGGTGAAGATGTTGAGGAAGGAATGTCTGGCTCAGCAAGGAAGAATGTGAAAGACAGAGTTAAGTATATCAAGGAGGATAATGCAGCTCGCGGCAGGGGGCGAGGAAATCAGAATGGAGGAAGAGGTGGAGGCCGCGCTAGCGGTCGCGACAGCGGAAGAATTATTAGATTCACAAGGTTGAATGCAAGGCCAAGCGAGATATTGAGGGCGGTGGAGTTGCCAGCGGCTTTTGAAATGACAGACAGAGGAAGAAGAAACTTGAACCAATATTGTAACTATCACGGAGATAGAGGGCACGAGACTGATGAGTGCTACAACTTGAAAAAGGTGATCCAAGGTAAAATTGATCGGGGGGAGTTGCAGGAATATGTTTGGCAGGAACAGAATGGGGCGACTCAAGGAGGAAATGGCGAGAGGAACGAGATACTGGTAATTCATGAGCCAGCTAGTATCACCTGTCTAAGTAATCAGATCATGTCACTATCTCACACCTGCCATATTCCCGCATATCCTCCAAGTGAAGAAAGGATTATTAGCTTCTTAAGGCGAGAGTTAGCTTTAACGCCTAGCCATGGATGTCAACCCGTAGTGATTACAATTGCTCCAGGAAACAATATACTACACAGAGTGCTGGTGGACTCAGGAGCAAGCCGCAACATCTTATACTACGAAGCTTTTAAGAAAATGAAGTATACGGAAGCTAATTTAGTGCCGTATAAAGGATTTTTGGAGGGGTTCATGAATCATACAGTACGGGTCAAAGGAACGATTTCACTGGCGGTAGAGATAGGAGAGGACGAAAAGGCGAGAACCCGAATGGTGAATTCATGGTGATAGACCTGGTGTCACCATATAATGCCATCGTGGGAATTCCCTTTATGTAAACTTTCTAAATGGTTGTGTCCATCCCGCATCAAAGAGTCAAATTCCCCACGCCAAAAGGAATAGCTTGTCTAAAGAGTGAAGTCAAAGAAGTAATTCAGAAGAAGATCGAGATACAAACCGCAGCTAGGGCGAGTTCTAGTTCGCTTTCATCAGCTTTAGCAATTCAGGATGCAAAAGTCAATGTGGTCACCAACATAGAAGGGGAAAGGCTGCGAGAAATAAGTAATATATGGAACATTGATGAAGAGGTGGTTGAAGAAAGATTTGAAGTAAGTTTGGGGAACCAGGGAGCAATTCAGGACAGAATGAAAGGATCAAGATTGGTTAAGTTTGTTAAGATGAAAGAGCCAGAAATTGAGGAAATATTTGAATTTGAGGATGAAAAGTATGAGAAAATGGAGACTGAAGCAATGGAAGTTCTACTACAAGACGGCGGCAATTGGAGTAAAAGCGACATTGAGAAGGAAAAGGAGTATGATGATGGAAAAAAGGAAAGTGGAATGTGTGATGATGTGTGAATGTATCGAAGATTTTCCCATTTTTTGTTTAAAAAAAATCAACGAAAACGGAGTCGCCACGCCATTTTAATTTTGAGGGCCAAAACTTTGAAAAAAGCCCGAGATCAGAGATTTAGGTTCGGAGGTCATGTTACACGCCGGGAAGGACGTTAGTGTGCACCCGAAATGCCTCGTAAAACGAGTCTTCCAAGCTGAAAATCATTTGTGTGTGTGTGTGTGTGTGTGTTTTGGCCAAAATAAGTTGAAACTCAGAAAAGTAAAAATTGGGATATCTTTTTAAGACTTTAAACTGATCCCATGATTTTTTGGAAGATTTTTGGATTGAGATTTGGTACTCAAAAGACCTTTTGAAGTTGAGAGCCATTTCTGCCAGAATGAAAAAGGCAGTGGACCTTT
Organism: Adenophora triphylla var. japonica; assembly: GCA_022495995.1. Lineage (NCBI taxonomy): Eukaryota > Viridiplantae > Streptophyta > Magnoliopsida > Asterales > Campanulaceae > Adenophora > Adenophora triphylla. The sequence goes on along the minus strand of JAFEMH010004046.1, from coordinate 16,846 downwards.
GATTTTGAAATGGATTCAAGGGTCTTAAAACTTCATAATCTGGATAAACTCAGAGAATGAAAGTTGTTCTAGACACCTTAAATAAGATTTGTACGAAGGAATTTTCCATTTTGGAGAAGATTTGAGGGGTCAAAACCTTCTGGAAACCTCAGATATGAGATCTGGATTCCCAGAAGCTGATGAACTAGCCTCTGAAAGAAAATTTGAAAAGAGGAGTTTTACTCACCCAAAAAATAAAGTAAAAATATGTCTGGAAATCTATGGATGTTGGCTACAAAAAAGTTTTTTGTAGTCAACACCAAATTCCAAGTTCATCTGTGTCCAAAAATTAAGATAATGGACTGAGGTCTGGGAAAATTGCTACTGGACAGCAACTTCCCAAGAAGGAGAATATGATTTTAAGGGGGGGTTTTGCATCCATGCTTGTCCCCATTTCCCTAGGTTTTGGTTAGTGATCACTAGACATTTTAGTGGTGAATCAACTATACCAAACCATCCTTGGGGTACATTAGGACTAAGCATTTCATTTGCTTGGGGAGGGGGATTTTACCCTTTGAAAATGAGATTTTATGCTTGAAAATGGTTTTTAGGGTTTTGAAAATGAGTTTTCTTTGCAAGAAAGTAAGATAACTTGAAAATAATTTTGATCTTTGTAGAAGATCATCCATGGAGATGGTCTTCCATGGTGATCTTCTTAGATCTAAAGCAAGAAGATGAAGGAACTACATTTTGTAGTTTGAAGATGCATGCATGGTTGAGATTTAGGGTTAGGAGAAGGAGGGTTTACCAATCTTCCTTGTGTTCTTGAGTGTTTGGCTTGAGTGTATGAGTGTTTAGGGCTTTAATATGAGAGTGAGTGGATGAGTATGAATTGGGAAAGATTGGAGAGAAAATGGTGACAATTCAAGTGAATTCTCACTGTTTTCTCTCTATATTTCGCCAGAGGTTCGGTGCAAAATGTGTTGTTCCTTCATTTTTGTGACTGGAGGGCTCAATTTATAGCCCTCTGGAAATTGCAATCCCATCCGCGCGGACAGGAACCCTCAGCGTGCACTGTTCATTAAATGCAGCTCCAGCTTTGGACAAGAGGAATAATCTTTTTGAAATTTCAAAGGGTAAATTACAAATAAGGGCCCAAAGTTTGTACCCCGTTCGCAGGATGGGGTCTGATGTTCTAAATTTGGTAATTAAGGGTCTAAAGTTACCAAATGTTGGCAATTGAGGGTTTTTTTGACGGAATCGTCAATTTTTGGGTTAAATGCCCATGTGCGTGTCACGTGCCACTTATACGAGGATATTTTGGTCAAATTCCATGGCGTCAAATTCAAAAACAAATCCCTTAAAATCCCAAAATTCCCTTCCGTTAAAACCATGGATTTTTCTTCAATTGAGCAGCGCATCACCATGAATAAGATTTGCAGGTGTGGGAAGATAGCTCGCATTGTTACATCGTGGACGGACAAGAATCCCGGCCGAAGATTTCTTCAATGTGCAAGCGTGAAGGTAAAGTATTTTGTTCTTGAACCCTAATAATCTCTAAAAAAAATTCTTGGGTTTTATGAATCCTTATACAGATTTGCAAAATTTTCGTTAAATTTCTTCCACTTTATGAATCCTTATACCTTGTAAACTCTTTTGCAGGGTGAAAATTGTGGTTACTTTGCTTGGCTTGACCCTGAAATGTGTGGAAGGTCTATGGTGGTCATACCCGGATTACTAAGAAAGAGGAACGTCATGGAACAAGAAATTGGAAGGCTCAAAAGAAGGGAAAAATTATTGGTGATTTTATTAATTTTGTCATGGGTGTTTTACTTTATGTTTGGCTGAACAATTGAAGTTGTAGTTTTATTGTAGTTTGGTTTGGGTTGTATCAGCTTATGATGAAGGTTTTGAAATTGTAGTGTTATTGTAGTTTGGTTAGGGTTGTATTGGCTTATGATGAAGCTGTAACATGAATTGTTTATGAAATGAATCATTTGGTGAAAAAATACATGTTTGAATCATTTGGTGAAAAAAATACATGTTTGAATCATTTGATGAACAAATACATGTTTGAATCATTTGGTGAACAAATACATGTTTGAATCAAATAATGTAACACATAAATCTTTAAAACCACTTAATCAAGATAAATAACACATCAACCATTCAACAAATTTGTCCAAAAGATGATGTTCCAAATCCAAAATACAAGTCAAGGCCTAATATACTCCACAAGTTAGTTTCAAGTACCTTATGTCACATGCATCATACTAACATATGTCCAAAAAAGTTTTCAACAAGGCTATTCAAAAGAGAATCAAATCTGCCATATGATTTTGTTGTCCAAAAAAGAATCAAAACAAAAGCTGGTGGTGCTTGTTCACTTCTTCTTTTTCCCTGGTGCATTAGATGTTGCACAAATCTTCTTTGTGACCTCCTTGAGATTCTTCCTGGGAACAAACAACTTGCCACCCACCTCAATATGGCCTTGTGAATTACTTGATGTCCCAATGTTACTACTTCTTCCTTGTTCACCACTAACTAAAATGCTATTAAATCTGGGATCAGTACCTCTATTCTGGTATGAACTTTGCATAACACCAGGTGGAGGCTGAGACAAGGAGGCATTGGATGAAAGAGATTGTTGAGAACACATTGGTGGTGGTTGGGACATGGTAGTAGGAGCTGCAATTTCATCATCTTCTACCAAGTCAATGACTCCTTCCACCTTTTTGAACTTAAACCTACTCCTCAGTCTGTTAGATATTGGAAGCCGTATGAGTCCTGATGATGCTTCCTGTCTTGCCTTCTTTGCTCCTTGTTTTGATGTAGTTGGTGATGATGGAAGCCTTTTCTTCCCTTTTTCACTTGATGCTTCCTCTATTGCCTTTCTTTTTGTCTCCTTCACTGCTTTGGATTGTGGTGGTGCTTGTGGTGGTGCTTTTGTTCCTTGTGGTGGTTCTTGTGGTGGTGCTTGTGGTGGTGCTTGTGGTGGTGCTTGTGGTGGTTGAGTAGGAACCTGAAACAAGGGTTCACAAGAAAGAGGGAGTAAGTAATAATGTCAAATAAAATGAGTGTATTAGCTTTAAACACTCACATGTACATTGGATTGTGCTTCTTTTGTTCCTTGTGGTGGTGCTTGTGGTGGTGTTTGTGGTGGTTGAGTAGGAACCTGAAACAGAGTTCACAACAAAATCATATGGCAGGTAAGTATTAATGTCAAATTTCATTTATTAGAAAATGGACTCACATGTACATTGGATTGTGGTGGTGCTTGTGGTGGTTGGTTTTCTTCTTTCTTTTTCACTGGACAACCCCTTTTGTTGTGGCCAGCACCCTTGCAAAGGCTGCATCTCATGACTTTGTTATACCCTTTCTTACTTAGCTTTTGAGTAGCCTGCTCAGGTATCTCTTCTCCTTGTGGTGGTGCTTGCAGCTGTGGTACAGGTCCTTGTGCCCCCTCTTCACCTCCTTCTCCTTGTTGTAATCCTTGATTAGTCTTCCTCCTAGCCTTCTTAGGCCTACCAGGCTGAACCCTTCTATTTGGTGATGGAAAAACAGGGGGTAATCCAGTGCTAGGCCACATTTGTGGATCATCCATGGGATTAATAAGAAAAGAGTACACCTTCAAGTAAGTACCAACTCTGTAACAAGGGTCTACATAGTTCTCAGCCTCTTCTTCCTTCAAGAACATGCAAGATATGGCATGATTGCAAGGTATGCCTGATAAATCCCATTTTCTGCATGTGCAACTCATTTGCCTCAAATTAACTGAGTACTGACTCCCGCTGATACATGTGACTTGAAATTTTCCCCTACCAGCTGATGTTGGAATACAATCACTGACCCTTTTCTTCCTTTTTTCCAACTCCTTGTGGATCTTTGGACACAATCTAAGCCCCTTCCATTTATTTGTTGCTGCTTGTCGATTCTCCTCTAATCTGGCCATTAGCATATTCCGAATTGTCTCAAGACAAGCAAGAATAGGTTTGTCTCTAGCTTCAAGTATGAAGCTATTGAAGCTCTCAGCTAGGTTATTCAAGAGAATGTCACACTTAGTGTTGGTTTTGAAATGAGACCTAGACCAATGGTTTGGAGGTTTATCAGAAAACCAATTGAAACAATCCATGTTATAGGCTGCAATCTCATCCATAATCAACTTAAACCTTCTTTCAGTTGTTGCACAAGCTGCATTCCACAATTGGTCTCTGTAAACTAAGCCTCTGAACCCTGCAGTCCTCATGTTGGCTAACATGTGCATGACACAAAATCTATGTTCTGCATTAGGCATTATAGAACTCACTGCATCTATCAGTCCCTTTTGCTTGTCAGACATGACAACATACTCACTATCATCTAATATTTCCAAATCATCAACCATTAACCTAATGAACCAATTCCATGTGTCTTTGGTTTCAGATTCAACAATGGCATAAGCAAAAGGATACCAATTGTTGTTAGGATCAATCCCACATGCTGCTAACAACTGTCCTCCATGTTCTCCCTTTAAAAAACAACCATCCAAACAAATAACCTTCCTACAACATTTAAAACCCATTTTCAGTCCACCCAAACAAACATAGAACCTTTGGAAAATGTGGTTACTTTCCTGATTAACACCAGCATCCTGTTCTGTACACATTATGACTGTACTCCCTGGATTTCTAACCCTAAGCTCTTGAGCATAATCCCATAACTTAGCATATTGGTCAACCACACTCCCTTCAATTATCTCAAAAGCCTTCTTCTTGGCTCTATATGATTGCCACAGTGAAATATTCTTACTATACTTATTGAAAATGGAATTCTTAAAAGCCTTCGCAGGTTGTGTTGGATTGGCCCTCCAATCATTCACATGATTCTTTGCTAACCAAGCAGGAGTCAGAAAACGAGAATGGTAATGTACAGGGCATGTGTGGTTAGTGTTAAGAGTTTTAATGACAAGGTTTGTATCCCCTTGGCATGTAGAGGCATACAATAACCAGGGACATGGATTCTCGCACTTGGCTCTAACCCTAGTTGTACCATTCTTCACAATCTTAATTTGTCTTCCCTCAGAAATTGAATGCTTTTTAATTGCAGCCTTCAACACCTTATGATCTGCAAATTCCATCTTCAATTCAAACTGAGGATTCTCCATGTCAGTCTTGGCATTAAACACTCTCCCAACATCTCTATTTACTTGTTTGTCATCATCACTTTCATAATCTTTCAACCCATCATCTGAATCATACTCAGGAGCAACATTTTTACCCTTTACTCCTGCACCATATGACCAATCAACCATCTTTCCTTTATCTTTTGCAGTAGACCAGAACTTACTGTTTTCCTGACTCTTATTAACCTCAACCTCATAATTCATATCACCATCAGCTTCATCATACTCACTATCATGGAGATTTTCAAGTTCAGGATCATCACAAGCTTCATCAAATAAGTCATTAACATTGGAATTGGCATCAACAGACCCCCCATTATTTCCATCAACTGAATGTAGATTACTAAAAGTAAACATCGATTCAATATCACATGCTTCACAGAAACAAGTCATCAATAGACCCCCCAGTATTCCCATTATTTCCATCAACCCCTGTCTCCTTATCTAATTCCACATATAACTCTGCAATCCTTTTACTATTATGAATGAACATAGCTATATCACATGCCTCATTATCATTCCTGACAATTCTAAAGTTATTAACAACCCCTGTCTCCTTATCTGATTCCACATATAATTTTTGGAACATTGTGTAATTTTCAGTATTAATCCCAGCCTCCTTCACCATTAGCTTAAGCTCTAACATGGACATGCAGTCATCCTCAAGGTAATCAAACCAAGTCACATTCCCCCCCCTATAAACTGAAATAGGGCCATCTATAAAGTGACCCCCATGATGAAGCTTAATGGTAAAAAATTGTGGTGATTCTGCACACAATAAACAATAAACACCAACAAAGTCCATATAAGATTTTAAAAACTACAACACTATGCAATAAACCCTAAATCAATTATATAGAGAGTATCATTTTCCACGGTCAAAAAGAACAGATTTTTGAAAAGGGTAAATTACAAATAAGGGCCCAAAGTTTGCACCCCGTTCGCAGGATGGGGTCTGATGTTCTAAATTTGGTAATTAAGGGTCTAAAGTTACCAAATGTTGGCAATTGAGGGTTTTTTTGACGGAATCGTCAATTTTTGGGTTAAATGCCCATGTGCGTGTCACGTGCCACTTATACGAGGATATTTTGGTCAAATTCCATGGGCTTTTGGTAATTTCGCAGGTGGCTATATGAAATTTGTAAATGATCCGATCAAAACATGAACGTAAAATGGAGGGTTTTCTTCTTTGATATGAACAGTTGAAGAAAGAGGGGAGTTGGAGAGTCAAAAGGAGAAATCAAAGAAGAAATCGAAGAAGAAATCAAAGGTGAAATCAAAGAAGAAATCGAATGATACAAGATGACATGGTCGAAACGAAAAATGAAGGGTTGCATAGGCCATGCTACACCAGTTTATGGTATGTTTACAATATTTGATTTTCAAAAATCTGTTCTTTTTGACCGTGGAAAATGATACTCTCTATATAATTGATTTAGGGTTTATTGCATAGTGTTGTAGTTTTTAAAATCTTATATGGACTTTGTTGGTGTTTATTGTTTATTGTGTGCAGAATCACCACAATTTTTTACCATTAAGCTTCATCATGGGGGTCACTTTATAGATGGCCCTATTTCAGTTTATAGGGGGGGGAATGTGACTTGGTTTGATTACCTTGAGGATGACTGCATGTCCATGTTAGAGCTTAAGCTAATGGTGAAGGAGGCTGGGATTAATACTGAAAATTACACAATGTTCCAAAAATTATATGTGGAATCAGATAAGGAGACAGGGGTTGTTAATAACTTTAGAATTGTCAGGAATGATAATGAGGCATGTGATATAGCTATGTTCATTCATAATAGTAAAAGGATTGCAGAGTTATATGTGGAATTAGATAAGGAGACAGGGGTTGATGGAAATAATGGGAATACTGGGGGGTCTGTTGATGACTTGTTTGCTGAAGCATGTGATATTGAATCGATGTTTACTTTTAGTAATCTACATTCAGTTGATGGAAATAATGGGGGGTCTGTTGATGCCAATTCCAATGTTAATGACTTATTTGATGAAGCTTGTGATGATCCTGAACTTGAAAATCTCCATGATAGTGAGTATGATGAAGCTGATGGTGATATGAATTATGAGGTTGAGGTTAATAAGAGTCAGGAAAACAGTAAGTTCTGGTCTACTGCAAAAGATAAAGGAAAGATGGTTGATTGGTCATATGGTGCAGGAGTAAAGGGTAAAAATGTTGCTCCTGAGTATGATTCAGATGATGGGTTGAAAGATTATGAAAGTGATGATGACAAACAAGTAAATAGAGATGTTGGGAGAGTGTTTAATGCCAAGACTGACATGGAGAATCCTCAGTTTGAATTGAAGATGGAATTTGCAGATCATAAGGTGTTGAAGGCTGCAATTAAAAAGCATTCAATTTACGAGGAAGACAAATTAAGATTGTGAAGAATGGTACAACTAGGGTTAGAGCCAAGTGCGAGAATCCATGTCCCCTGGTTATTGTATGCCTCTACATGCGAGGGATACAAACCTTGTCATTAAAACTCTTAACACTAACCACACATGCCCTGTACATTACCATTCTCGTTTTCTGACTCCTGCTTGGTTAGCAAAGAATCATGTGAATGATTGGAGGGCCAATCCAACACAACCTGCGAAGGCTTTTAAGAATTCCATTTTCAATAAGTATAGTAAGAATATTTCACTGTGGCAATCATATAGAGCCAAGAAGAAGGCTTTTGAGATAATTGAAGGGAGTGTGGTTGACCAATATGCTAAGTTATGGGATTATGCTCAAGAGCTTAGGGTTAGAAATCCAGGGAGTACAGTCATAATGTGTACAGAACAGGATGCTGGTGTTAATCAGGAAAGTAACCACATTTTCCAAAGGTTCTATGTTTGTTTGGGTGGACTGAAAATGGGTTTTAAATGTTGTAGGAAGGTTTTTTGTTTGGATGGTTGTTTTTTAAAGGGAGAACATGGAGGACAGTTGTTAGCAGCATGTGGGATTGATCCTAACAACAATTGGTATCCTTTGCTTATGCCATTGTTGAATCTGAAACCAAAGACACATGGAATTGGTTCATTAGGTTAATGGTTGATGATTTGGAAATATTAGATGATAGTGAGTATGTTGTCATGTCTGACAAGCAAAAGGGACTGATAGATGCAGTGAGTTCTATAATGCCTAATGCAGAACATAGATTTTGTGTCATGCACATGTTAGCCAACATGAGGACTGCAGGGTTCAGAGGCTTAGTTTACAGAGACCAATTGTGGAATGCAGCTTGTGCAACAACTGAAAGAAGGTTTAAGTTGATTATGGATGAGATTGCAGCCTATAACATGGATTGTTTCAATTGGTTTTCTGATAAACCTCCAAACCATTGGTCTAGGTCTCATTTCAAAACCAACACTAAGTGTGACATTCTCTTGAATAACCTAGCTGAGAGCTTCAATAGCTTCATACTTGAAGCTAGAGACAAACCTATTCTTGCTTGTCTTGAGACAATTCGGAATATGCTAATGGCCAGATTAGAGGAGAATCGACAAGCAGCAACAAATAAATGGAAGGGGCTTAGATTGTGTCCAAAGATCCACAAGGAGTTGGAAAAAAGGAAGAAAAGGGTCAGTGATTGTATTCCAACATCAGCTGGTGGGGGAAAATTTCAAGTCACATGTATCGGCGGGAGTCGGTACTCGGTTAATTTGAAACAAATGAGTTGCACGTGCGAGAAAATGGGATTTATCGGGCATACCTTGCAATCATGCCATATCTTGCATGTTCTTGAAGGAAGAAGAATTTGAGAACTATGTAGACCCTTGTTCTGAGTTGGTACTTACTTGAAGGTGTACTCTTTTCTTATTAATCCCATGGATGATCCACAAATGTGGCCTATGTGGATTACCCCTGTTTTTCCATCACGAAATAGAAGGGTTCGGCTGGTAGGCCTAAGAAGGCTAGGAGGAAGACTAATCAAGGATTACAACAAGGAGAAGGAGGTGAAGAGGGGGCACAAGGACCTGTACCACGCAAGCACCACCACAAGGAGAAGAGATACGGCGAGGCTACTCAAAAGCTAAGTAAGAAAGGGTATAACAAAGTCATGAGATGCGGCCTTTGCGAGGGTGCCGGCCACACAACAAAAGGGGTTGTCCAGTGAAAAAGAAAGAAGAAAACCAACCACCACAAGCACCACCACAATCCAATGTACATGTGAGTCCATTTTCTAATAAATGAAATTTGACATTAATACTTACCTGCCATATGATTTTGTTGTGAACTCTGTTTCAGGTTCCTACTCAACCACCACAAACACCACCACAAGCACCACCACAAGGAACAAAAGAAGCACAATCCAATGTACATGTGAGTGTTTAAAGCTAATACACTCATTTTATTTGACATTATTACTTACTCCCTCTTTCTTGTGAACCCTTGTTTCAGGTTCCTACTCAACCACCACAAGCACCACCACAAGCACCACCACAAGCACCACCACAAGAACCACCACAAGGAACAAAAGCACCACCACAAGCACCACCACAATCCAAAGCAGTGAAGGAGACAAAAAGAAAGGCAATAGAGGAAGCATCAAGTGAAAAAGGGAAGAAAAGGCTTCCATCATCACCAACTACATCAAAACAAGGAGCAAAGAAGGCAAGACAGGAAGCATCATCAGGACTCATACGGCTTCCAATATCTAACAGACTGAGGAGTAGGTTTAAGTTCAAAAAGGTGGAAGGAGTCATTGACTTGGTAGAAGATGATGAAATTGCAGCTCCTACTACCATGTCCCAACCACCACCAATGTGTTCTCAACAATCTCTTTCATCCAATGCCTCCTTGTCTCAGCCTCCACCTGGTGTTATGCAAAGTTCATACCAGAATAGAGGTACTGATCCCAGATTTAATAGCATTTTAGTTAGTGGTGAACAAGGAAGAAGTAGTAACATTGGGACATCAAGTAATTCACAAGGCCATATTGAGGTGGGTGGCAAGTTGTTTGTTCCCAGGAAGAATCTCAAGGAGGTCACAAAGAAGATTTGTGCAACATCTAATGCACCAGGGAAAAAGAAGAAGTGAACAAGCACCACCAGCTTTTGTTTTGATTCTTTTTTGGACAACAAAATCATATGGCAGATTTGATTCTCTTTTGAATAGCCTTGTTGAAAACTTTTTTGGACATATGTTAGTATGATGCATGTGACATAAGGTACTTGAAACTAACTTGTGGAGTATATTAGGCCTTGACTTGTATTTTGGATTTGGAACATCATCTTTTGGACAAATATGTTGAATGGTTGATGTGTTATTTATCTTGATTAAGTGGTTTTAAAGATTTATGTGTTACATTATTTGATTCAAACATGTATTTGTTCACCAAATGATTCAAACATGTATTTGTTCATCAAATGATTCAAACATGTATTTTTTTCACCAAATGATTCAAACATGTATTTTTTCACCAAATGATTCATTTCATAAACAATTCATGTTACAGCTTCATCATAAGCCAATACAACCCTAACCAAACTACAATAACACTACAATTTCAAAACCTTCATCATAAGCTGATACAACCCAAACCAAACTACAATAAAACTACAACTTCAATTGTTCAGCCAAACATAAAGTAAAACACCCATGACAAAATTAATAAAATCACCAACAATTTTTCCCTTCTTTTGAGCCTTCCAATTTCTTGTTCCATGACGTTCCTCTTTCTTAGTAATCCGGGTATGACCACCATAGACCTTCCACACATTTCAGGGTCAAGCCAAGCAAAGTAACCACAATTTTCACCCTGCAAAAGAGTTTACAAGGTATAAGGATTCATAAAGTGGAAGAAATTTAACGAAAATTTTGCAAATCTGTATAAGGATTCATAAAACCCAAGAATTTTTTTTAGAGATTATTAGGGTTCAAGAACAAAATACTTTACCTTCACGCTTGCACATTGAAGAAATCTTCGGCCGGGATTCTTGTCCGTCCACGATGTAACAATGCGAGCTATCTTCCCACACCTGCAAATCTTATTCATGGTGATGCGCTGCTCAATTGAAGAAAAATCCATGGTTTTAACGGAAGGGAATTTTGGGATTTTAAGGGATTTGTTTTTGAATTTGACGCCATGGAATTTGACCAAAATATCCTCGTATAAGTGGCACGTGACACGCACATGGGCATTTAACCCAAAAATTGACGATTCCGTCAAAAAAACCCTCAATTGCCAACATTTGGTAACTTTAGACCCTTAATTACCAAATTTAGAACATCAGACCCCATCCTGCGAACGGGGTACAAACTTTGGGCCCTTATTTGTAATTTACCCTTTTGAAAATCAAATATTGTAAACATACCATAAACTGGTGTAGCATGGCCTATGCAACCCTTCATTTTTCGTTTCGACCATGTCATCTTGTATCATTCGATTTCTTCTTTGATTTCACCTTTGATTTCTTCTTCGATTTCTTCTTTGATTTCTCCTTTTGACTCTCCAACTCCCCTCTTTCTTCAACTGTTCATATCAAAGAAGAAAACCCTCCATTTTACGTTCATGTTTTGATCGGATCATTTACAGCCTCATATAGCCACCTGCGAAATTACCAAAAGCCCATGGAATTTGACCAAAATATCCTCGTATAAGTGGCACGTGACACGCACATGGGCATTTAACCCAAAAATTGACGATTCCGTCAAAAAAACCCTCAATTGCCAACATTTGGTAACTTTAGACCCTTAATTACCAAATTTAGAACATCAGACCCCATCCTGTGAACGGGGTGCAAACTTTGGGCCCTTATTTGTAATTTACCCAATTTCAAATTAACAGCCAGTTTTGTGTTTCCAGCCATTGCTATTTGTGGTTTTATTCCTTTTGTTTTGCTTTTTGAGATTCTTTTTGAGGTTTAACCTTAAATAACAATGCCCATTTTACCCTCACTTTGTTAGAAAGGTTAGGATTGTTAGGAATTGTTAGAAATGTTATAACTTTCGTTAATTTTCTAACGAAAATTCTAACAAGCTCAAATTGGAGCACTTACGCAGCCCCTCCGGCGACGGCGCTTTGCCGAAGGAAGCGGGGTCGTCGATAAGAGTAAGGCTCCATATTTGGCGGATGATCGAAAGTGATCAGGGTGGTGAACCTAGCGATAGGCTTACCTACGTATCCCGAATGGGAATCAAGCCGATCGTAGTTCGGGTCTTGACCTCGGAGATAATGGCGTTTTAGGTGCCTCGAACCCGATGAGCGAGTTCTACAAGCCGTTGCCTTGGAAAGAAACTGGCTGGGATAAGAGATGACCATCTTCTGCCGATGGGTATCCGCCCGCTGAGGATAGGAATGATCATTTTTGGTCTCGCTGGGATGATGATTGCGATTTATCGCTTTCCTAGTGATAGCGTCTTAGGTGCCTCAAACCTTGGAGATGGCGTTTTAGGTGCCTCGAACCTTGAGATGGCGTTTAGGTGCCTCGAACCTTGATGATGATGGCCTTTTAGGTGCCTCGAACCTTGGAGATGGCGTTTTAGGTGCCTCGAACCCTGGGTGATGATGGCTTTTTAGGTGCCTCGGTCCTTAATGATGATGGCTTTTTAGGCGCCTCGGACCTTAATTTGGAATGGCCTTTCGGTGGACCTCGTGGCCGAAGGAGAAAGACTGTTGGCCTGGTTTGGTCGGATTCCTAATGATAGGCTACCTACGTATCCCTAGTGGGAATCAAGCTCCTTTCGTAGTTCGAGTCTTACTCGAGATTTCGTTGGCTTTTGGGATTCCAAGTTAATTTTCTTGGGGATTTCGTTAGCCTTGCTTGGGAAGAAAATCAGACGTATTCGTCTGGGAAATCGGTCTTACGTTTGACTGCCGGGAAAGATTTTGATAAAAGATACGGGATCTCGTTATCTTTCTCAGAGAGATCGGTCTTACGTTTGACTGCCGGGGAATGATTTTGATGAAAGATACGGGATCTCGTTATCTTTCTCGGGCACTTTCGGCCTTATGTTTGATCGCCGGGAATGATTTTGATGAAAGATACGGATCCGTTATCTTTCTGGCACTCCTAGCCTTACGTTTGACCGGGGGAATGATTTTGATGAAAGATACGGATCCGTTATCTTTCTCGGGCACTCGGTCTTACGTTTCTTTGCCCAGGGGATGATTTTGATGAAAGATACGGGATCTCGTTATCTTTCTCGGGCACTCGATCTTACGTTCGATCGCGCCGGGGAATGATTTTGATGAAAGATACGGGATCCGTTATCTTTCTCGGGGCACTCGGTCTTACGTTTGACTGCCGGGGAATGATTTTGATGAAAGATACGGGATTCGTTATCTTTCTCGGGGCACTCGGTCTTACGTTTGACTGCCGGGGAGGATTTTGATGAAAGATACGGGATCTCGTTATCTTTCTCGGGGCACTCGGTCTTACGTTTGACTGCCGGGGAATGATTTTGATGAAAGATACGGGATCCGTTATCTTTCTCGGGGAGATCGATCTTACGTTTGACTGCCGAAAATGATTTTCTTGACAAGGGGCTGACTTTGGTTAACTTTGGTTAACTCTGTCAAGATCGGGAGGCCGGATTGCGCAGTCACGGGAATTTTAAAGGGGCAAAAGGGTCATTTTGACCCCGACAATCCTATCCGTCAAGGAGAGGACCCGAAAATCGTGGGTATTAATTAGGGCCAACGCCCCTTTTCTTCTTCCCCCCATCTCAGTTTTTGAAATGACGCAGATTTGAGAGAGAGAAAAAACCGAGGAGAAGCCATCATTAAGGCCAAGAAAAGCTTTCCAAAAATCTTCCGATTTCTTCGATTTTTTGAGCAATGGAACACGGGAAGGCGTTTCAAGGCCAAGCACGTGGCCCTATGGCTGAGATCGACGATTGGAACTCGTCCGGATGAGGGAGGGCATTACAATCTTTTCGCAATCGATCAGCGTGAGAGAGCCTCTACCCCGATGCTCGGGCAAATTTAATCGGGCATCGGATTCGAATCTCCGAACGGTATACTTTGAAACCCTTTTATCCCTTTGTTGATTTCTTTGTTTGAAATTTGAATTTTAGGTGATTTTTGAAATTTTTTTTTTTGAAATTGAATATCGATGTTCATTGTCTTTTGAATCTTGATGATTATTGTGAGTAACTCCAAAATGTGCATTTTGCTTGGGAAAAGAATTGACATTTTCGCCATTTTTTTTTAAATTTGAAAATTCGTATGTGAAAATTCGAAAAATTGTGATTGATTTTTTTTTGAAATTGAATATTGCATGTCAATTGACTGATGATGATTTTTTTTTTTTTTGAAATTCGAATATTGGATATTGATGAATGATGCCACGCATGTATTTTGTTTGGGAAAGAATGGGCATTTTGCCAATATGAGATGTATGTATGTTTAGGATTTTTTTTTGAAAAGTGGGATCGGATTTTTCCTCCCGTTGCATGTAAGATGGATGATATGCATGTATGCACTTTTTTTTTTTTTTGATGATGGATGGTATGCATGTTATTTTATGAAAATGGGACGTGAGTTTTTATCTTCCGTAGGGAATGCACTTTTTTTTTTTTGATGAATGCATTGGGATTTGCTGAAAATTGTCTTCTTGTGCTAGAAAAATGGGGCTATGCTCATTGCATGCTGTTATGCTGTCGAAATTTTTTTTTTTAATGCATGTGTATGCTCTTTTTTTTTTTGTGCAAAATGCAAATGCAATCTTTTTGACATTTTCTTTTTTTTTTTTTTTTACAGTGGCGTGAAACCGTTTTGTGACGGAGCAAACAACAAAATGAAGACTCCGCGAGGATCGTGGAGTCCGTGGATTGACTCGTGGGATCGGCTTCCGTGATGCGGGCCGAGGAGCTTTGCCGAGTCCGAGAGCAGCATTGTTGTCGAGACTTGGGCCTGGGAGTTCGTTGAGTGCTTGAGTGGGACTTCCGGTCAAGTTCCCTAAGAGCAAGTGGCTTGATGTTCAAGCCTCGCGCCAAAGATTGGTGGGACGCGACCCACACCTTCCACTTCTTCCTGGGGCGAGCTACTACGGTTACGCCTCCGATTACGCCTCAAGGATTACGGGCCCGTCTCTTTAATGGACGCAAAGATTGAGCGTTGGACGGGCATGGCTACGCGATGTATTTCGATCCGTTGTGCTCTTCCGGGATTTTCCCCTATTCCCAAAAAGGGGATGGGATTTGGAGTATGCCGTGGTCTACTAAGCAAGATTTTTTTGGAGACTATAGCGAGCTACGAGGCCGGGAGGAGAGGATAGGCGCCGATCGTATTGTTGTGGCCTTTCTCTTTGTGGTTTGCTTTTTTCGAGCACCCTCTTTGGGCATGCCGAGGGGACGGCGGCCTTGCCTTTGCTGAGGTCCTTTCGGAGGACATGGAGATCGGCCGAGATGTCTCGTGGGGAGAGGCTGGTCCGCGCAGAGCTTTGCTTTGCTCTCCGATAGGTACAAACTCGAAGGCTTCGTGAAGCTCTTTCAGTACCGCTTTCGAAGTTTGCCCCCGGAGGTATAAGCTCTCGTTTTGCTTTCCCTCTTTTTTCGAGCACGCACTTTTCTTTTCGCACCGGATTGATTGGATTTTTACCTTCGCAGTATGGGCGTTGGAGTTTTTCCACGTCACGATGTGGCTACGCCAAGTGCATGGAGTACGTCTGGGCGTATCCTGGCCACGCATTCTTGGTCCAAGCATGCCCGAGCAAGGCTAAGTTCCAGGGGGCGCACGACTCCTCAGCACGCGGATCGCCCTCCTTTCGATCGGGAGGCCGAGACTGCATGAGGATGATATTCTTTCCCCCGGGATCGCTTCGAGGTGGCGCACTCGAAGGGCGCCGAGATTTGGACTGTGGCACGAGGATTCTGGAAAGAGTGGTCCGACTCGCGGGATGCATATTATCTCGGGGAGAGAGGGTGACGCGCCAGCATGGCGTGAACTCGCCTTTTGAGGACAATCCCTATGGAGCCTCCCGCCGACATGATGCACTCCGAGCGATCGGTCCGTGACTCCGGGATGATTACTCGAGCCGGCCAAGACTTCTCGGATTTCTCGTGGCGATTGAGCCATATGCTACATTCTGTCTTGAGGAGGCCGAGGATGCCTCAGTCTCGGGATGCGAAGTGGTTGGGATCCCGCTGCACTCCTCGATCTAGATTTTTCCTATATCCAGGATGGGGTCCGATCGAGGGTGTAGATCCTCACCCCCGAGCGACTTCCACGAGCTTTCCGCCTCGTCCGGCATGAAGGTATGGCTTCACCTTTTCCCTTTCTTTTCTTTCTTTTGTTTCATCATCTTTAGCATCACTTCTTTTTTTTTTTTCGACGCTTTCGCTTTGGCAGCGCCGGAGGCGGCCGTCGAGAAGCCGACGAAGCTAAGTGATCGGGCCAAGAGATTCATCAAAGAGGATGGTCGTCGCGGGCTCCTCAAAGTAGAGCGAGGCTTAATTACCGCCGACGCCCGTCGACTCAGAGGCTTCCCTATTCGCCGTAGACTTCTCTCGCAGACTCCTTCGCCTCCTCTCCTTGATCCCCGCGCGTGTGCCGCTCTCGGATCACGCCATTCTCGGGGATTCACACTAGTGTGGGACACGTATGGCAAGCACGGGGCGGGTCGTCTTCGTACGTGTGAGTCCGACGCCTTCACCTTCTGGGATACGATTTTTTCGGCAGATCTCGGCTTGTCTTCTATCGAAAGGCAAGGCTCTATTGTCCCGATGAGTCCTCTTCCGGGAGACGAGGACGA